>CM050166.1:5904648-6067148 GCA_027410445.1 Discoglossus pictus | reverse complement strand
AAACTCAATGATAGCCAATAGACTGGAAAAGGTCTGTTTACATCCCAATCCCCCAAAAAGGCAGTGCCAAAGAGTGATCCAATTATTGAACAATTCCACTCGTTTAACATGCCAGCAAGCTAATGCATAAGATACCTATCTGGTAGTTCCTGGTCCTATATGGGCCAGGAACTACCAGATGTGCAAGCCGAGGCCACAGAGGATGAGGCCCAAGAGATCAAATTACCAATATCCGCTGGATAACAGAGAAGCCAGAAACACATTTACTTCTGCTTCATAGACTATTCTAAAGCCTCTGACTGTGTGGATCACAACAAAATGTGTCATGTCCTTAAAGAGATGGGAGTACCAGATCATCTCATCCTCCTCCTGAGGAGTCTGTATGTGGACCAAGAAGCCACGGACAGAACCGAATATGGGACAACAGAATGGTTAAAGATCGGAAAAGGAGTGCGACAAGGTTGTATATTGTCATCTTATGTATTCACCTTATACCCAGAGTACATCATGCGTAAGGCCGGGCTGGATGAACCCAAAGTCGGAATCAATATTGCTGGAAGGAATATCAACAAGATGCTCTTCTCATGGCACCTCAGAGATGCCGATGATACTACTCTGATGGCTGAAAGTGTGGAGGAACTAAAAGGACTTATTGATGAGGATAAAAGAAGAGAGAAGCCGGCCTGCACAACACTGCAGAAATAAAAAGAAAACATAAACACAAAAAATTAATTAGGAGCGCACTAGGCCCCCCCCCCCCCCCAAAGAAGGGACCTGGTGTATTGCACTTTTTTATAGTTCCGCCCATCAACTGGACATACCCTTGTTGTTTATCACCCCAAACTGTAAAAGATAATTAATCTTATGAAATAAAATCCCTAGGAAAGTGGGAGGACTTTTAATGTAATTTATTCTTCAAATGCCCATGTTATTTTATGTATATTCTGTAATACCCGTCACCTTTGCTGTGTCACTTTCTGTGTCCCTCAGTGAGAGTGGATGTGGGTGTGATAGTGAGTCAGACACTTCCTGCCATGTGGTCATGTTATACGGGATGGATCAATGAGGTTACAAACCAACTTCCTAATTCTCCTATTCCTAAGGAGTGAGCTCTTAAAGGAGCACTGTGGTACTTGTTTCTATAAGGTCTTATGATTAAAAGGACCCTGATACTGCAAAATCATGGTTAGTCTTAAAAAGAATGAAAAAATATATTGTGTTATCCATTTTATTCTAAAGTGAGTAAATCCTGGGACATTACATGCTATTTTTGCTGTGTTTATATGCAAATGAGTAACTCATGCATATTTAATATCTTCTTTGATATGCTTTTTAGGGTTACAAACTGTTTGTCTGTGTAAGGGACAAAAATAAAGACCTGCAATGGTATCTGGCAGTTAGACCCCTCTCACATATAATAAAGTGCTCTGAGCCGCACATTAACATACAGGGGGAGCAAAATCCAGAAATGTTGTACTACAGATAAATGGCTAGTACAATGTATAGGCAGTTGTTAATGCTTTTTAAAATTAAATCAACTTCATTCTGTGGTGAGTCCCTTTAACTAAACATGATAATGGGCTAAATATTGTTACAAAGCAAAAAAAAAACCATAACCTTTACATTTTGCATCTTTTCTAGGCAATTATTTACTGCAGGGATTATTATTGTTGACCAGTATAATTATAAATACTAATAATAGCACATATGTCATCCACTTGTCACTGCTGGACCACTGGGGGACTTTTCCTGTTATAAAAGATTGGCTAGAGTTAGGGTTACAGGTAGTGATGGGCAGATAACAGGATAGATCCACCCTATAGAATAAAACTTATTTATAAAAGAATGGCTAGGGTTATGGGTAGTGGAGGGCAGATAACAGGATAGATCCACTCTATAGAATAAAACTTATTTATAAAAGAATGGCTAGGGTTATGGGTAGTGGAGGGCAGATAACAGGATAGATCCACTCTATAGAATAAAACGTATTTATAACAGAATGGCTAGGGTTATGGGTAGTGGAGGGCAGATAACAGGATAGATCCACTCTATAGAATAAAACGTATTTATAACAGAATGGCTAGGGTTATAGGTAGTGGAGGGCAGATAACAGGATAGATCCACTCTATAGAATAAAACCTATTTAGAAAAGAATGGCTAGGGTTATGGGTAGTGATGGGCAGATAACAGGATAGATCCACTCTATAGAATAAAACCTATTTATAAAAGAATGGCTAGGGTTATGGGTAGTGGAGGGCAGATAACAGGATATATCCACTCTATAGAATAAAACTTATTTATAAAAGAATGGCTAGGCTTATGGGTAGTGGAGGGCAGATAACAGGATAGATCCACTCTATAGAATAAAACCTATTTATAAAAGAATGGCTAGGGTTATGGGTAGTGGAGGGCAGATAACAGGATATATCCACTCTATAGAATAAAACGTATTTATAACAGAATGGCTAGGGTTATAGGTAGTGGAGGGCAGATAACAGGATAGATCCACTCTATAGAATAAAACCTATTTATAAAAGAATGGCTAGGGTTATGGGTAGTGGAGGGCAGATAACAGGATAGATCCACTCTATAGAATAAAACTTATTTATAAAAGAATGGCTAGGGTTATGGGTAGTGGAGGGCAGATAACAGGATAGATCCACTCTATAGAATAAAACGTATTTATAACAGAATGGCTAGGGTTATAGGTAGTGGAGGGCAGATAACAGGATAGATCCACTCTATAGAATAAAACCTATTTATAAAAGAATGGCTAGGGTTATGGGTAGTGATGGGCAGATAACAGGATAGATCCACTCTATAGAATAAAACCTATTTATAAAAGAATGGCTAGGGTTATGGGTAGTGGAGGGCAGATAACAGGATATATCCACTCTATAGAATAAAACTTATTTATAAAAGAATGGCTAGGGTTATGGGTAGTGGAGGGCAGATAACAGGATAGATCCACTCTATAGAATAAAACGTATTTATAACAGAATGGCTAGGGTTATAGGTAGTGGAGGGCAGATAACAGGATAGATCCACTCTATAGAATAAAACCTATTTCAAAAGAATGGCTAGGGTTATGGGTAGTGATGGGCAGATAACAGGATAGATCCACTCTATAGAATAAAACCTATTTATAAAAGAATGGCTAGGGTTATGGGTAGTGGAGGGCAGATAACAGGATATATCCACTCTATAGAATAAAACTTATTTATAAAAGAATGGCTAGGCTTATGGGTAGTGGAGGGCAGATAACAGGATAGATCCACTCTATAGAATAAAACCTATTTATAAAAGAATGGCTAGGGTTATGGGTAGTGGAGGGCAGATAACAGGATATATCCACTCTATAGAATAAAACTTATTTATAAAAGAATGGCTAGCGTTATGGGTAGTGGAGGGCAGATAACAGGATAGATCCACCCTATAGAATAAAACGTATTTATAAAAGAATGGCTAGGGTTATGGGTAGTGGAGGGCAGAAAAGACCCCCCCCCCCCCCCCCCCCCGTGGAATAAAACATCATTATAAAAAAAAATGCAAGGTTTATATCTGTTTCTCATTAAAATGATTGGAGTCCAAAGACTCTCCTGCCCCTCCAGTTATGTGTTTTTACACATTGTGGCCAAATTCTAAATATATACATAATACCCAGAAGCAACGGGAGCTAAAGCACTAAACAGTGAGGAATCTCCGCATGAGCCCTATGTCTCCGGTGCCCTGGCATTATGGTATGGACGGGTACACAGTGGTCCCCTGGCACATGGACCCGGTCTCCCTTCAGTACTGTTGTGGATTATTCCCAGGTTGCAGGAGCGAGCGGGTTTACACGTGGAGGTGTGCACTAAGTGCTCTTGTGCTGGACTGTCTTTTTGTTGATAAACCTAAAACCAAGGGCCCCTTTAAATGTGAAATTTAACTAAAATTACATTTCTTTTATATGGAACTGCACACTTAGAGAAGATTAATTGGAAGCATGTTTTTGTTAATATAAATGTTTTAATTAGGGTAATTTATTATTTGTATTCTACCAATGTGAAGCATAAATTTTATATGAAGAAATCAAAAACATATAAATGCATAAAGAGCCCATTTAAAGTTGGTTTCATTTTAAAGAATTGATTGTGCAGCTCCTGTATGCTAATGTGTGGCCCAGAATGATAATGTGCATCTCACAGTACTTGGTAAGGGTGAAAGAGGCGTCTAACTGCCAGATAACATTGGAGGTATTTATTTTGGCCCTACAGAGACAGGCAAGCAGACTGTAATCCCAATTAGCGCATCAATGCAGTTAATAAATGTTTATGAGCTGCTTATAAATGCATCATGAATTGATTCACTTTAGAAAAAAATGGATAACACATCAGTTTTTCATGCTCTTCGAGAATAATCTAAAAGAACAACTTGATTTGGGGGCGACAGAGCCCCTTTAGTTATGTTTAAAAGCTACAGAACTTCATTGATTTGCCATTTAATGTTCAATGTTTGAAAAGATAGGGAATTTCCATTAGAAAGCGTTGTTCCATTTACGCCTCTGACACTTAGAATTCTGACGTGTTTAATCCGATTTGATCTGGATCAAAACATCAAGAGCCAATTAAGCTGCAGCGTAACTGTCAGGATATGTGCGGGCCTTGGGTGTTACTAGGTATATACTATCCCTGGGTATCTATTTACTGACATGTACTTTATTAAGAAGTGCTTCTAAGCTCTGCCTAAAATCAAACAAATAGTCCCTGTATGGGTCTGCCCTCTGCAGCATATGCAGACACAGACTCTGTTGTACTTGCTGTGCTGTGTCTCATACTAACCAATCAGTGACAATCTCTCTCTGCATCATGCAGCTGAGACATGATCCCTGATAGGCTAGAACAATACACTGCACATCCAGCCCTACAGAGTCTGTACCTGCAAATGCTGCAGTGAGCACACCCATACAGGAACATTTTCTTTGGTTTAAGCTGAGCTGTTAAAACAGAGCTAAATAAAATAAAGTACTTTAGTAAATAGATATACTGGGATATTATATACCTACTAACATACAGCAACCTGCCATATCCCTTTAAATTATTTGTTCTAGATCTTACAGCACCGGTATCATACAGACCTCTGCTAGCAATAAACGCCAATATCTATCATTATTACATGAACATGAAGTGCGCTCATAAGAGAGCGGCAAACCTTCTGAGAATAAAATAGCTAATACATGTCAGATGCGGAAGGGCATAAACAAGTGGCGCCAGGACGCAAATATAATCTTTTTATAAATAATATTTATAGTTGTGGCAGTTACGATTTGTCAGTCATGCTATGTTAAAAGTTACAGGCTTGTGCATGTGAAATGAGCGCCAAAGGCGCTCATAGCGAGGCCCGCAAGACTTTGAAAAAGGCTTGACATAAGCCCCGAAGGCGCTCATGGCGATGTCTGCGATCTGCGCTGAAGGACGTAGGCACGCAAGACATTAACGGCCGACATTTTTTCAAGCCTGTAACTCGGAAGCCATCAGAAGACCAATTAATTACAAAAATAACTTACAACCGCACACACAGCACAGGGGGAGAGGCAGGGAGCCTGTGAGTGAGGTTACAAGACAATTTGAGGTCTAATTGGCGTTTTTTGGGAGGTCTGAAATCGGCTAAGCCAGGACATTTAGAAAAAAAAAAAGTCTCACAACGAGGCCAAAACCCATAGGGCTTAGGTGCTGATCGCAAGGCCCGCAAGTTAGAGGGGGAGAGCCTTGCATCGTGTGGCAAACAGCATTGCCAGGCTTCACACTTTATTGCCATCATTTTTGACGGGCAAGTCCATGCCAGCAACTGCGGACCTTGTAACATTTACGGACTTACGACAAACAAATACGAGATGCGGGACTTAGAAAAAAAAACACTACGACCTTGTAAACATACGACTTTAACAGCCGACCCGCGCGAACCTGAAAACATTATAAACACAACAAACACATAAAATGCTTACCCACAGCAGTGGGAGGCACCCAGGACCTCTGCAAGTGAAGTTACCCCTCAATTTAAGTCCAAATTACAGAGTTTAGACACACGAAAATCCCCTAAGCGAGAGAAAAAATGGCCGCCGAAAAAAACGAAAACGAGGCTGCAGGACACCACCAAACACATAGGGATTTTCCAAAAATGCCGGACGAGCTCCAAGAACAAGGACGCCAAATCAACCACAGCCGCTTACCACACATTAGGCGCCATTTTACAACACTAACTTACACAATCCAGAAGTACACAGCTACCCTAACGGATTTGCCTCGCGCACGCAGCCTATTTACACTGCACACTGCACACATTGCTCACACTTACACAGCAGCTTCACAGCACTGAAAACACACATTGTATGCTGCGCAAAACATCAAATGAGATTGTCAGCTCTTCAACACAATGCTTGCTGCATTTATTACTTCAAAATGGGTAAAGTATATCACTTTATTAATGTATTATTTATTTCATTATTACACACCAAACAGCATTAGCAACCTCATAATTTTATATAATACTTATTAGCAGATACAGAGAGCCACAAACATCTGGATAAGAATCAAACAACAAAGTAACTAGAACATCCTTAGTGTCACATACAGCCCACGCTGAGGTTCTGTGCAATACATCAAAAGAACGTCTCCAGGGGCCGCGGTAACATGGAACAGACTTAAAGGGATGTGGATGTGACTCGGTATATAATACCCCTTTGTACCACATGTACCTTGTTTTATTAAGAAGTGCTTATAAGGTCTGTTTTTCTGCCTAAAATCATACAAATAGTCCCTGTATGGGTCTAGCCACTACAGCATATACAGACACAGACTGTGTAGGGCTTTATGTACTGTGTAGTGTCCAAGCCTATCAGGGACAGCGTCTCAGGAGTATATTGCTGAGAGATGGTCACTGATTGGTTAGTATGAGACACAACACAGTCAGTAATATAGAGTCTTCATGAACTGAAGTGGGCAGACCCATGCAGGGACTATTCGTGTGATTTTAGGCAGTAAAACAGACCTTATAAGCACTTCTTAATAAAATAAAGAACATAAAGTAGATACACAGGGATATTATACACATAGTCACACCCAGGAGTAATTTCAGCTTTAAGTCTGTAGTCTGGTACTTTGTAGTCTTACTAATGACTTCATGATCAGATGGGCAGACAGTGAGCCTGGACAGCAGAGTGACCAGTAAAAGTCAATAGATTAACCTGGCCTTACCTGCTATCCTAATGACCGCTCTTTCTGCTGCGTCCAGCACGGTCCCACCTCCCGACGCAGAAGATGACCTCTTGACTCGCTGATTCTTGGACAGGTTCCAGGGCAGGGTGTCACCTGGTGTTGGTGACCCACTGCTTGCACTGGAGCTGTCCTCAGCCATTCTTCTCTGGTCCTTCCTGTCCAGTGACATCAGCTCCTAGAGGTGGGCAGGAGAAACACCATGAAGCCCAGCGGACCTCAAAAGGCCTTCGATCCCCAGGTTACTGCATCAAGTCAAATTACAACATCTAAACAAAGTTATCCCATTTATTCACCATGGATTCATTTACAGATTGGAGGAATGCTTCAAACCTTTTGTATCTGCCTCTTACATCAAGGGTCACTGCACCAGCACAGGCACCTTCTAATCATAAATAATACAATCAAAAAGCCCAGTAGGCAAGGCCGCAGTCTGTGGTGTGATTGTCTTGGGTTTAAATTCACATACAGGCTATTGTTTATTGTTTAAAAATCTGAAACATACATTATATATATATATATATATATATTTATAATAAAGCATATGTTAATGTAAATTTATAGATTATGTGTTGAATTAGTATAATTAACTAGTTAACATAATTATTTTATATATATATATTTATCCAGAACATCTTAAAGAACCACTGTAGTTCAAGGAAAGTACTACATCTTAGTGATCTATGTAATAATCAGCTGTGTAAGCGATGGAGATACAAACTTTTCTATTTGTTGCCTCACTACGTGAGGAGGGAACAAGAAGAGGTCAGCAGATATTTGGATAAGATTGATATTGGTACCACATCCCTCTCCCCTCACAGGGCCAAACTCAATAAGTTAATAAATTCAGGAACTTAATTCCTCTCACAGACACTTCCACCAGAATAATATGGATACAAACGGTCCAGCAGAAACTATACATTGATTATTAATACTATTCCTGTTTATTAGTTTATAATATCTATATAATATAAGACAATGCCATTAAGGGGAGGGTGCAGGCTGGTTGAAAAAAAAAGGGTTTTAAGAACAATCAGATATGATAAGAGAAAAAACAATCATTGATAGGCTGCCCCAACAGCAAAATCTCGCTGCCGAGCGAAAACGCTAACCCAAGTCTCTGTCCAGTGAAGACCATTGTGTTGGTGGTACACATTGTGTCTGAAAAATTATCAGCTTTCTAATACAGACATAGCACCCTCCCACATTGACCTTATAGTGGGTGGATACCAGCAGCAGCTGAGGTTGATATTTGACTATATTAAATATATTTTTAAATCACTGAATGAGTTTTATTAATGATCAATGTCTAATTAAACATCTAGCTCATGTAGTTAGGTCACTGCAATGGTCCTTTATAGTGTTAGGCTCTCCTCATCCCTCTTTGTGAGGTCTCAGAGAATTACCGCTCTAGACAGTGACACATACACTGAAGAGAGACACAACATATACCACTCTGGATCCCCCTAAGAAGCTCACAGTATGGTAGGGGAGCTGTGAGGGGCCCCACTATCCTACAAAAATCACATATATAGTTGTGAGCATGCAAGTTGTTGCTAACGCTTGCGGGCTCGCGTAGCGAGCTGCAGCCCTTGCAAAGCGAGGGCCACGGCTCGCACAGCGGGTCCTGATGCTTCCTCTTGCTGTAGGGCCTCAGTTGCTGGCAAGGAGCGCCTTCTGTGCTCCATGCCAGCAACTGAGGCCCTCGCTACGCGAGCCCGCAAGCGTTAGCAACAACTCGTACGCTCACAGCTATATATATGTGATTATACACCAAACAGCATTATCTACCTTACAATTTCATTGCTGTAATTTTTTGACGGGCAATTTGCTAGTCACATATATAGTTGTGAGCATGCAAGTTGTTGCTAACGTTTGCGGGCTCACGCAGCGAGCCTGCGGCCCTCGCAAAAAAATACGTCACGCATTACCACCAATTACGACCTCGCAAAAATTGTCTGCAACCCGCGCACATGAAAAAATGAAAAACACAACAAATACACACAACAAATACATAAACAGCTTACCTACAGCATCCAGGACCTCAAAAAAGCAACTTACACCATAATTTAACTCAAAATAAAAGAGTTTACACACTGAAAAATCCCCTAAGCGAGAGAAAAAATGTCTGCATAAAAAAAACAAAATTGAGGCTACAGCACTCTAAACACGCAAAACACCAAAACCTATGATATTGCCGAAAAAGACATACGAGATTTGAAAACAAAGACGCAAACCGCGCGACCTCAAACACATTAGAAACACAATAAATACACACAACAAACATATAAAAAGCTTACGCACAGCAAGGGGGGGGGGGGGGGGGGCACCCAGGACCTCTGCAAGTGAAGTTACACCTCCATTTAAGTACAAATTTCGGAGTTTAGAGACCCGAGAATGACCTAAGCGAGAGAAAGAATGGCCGCCGAACAAAACGAAAACGAGGCTACAGCACTCTAAACACGCAAAACACCACAAAACAGCTACGGGTATTCCGAAAAAGATGGACGACATTTAAAACGAAGGACGCTACATCAGCCACAGCCGCATACCACACATTAGCCGCCATTTTTTAACAATAACTTATACAATGCGGAAGTACACCACTACGCTAACGGTTTGGTCTCGCGCACGCACAGTGTTACACTGCACACATTCAGCATGCTTATACAGCAGCTCCACACCACTAATGCTGCAGCAACATCAACACAGATTGCCAGCTCTTCAACACAATGCTTCAAAATAGGTAAAGTATATTCATTTATTAGTTATTTTATTATTATACACCAAACAGCACTAGCTCACTTACAATTTGATTGCCGTCATTTTTTGACGGGCAATTCGCTAGATAAATATATTTTTAAATACAAATTTTTTTTGACAGCACTGAGCCCCTGCCCCCTCCAGAGGAGCGCTCAGGTGCCTGCCCCAGGACTGCACCTCGTAAAATATTATATTCTGTGCCTATTAGTGGAGATGCATTTTCACAGCGGTCCATACAAATAACTTGCAGCTTTCTACAATCATTTTGCTAAGTTTTATTTCCTTGTTTGGCAGCAACTCATATTGTGCAAGTTGTTTATTGTCACTGATATTATGAAACTTCATCTTTCAATTGATAAAAAAACGTAATGCCGACTTGTCATAAAGCGTAGGGGGGCGAAAAGGGACGAAAACATATGAGAGAGTTACTGGGGAAACAATGTTGCTTTTTTTATCCTAGAAGAAGCACTGTACATGTGTGTGTGTGTGTATATATATATATATATATATATATATATATATATATATATATATACACACATAAATACACAACTGATGGGCACAGTGAGCAATATATACCCTAGCACACATACATGGATAGTATACAACCCTGTCATACTCCGTATACTATACCTTCTATAACTGTATGTTTCCTGGGTCCTGCTGCACGTTGTGTATTTCCACACACACTGCCATTTATCACATTTAACAGACTTCCTGCTGCAAGAGAGAAAGCTCCTCTGACACTGCCCACGTCGCACTGACCCTGTCCTATAACACACGGATTATTAGTGATCGCTGCTGTTGTTTAAAGTGACAGTCCAGTTTAATGTATACTGTAATAATTACTATATTACATACCATGTTGTAGTGCAGTCCTCTATTCAGTGGTGAGGCTAGTGAATGGAGGGCCTCTGTGCAAAAAAACTAATTGGGAGGCACCCTCCGGTGCCAACCCATTATATATATATATATATATATATATATATATATATATATATATATATATATATATATAATTAGAGAATTATAATCTGTCTCTACAAAGTATTAGCCTTTTTCTCTACAGTGTCCCTCTATATGCTAATTTGTGAGTCATTGTGCTAGATAAAGATAGAGAGTTAATCTAACTCCATGATAACTATGGGGGCACATTATTTTTGCAACACAGAGACGGACTTTAATCCTGTTTAGCTAATCAAAACAGCTAATTAGCATTCAGAAACACCACATTTGCATAAGAATATTACACAAACAATGCTCATTATGTTAGAAGCACACAGTATGATGCATGTATAGTTTTCATGCTCGTTACAGATAACTTTTTCAATCATATATTATTATTATTATTATTACTAGCGAATTGCCCGTCAAAAAATGACGGCAATGAAATTGTAAGGTAGCTAATGCTGTTCAGTGTGTAATAATGAAATATATAATACATGAATAAATGAATATACTTTAGCTATTTTAAAGCATTGTGTGGAAGAGCTGTGAATGTGTTTTGGTGTTGCTGCAGCATTAGTGGTGTGGATCTGCTGTGTAAGCGTGCTGAATGTGTGCAGTGTAATACTGTGCGTGCGCGAGCCCAAACCGTTGTCGTGTACTTCCGCATTGGCGTAAAATGGCGAGTAATGTGTGGTATACGTTTGTATCGGAATATCCGTAGGTGTTTTGTGGTGTTTTGCGAGTTTCTTGTGGTGTTTTGCGAGTTTAGAGTGCTGTAGCCTCGTTTTCGTTTTGTTCGGCGGCCATTTTTTCTCTCGCTTCAAATTTTTTTTAGTCTCTAAACTGTTTTATTTGGAGTAAAATCGAGGTGTAAGTTGTATTTTTGAGTTGCTGGGTGCTCCCTCTTGGTGTAGGTAAGTTTTTTATGTATGTGGTGTGTGTATGTATTGTGTTTAAAATTTTGTAATGTTCGCGAGTTGCGTCCGAGTGTTGCGAGTCCGTAATGTGTGTGAACGTGTGTCGTATGTTGTTTGCGAGTGTCGTAATGTGTGTGTCGTACTGTTTGGGTTGCGACGTGAAGTTTGCGAGGGGCGCAGTTGCTGGCATGGAGCGCCGTGAGTCCCTCGCTTTGCGAGGGTCCTCAGTTGCTGGCAAGGAGCGCCTTCGGCGCTCCATGCCAGCAACTGAGACCCTCGGGCAGTGCCCTCGCTTCGCGAGGGCCTCGGCTCGCTGTGCGAGCCTGCAGCGTTAGCAACAACTCGTACGCTCACAACTATATATGTGATTACTTTTTGTAACGCGCCAACATATTCCGTAGCTCTATACAGAGGAAATGAACAAGGAAAAATATAATTTTAACAAACTGCAAAAAATGAAGGGCCCTGTTTTAATCTTAGAATCTTTGTAGAAAGTGTTTTTTTTCCAAAGCACCCTACAAGATTGAAAACTCTACTTACAATCTATATATAGACTGTAAAGAATAATTTAATGTGAAAGTGCTGTCTGTTTTCGTTATGCTTGTTTTAGTCACTTTAGTTGCACATTCTGTGTCATATATCTAAATAACTCCTTTGAATTAGGAAACAAAATGTGCCACTAAAGTATGTCTTTAATGTACAAGATATATAACAGATACGTAACATTTCACTCCTCGCCCTTTCCCTCCACCTGCTAGTATTATGTTATAATCATTTTATTAAGTTACAAAATGATTTAACATTTATATTTATATAAAATACGTCTGATGAAAGCTATAATGTATTTGTGCTCATAGACTAATGATTAACCAAATGATAACTGTCACAATGAGATCAGAATATATGATACTTCTGGGACAGTTTTTTGCCTCTGTCCCAGACTAAATAGTTTTTTGGTTATTCTTAAAGAGCATGAAAAACTATGTTTTCCATGTTTTTCTGAGAAATTACATTGTTGCTGTATTTACATGCAAATGAGCAGTGCAGTGTTTTTAATTAGCTGATTTGATGTGATAATTAGGATTACAATCTGCTTGTCTGTCTCTATAGTGGCCAAAATAAAGACCTCAATATTATCTGGCAGTTATAATCCTCTCCCTCATCAAGCACTCTGAGTCACAAAATCAATTCTAAATATTTCAGAAATGATTTTCTTTATAGGAAAACTTCTTGTACAATGTAAAGACAGTTCTTAAAGTTCTTTTAAATGTAAATCAACTTCTGTTGGGGTGACAGATTACAGGTGACTTTAACTACAACCTAATATGCAGTATGATTCTGAGCATGTGCAATGGAGGTGCCAAGTGATTAAAGTTGATGTGGAGACATATCCCCCCCCCGCCCCCCCAGTGCATACTCCGTCAGGATTCAGATGAACAAGCAATATTTAAGTACAATCTGTTAGATTAAGATTTTCTCTAAATATGTTTTATGCTCAAGGTTTACCAAACGGCTAAAGTTCATACGTTATTATATATGTCACAATCATATGAAGTTTTTCCCAGCTTATACTCATTTGAAACATCCTGATGTACATCAGCCCACTTACTAAGCAACCGTTCCTTTATTTAGCTTAATTCCATCTGATGCGGTGTAAATGATACGGTGGAGCCAATCAGGAGTGTCATTCAGGTGTTAGGTAGTTCCTAATGCTCATGTCCCTTTCCTAAAGATATTCCTACCTTCTGTAACCAGCAATATGTGTTGTAATCTCTGCACTACATTGCTTATAAGTGTGTATTATAGTCGGTGTTTACATATATGCGGTTATGATTTCTGTGCTGCTATGGAGTTACATATATATATATATATATATATATATATATGGACTACATTATATTCAGTTGTTATTATAGACTACATTATATTCACATTGTGTATCTGTGGTGTATTTATTGGTGTGTCTGTATCTCTTTATATCTGTACCTAAGAGTGTGTCTGTGTGTCTTTATCTCTGTATGTCTCAGAGTGTCTGCATGTCTGTATCTTTTTATGTCTATCTCAGAGTGTATCTGTATTTCTCATTGTGTGCCTGCGTGTGTATCTCTGAATGTGTCTGTATTTATCTGTGTTGTCTGTATCTCTGTGTCTATATCTCAGAGTGTGTCTGCGTGTGTATCTGAATGTGTCTGTATTTCTCAGGGAGTCTGTATCTCTGTGTCTATATCTCACAGTGTGTCTGGGTGTCTGTATTTCTCAGGGTGTCTGTATCTCTGCGTCTATATCTCAGAGTGTGTCTGTATTTCTCAGGGTGTCTGTATCTCTGCGTCTATATCTCAGAGTGTGTCTGTGTTTCTCAGGGTGTCTGTATCTCTGTGTCTATATCTCAGAGTGTATCTGTATTCTCATTGTGTCTGTGTAACGGAACCCATCACTGTTTTACCCTGTCTTATGGTTATTTAATTCTTGGTTAAAATATGATCACATTTCTGTACTGTAGATATGTTGTTTTATGTTCTACAGAATATATTGGCTCAGAATATCACAGCTACTAGGCTAATAGATAATCCTGTTACAGAGAATCCTGTTACAGAGACTGTCCTAAGATAAGGAAGTTGTAAAGGATCCTTGCATTTTCCAAAGTGTTTTCATTCTCTGATAAGAACAAAGAAGGATGATCTAATTAATGTCTGATTGTATCCAAGTTGCCAGGGAGGTGTGGCTCACCTATTGTCCCTATATGTGTATTGTATGGGGGATATGTGAAATGTCTGTGTGTTATGTGTAAAAGATACTTTTACTAACTTTTGAACCCCTGGTCTGATTCATGCCATTTTTTAATATGTTGTTCCCCTGGGTGAGAGCTATTGAACGGTGCTGGACTTAAAGGTGTACCCCCTGTTTTTGGGGTACATCCAGAATGTGGTTAAAATTGTATCTGTTTTAATTGTGTTACCTGTTATCTAAAGGGGAGGAGACGTGGGGGTTGAACCATGTATATAATTGGCTGTTGTGATAATTATGTGGGTGTAGCCCTTCAGAGGGCACATTGCATAAAAGGAGATCCCCTGTCATTAAAGAATAGTTCTACTTGACCCTTCAAAACGTAGTCTCATCTCGTTATTGGAGGGGATCGCTATATCATACTGGGGATTGCTATGCTTTTGCATACTCCCTTGAGCTGTAACTACTGAACGCTTGTTCCTGATGTACTATCCTTGGAGTCTGTGGTGGTTTTGGTGTCCGGTGCGGTGCTTGTAGGCCTCGACACAAGCTAGGACGCGTCCATCAACGGAGGTACCCAGTCGGGGTGCCAGTAGATCCGTTACAGTCTGTATCTCTGTTTTATACGTCAGAGTGTGTCTGCGTGTGTATCTGTGAATGTGCCAGTATCTCTGTGTCTATATCTCAGAGTGTGTCTGAGTTTCTATTTCTGAATGTGTCTGTATTTCTCAGGGTGTCTGTAAATCTGTGTTTATATCTCAGATTGTGTTTGTCTTTCACAGTGTGTCTGGGTGTCTGTGTTTCTCAGGGTGTCTGTAGCTCTGTGTCTATATCTCACAGTGTGTCTGGGTGTCTGTGTTTCTCAGGGTGTCTGTATCTCTGTGTCTATATCTCAGAGTGTGTCTGGGTTTCTCAGGGTGTCTGTATCTCTGTGTCTATATCTCACAGTGTGTCTGGGTGTCTGTGTTTCTCAGGGTGTCTGTATCTCTGTGTCTATATCTCACAGTGTGTCTGGGTGTCTGTGTTTCTCAGTGTGTCCGTATCTCTGTGTCTATATCTCAGAGTGTGTCTACGTGTCTTTCTGAATGTGTCTGTATATCTGCGTCTATATCTCACAGTGTGTCTGGGTGTCTGTGTTTCTCAGGGTGTCTGTATCTCTGTGTCTATATCTCACAGTGTGTCTGGGTGTCTGTGTTTCTCAGGGTGTCTGTATCTCTGTGTCTATATCTCAGAGTGTGTCTGGGTGTCTGTGTTTCTCAGGGTGTCTGTATCTCTGTGTCTATATCTCAGAGTGTGTCTGGGTTTCTCAGGGTGTCTGTATCTCTGTGTCTATATCTCACAGTGTGTCTGGGTGTCTGTGTTTCTCAGGGTGTCTGTATCTCTGTGTCTATATCTCACAGTGTGTCTGGGTGTCTGTGTTTCTCAGTGTGTCCGTATCTCTGTGTCTATATCTCAGAGTGTATCTGGGTGTCTGTGTTTCTCAGGGTGTCTGTATATCTGCGTCTATATCTCACAGTGTGTCTGGGTGTCTGTGTTTCTCAGGGTGTCTGTATCTCTGTGTCTATATCTCACAGTGTGTCTGGGTGTCTGTGTTTCTCAGGGTGTCTGTATCTCTGTGTCTATATCTCAGAGTGTGTCTGGGTGTCTGTGTTTCTCAGGGTGTCTGTATCTCTGTGTCTATATCTCACAGTGTGTCTGGGTGTCTGTATCTCTGTGTCTATATCTCAGAGTGTGTCTGGGTTTCTCAGAGTGTCTGTATCTCTGTGTCTATATCTCAGAGTGTGTCTGGGTGTCTGTGTTTCTCAGGGTGTCTGTATCTCTGTGTCTATATCTCACAGTGTTTCTGGGTGTCTGGGTTTCTCAGAATGTCTGTATCTCTGTGTCTATATCTCAGAGTGTGTCTGGGTTTCTCAGGGTGTCTGTATCTCTGTGTCTATATCTCAGAGGGTGTCTGGGTTTCTCAGGGTGTCTGTATCTCTGTGTCTATATCTCAGAGTGTGTCTGGGTGTCTGTGTTTCTCAGGGTGTCTGTATCTCTGTGTCTATATCTCACAGTGTGTCTGGGTGTCTGTATTTCTCAGGGTGTCTGTATCTCTGTGTCTATATCTCACAGTGTGTCTGGGTGTCTGTGTTTCTCAGTGTGTCCGTATCTCTGTGTCTATATCTCAGAGTGTATCTGGGTGTCTGTGTTTCTCAGGGTGTCTGTATATCTGCGTCTATATCTCACAGTGTGTCTGGGTGTCTGTGTTTCTCAGGGTGTCTGTATCTCTGTGTCTATATCTCACAGTGTGTCTGGGTGTCTGTGTTTCTCAGGGTGTCTGTATCTCTGTGTCTATATCTCAGAGTGTGTCTGGGTGTCTGTGTTTCTCAGGGTGTCTGTATCTCTGTGTCTATATCTCACAGTGTGTCTGGGTGTCTGTATCTCTGTGTCTATATCTCAGAGTGTGTCTGGGTTTCTCAGAGTGTCTGTATCTCTGTGTCTATATCTCAGAGTGTGTCTGGGTGTCTGTGTTTCTCAGGGTGTCTGTATCTCTGTGTCTATATCTCACAGTGTTTCTGGGTGTCTGGGTTTCTCAGAATGTCTGTATCTCTGTGTCTATATCTCAGAGTGTGTCTGGGTTTCTCAGGGTGTCTGTATCTCTGTGTCTATATCTCAGAGGGTGTCTGGGTTTCTCAGGGTGTCTGTATCTCTGTGTCTATATCTCAGAGTGTGTCTGGGTGTCTGTGTTTCTCAGGGTGTCTGTATCTCTGTGTCTATATCTCACAGTGTGGGTGTCCATCTCTTAATGTGTCTGTATTTCTCAATGTGTCTGAGGAGGTGCAGAGGGCAAGTACAAGATACACCAGATCTAATGAAGTGGTTGGGCCAAAGCTGAAAGGACACCCAGCTGCGGATGTGTCTGGAGGGAAAGGAAAGTCTGATGCTGCAAAGACAATTCAGAATAGGAACCTGGAATGTTAGAACTATGAACCAAGGAAACTAGATGTGGTCAAGAATGAGATGACAAGATTACACATTGATATCCTGGGAATTGGTGAACTTAAATGGACTGGAATGGGACATGTCACATCAGACAACCACCAGATCTTCTACTGTGGTCAAGAATCCCGCAGAAGAAATGGAGTAGCCATCCTAGTCAATCAAAGAGTGGCCAAAGCAGAGCTCGGTTACAACCCAATAAATGACAGAATGATTTCAATCTATACAATCAGCAAAACAAGACCTGGAGCTGACTGCGGCTCAGACCAAGAGCTTCTTATTGCAAAGTTGAAAATAAAACTGAAGAAAAGAGGGAAAATCATCAGACCAAGAAGATACAAAATAATATCCCTTGTGAATATGCAGTGGAAGTAAAGAATAGATTTAAGGAACTAGACATGGAAGATAGAATGCCTGAAGAACTAGACATGGAAGACAGAATGCCTGAAGAACTAGACATGGAAGACAGAATGCCTGAAGGAACTAGACATGGAAGACAGAATGCCTGAAGAACTTTGGACAGAAGTTTGTAACATTATCCAGGAAACAGCAACAAAGAATGTCCCTAAAAGAAAGAAAAGTAATTAGTCAACCTGGTTGTCTGATGATGCTTTGAAAGTAGCCCAGGAAAGAAGGAAAGTGAAAGGTAGTGGAGATAAAAAAAAGATTTGTCCTACTGAATGCAGAATTGCAGAGGAGCAAGAAGAGACAAGGAGACATTATACAATGAGAGATGGAAAGAGATAGAAAAGATAACCGAATGGGTAAATCAAAAGATCTCTTCAAGAAAATTGTGAACCTAAAATGCACCTTTCATGCAAAGTGGGCATGATAAAAGATAAAAATGGTAAGGACTTAACAGAAGAAGATCAGATAAAGAAAAGGTGGCAGGAATACACTGAAGATCTATTCAGGAAGGGATTTAACAACAATGATATAACCTCAGTAGTTTGCCAATGAGCCAGAGATATTGAAGAGTGAAGTGAGATAGGCCCTAGGATGTCTTGCTAATAAGGCTGCAGGAGTTGATGGGATCCCAATTGAACTATTCAAAATCCTACAGGATGATGCTGTGAAAGTGCTGCTTGCCTTATGCCAACACATTTGGAAAACTCAACAGTGGCCAATAGACTAGAAAAGGTCAGTTTACATCCCATTCCCCAAAAAAGACAGTGCCAAAGAGTGCTCCAATTATCGAACAATTGCACTCATTTCACATGCCAGCAAGGTAATGCTTAAGATCCTACAAGCTCGACTCCAACAATATATGGACCATGAACTACCAGATGTGCAAGCCGGGGCCACAGAGGAAGAGGCACAAGAGATCAAATTGCCAATGTCCGCTGGATAATAGAGAAAGCAGAGAAGCCAGAAACACATTTACTTCTGCTTCATAGACTATTCTAAAGCCTCTGACTGTGTGGATCACAACAAAATGTGGCATGTCCTTAAAGAGAAGGCAGTACCAGATCATCTCATCCTCCTTCTGAGGAGTCTGTATGTGGACCAAGAAGCCACGGTCAGAACCAAACATGGGACAATAGTATACATTTATATATATTGCAAGAATAATCACATATATAGTTGTCAGTGTATGTAACGTTTGCAATATTGGTCACGCAGTTGCAACCTCGCAAAGCGAAGTCATAACCGCATGCCTCGTGAATTGAGGCGAGCCAGCGGCACCGTCACACATGCGAGCCTCCCAAGGGAAAGCAGCCGCGCAGCACTTAGGTGAAGGGGCTCATTGCAGCCAGCGGTGCCGTCACATGTGCAAGCCTCGCGAGGCAAAGTAGCCACGTAGCACTTAAGCTGCAATGAGTGCCGAATCGCTCATTGCAGCCAGCTTCGCACACATGCAGCGGCGCAGTACTTAGGCTGCAATGAGCGCCAAAGACGCTCATTGCAGCCAGCATCTCAGTACTTAGGCGAGCCTCGCAAAGCCAGCTCTGTTCAAGCACGTAACCAAAAACCCACCAAAAATAAGAAATCATCTACATAAAATTATAACACACTCACACACAGCACAGGGGGAGACACAGGAAACCTGGGAGTGACGTTGCAAGAGAATTACACCCAAATTTGGTGTTTTTCGCTACTCGAAAATCGTCTAAACAAGGAAGAAAATGGAGGATAAAAAAAATGCTAAATTTCAGAAACAGCATGAAAACGAGGCTCAGCAACGCCAGGTTTGCAAAAATACAAGATACAGGACACTTAAGAAACACACGAACAACGGCAGTCACCGCGCGCCACTCAAACACTCAGGACACTCGGGGAGATGGTTGAAAGAGACAAATTCCATCCCCAAGCACTAAACTTGCAGGTTACAGTAGGCGGGAGGAAAAGCTCGCAATGAGCGCCGAGGATTGCTAGGGCAATATTTTTTACACAGAAAACCGCTTGTGAAGCACTTTGCAGCCACATCTTTGTATTGTTACATGTCTATTTATCTTATTTGATGGTTTTAAAACAAATTGATACTTTATCCCAATGATGTAGTTGATCTGTTATTATATGTAATAATTTTTTTTTATAAATAATTTAATATTTTTTTTCCCTTTTTGAGACAATTTCCAATGTTTCAATTGATTACTTTTGTTGCCTTCCTCTGGATCAAATAATAATTAATCCACATATTACAAAGGCCTGAGGAGATCTAAAAAGGTTGAACTTGATGGACTAAAAGTCCCTTTTTCAATCTCAATTACTATAACTATTTATGAATGTTATGCTACTGTGTTTTTCAGGGTTGTTCCTTCTCAAAACCAACTGCCTGAAAACTGAAGAAGTTTTACAAAATTTCGGGTAAGTTTATTCATATGTCTTGGTATTTTTTACATGCAAAAAAATGTTGTCATACACTACGGATTCTCCTCTATTAGATCTTCTTACTCACGGACCTCAGTATTATTTGCTTTTCCACCACCTGATGATTTCTTGTGATCCCCAGCAGCCGTATCCAGACACTGAGGCCCTCATTCAATTGCAATTTGGCCAATTGAATAGGGCTCTAAATAAGCACATAACATATTTTTTTACATAAGTTTTTAGTTAGTAAACATCTATCCAAAAGCAAGGTTTTCACTAACTAAAAACTTATGTTAGGTGCTTATTTAGAGCCCTATTCAACTGGCCAAATCGCAATTGAATGAGGGCCCAAGCATTTTACACAATGTCAAAGGTCAACATTTAGGATTGTTTGTACACTTCATAAAAACATATTACGTTATTAACTAATGTAAATTGCTTATAAACACTCAAACTACAATTGGTCATTAACCCTTTAGCTTCAGAACACTATATTAGTAGATTGAAACGTCTATATTTTCTGTGTTGTACCCTTAAGTTTCCTTTTTTTATTATGTGTTTAAATGGATATAGAAAGTTCCTGGATGTTACTTGGTATATAATATACCTGTGTATATATTTCCTTTTATGTACTTTATTTTTATTAAGAAGTGAAAACATATAGTCCCTGTATGGGTCTTCCCACTGCAGCATATGCAACAACAGATTCTATAGTACTAGGTGTGCAGTGTCCTAGCCTACCAGGGACCACGTCTCAACAGCATGTTACAGAGAGATGGTCACTGATTGGTTAGTATTATCTCCCTATTAGAAAGAGATTTCACTTAGTGGTTGGATCAGAAAGATTTACAGATCAACAAAATTCGTTATAAGAAAATGTATTTTTAATAACATTCAGATGATAAAGTCTGTAGTTTTAAATTATACAATATTTGGAATGTCTGCCGTGTCACTTTAAGCAACGTGTCTCTCCCCTGTCTATCCAATATATCTCTTTCTTATTCCTTCACCCTTCCTCACACACATTGTCTCTGGATCTGGCTCCATCCTCACATTTGGAATTAAGTAGTTATGTAGAAAAGATTTATCAGTAAATCCCGTATCAGCTATTGCTGGTGCAGCTGGTACAAAGCGCCATCCCCACAACAGGGCAGGGGCGTCTGCTACCAATAATGGAGTAAACTTGGACTCTAATTTATTAGAAGAACATATCATTATTTGTATAGAAAAGTCATCTGACCAGCGTATAATTGTTAGTATCTACCTTATATAGAGAAATTACAAGGGCCCCCTCGGGACACACAGCATATTTATTTTACAGAAGTTTTTAGTTAGTGAAGTCCGTGCTTTTAGATAGAAGATCACTAACTGAAAACTTCTGTAAAAAATATGCTCTGTGCTTATATAGAGCCCTATTCAATTGGTTACATAGCAATTTAATAAGGCTGATAATCTTTACAATTATGAAAGGAGCAGCGATTATAAAAGTGTGCACCACAGGCCTCAACCTCAGAGAGCACATATATGTGGGAGTATGTGTGTGCGTGTATATATATATATATATATATATAAATATACACACTGACACACATATATATATATATAGAGAGAGAGAGAGAGAAAATGGCTGCATGCATAGGTAGTTGCACACACCACTTTGTGCATGTTTTGCTGCATGATGTGCTTGCATGGCTTGCATTACACAGCAATGATAATCTCTCTGGCAATCTAAGCCCCCAGCCAGTCACACTCTGCAGTACAGAGCAGCCCCTCGGACCACCCCAGGGGACACACTCAGATATTCAATCCAAAGTGAAACCTCTCTCAGGGGCATTTGCGACCTTCTGCCAATATGGCTCTATCCGTACTACCAGCAGTCTCCCCCTGCCATCACCAGTCTGCCTCTAATATGCCCTCAGTAACAATGTCCTTCCACCCTATGCTATTACTCGTCCTCTGCCAATCTCCATACTTGCTGACCATGCCCAGCTCACTTGCTGACCATGCCCAGCTCACTTGCTGACCATGCCCACTGCTCCATTTCCCTTGTTACTATGTCTGGGCCATCATTCCAGTGTTGTAGCCACTCTCTTCCTGTTGCAGTCCCTTACCAGTCATCACCTTGTACTGTCACTGTCTTCTGCCACCCTCCAACTCTGCAGATCTCTCTCTGCCACCCTCTTCCTGTCACAGTCCCCTGCCACCCACTACCTCTTGCCGCTACTGCACCCAAGCCCTATCCACCTCTCCCTGCCACTGCCCTCCTACCTTTCGGTGTCATCCACCAGCTGTCCATACCACAGGCAGATCTCCATGCCATGCTCCCGTGCCATCCTGCAGCTCTCACTGCTGCCCTCTCACTATCACAGTCCCCTGCCACCCACTACCTCTGCACCCAAACCCTACCCACATCTTGCTACCACTGCCCCCTACCTCTGTGTCATTACTGCCATGCATCCATCAGCTGTCCATGCCCCAGGTAGGTCTCCTTTCCATGCTCACATGCCCTCCTGCAGCTCTCGCTGACACCCTCCCCCTGCCTCCTCACCGCAGCATCAGCATCAGAATCCCTGCAAGAAATCCATGGCAGCACAAGGTGGAGAGACTGGAGAGGAGGAGAGGGAAAGAAGGAGGAGAGGAGGAGAGCGAAAGGAGGAGGGCCAGCAAGAGAAGTGAGGAGAGGCAGAGACGTTAGACACTCCTAGAGAGGGCTGGCAGCAACGCCCAGGGTATGCAGATCCTGGAAAGAGTGACAGTAAGGGGGGAAGAGAGGAACTGAGGTGAGGAGAGAAGAGGGGAGAGAGAAACAGAGAGGCGAGAGAGAAAGAGTGACAGTAAGGAGGGAAGAGAGGAACTGGGGGGGTGAGAGAAACAGAGAGGAGAGAGAGAAAGAGTGACAGTAAGGAGGGAAGAGAGGAACTGAGGTGAGGAGAGAAGAGGGGAGAGAGAAACAGAGAGGCGAGAGAGAAAGAGTGACAGTAAGGGGGGGAGAGAGGAACTGGGGGGGTGAGAGAAACAGAGAGGAGAGAGAGAAAGAGTGACAGTAAGGGGGGAAGAGAGGAACTGAGGGGAGGAGAGAAGAGGGGAGAGAGAAACAGGGAGGAGAGAGAAAGAGTGACAGTAAGGAGGGAAGAGAGGAACTGAGGAGAGGAGAGAAGAGGGGAGAGAGAAACAGAGGAGAGAGAGAAAGAGTGACAGTAAGGGGGGAAGAGAGGAACTGAGGTGAGGAGAGAAGAGGGGAGAGAGAAAGAGTGACAGTAAGGGGGGAAGAGAGGAACTGAGGTGAGGAGAGAAGAGGGGAGAGAGAAACAGAGAGGAGAGAGAGAAAGAGTGACAGTAAGGGGGGAAGAGAGGAACTGAGGTGAGGAGAGAAGAGGGGAGAGAGAAACAGAGAGGAGAGAGAGAAAGAGTGACAGTAAGGGGGGAAGAGAGGAACTGAGGGGAGGGGAGAGAAGAGGGGAGAGAGAGAAAGAGTGACAGTAAGGGGGGAAGAGAGGAACTGAGGGGAGGGAGAGAAGAGGGGAGAGAGAGAAAGAGTGACAGTAAGGAGGGAAAAGAGGAACTGAGGGGAGGGAGAGAAGAGGGGAGAGAGAAACAGAGAGGAGAGAGAGAAAGAGTGACAGTAAGGGGGGAAGAGGAACTGAGGGGAGGAGAGAAGAGGGGATAGAGAAACAGAGAGGAGAGAGAGAGAAAGAGTAACAGTAAGGGGGGAAGAGAGGAACGGAGGGGAGGGAGAGAAGAGGGGAGAGAGAAACAGAGAGGAGAGAGAGAGAGAAAGAGTGACAGTAAGGGGGGAAGAGAGGAACTGAGGGGGGGAGAGAAGAGGGGAGAGAGAAACAGAGGAGAGAAAGAGAGAGAGAAAGAATGACAGTAAGGGGGGGAGGGAGGAACTGAGGTGAGGAGAGAAGAGGGGAGAGAGAAACAGAGAGGAGAGAGAGAAAGAGTGACAGTAAGGGGGGAAGAGAGGAACTGAGGGGAGGGGAGAGAGAGAAAGAGTGACAGTAAGGGGGGAAGAGAGGAACGGAGGGGAGGGAGAGAGAAACAGAGAGGAGAGAGAGAGAGAAAGAGTGACAGTAAGGGGGGAAGAGAGGAACTGAGGGGGGGAGAGAAGAGGGGAGAGAGAAACAGAGGAGAGAGAGAAAGAGTGACAGTAAGGGGCAAAAGAGGAACTGAGGTGAGGAGAGAAGAGGGGAGAGAGAAACAGAGAGGAGAGAGAGAAAGAGTGATAGTAAGGGGGGAAGAGAGGAACTGAGGGGAGGGAGAGAAGAGGGGAGAGAGAAACAAAGAGGAGAGAGAAAGTGACAGTAAGGGGGGAAGAGAGGAACTGAGGGGAAGAGAGAAGAGGGGAGAGAGAGAAAGAGTGACAGTAAGGAGGGAAGAGGAACTGAGGGGAGGGGAGAAGAGGGGATAGAGAAACAGAGAGGAGAGAGAGAGAAAGAGTAACAGTAAGGGGGGAAGAGAGGAACGGAGGGGAGGGAGAGAGAAACAGAGAGGAGAGAGAGAGAGAAAGAGTGACAGTAAGGGGGGAAGAGAGGAACTGAGGGGGGGAGAGAAGAGGGGAGAGAGAAACAGAGGAGAGAGAGAGAGAAAGAATGACAGTAAGGGGGGAAGAGAGGAACTGAGGGGAGGGAGAGAAGAGGGGAGAGAGAGAAAGAGTGACAGTAAGGGGGGGAGGGAGGAACTGAGGTGAGGAGAGAAGAGGGGAGAGAGAAACAGAGGAGAGAGAGAAAGAGTGACAGTAAGGGGGAAGAGAGGAACTGAGGTGAGGAGAGAAGAGGGGAGAGAGAAACAGAGAGGAGAGAGAAAGTGACAGTAAGGGGGGAAGAGAGGAACTGAGGGGAAGAGAGAAGAGGGGAGAGAGAGAAAGAGTGACAGTAAGGAGGGAAGAAAGGAACTGAGGGGAGGGGAGAAGAGGGGAGATAGAAACAGAGAGGAGAGAGAGAAAGAGTGACAGTAAGGGGGGAAGAGAGGAACTGAGGGGAGGAGAGAAGAGGGGAGAGAGAGAAAGAGTGACAGTAAGGAGGGAAGAGAGGAACTGAGGGGAGAGAGAGAAGAGGGGATAGAGAAACAGAGAGGAGAGAGAAAGAGTGACAGTAAGGAGGGAAGAGAGGAACTGAGGGGAGGGAGAGAAGAGGGGAGAGAGAAACAGAGAGGAGAGAGAGAAAGAGTGACAGTAAGGGGGGAAGAGAGGAACTGAGGGGAGGGAGAGAAGAGGGGAGAGAGAAACAGAGAGGAGAGAGAGAAAGAGTGACAGTAAGGGGGGAAGAGAGGAACTGAGGGGAGGGAGAGAAGAGGGGAGAGAGAAACAGAGTGACAGTAAGGGGGGAAGAGGAACTGAGAGGAGGAGAGAAGAGGGGAGAGAGAAACAGAGGAGAGAGAGAAAGAGTAACAGTAAGGGGGGAAGAGAGGAACTGAGGGGAGGAGAGAAGAGGGGAGAGAGAGAAAGAGTGACAGTAAGGAGGGAAGAAAGGAACTGAGGGGAGGGGAGAAGAGGGGAGATAGAAACAGAGAGGAGAGAGAGAAAGAGTGACAGTAAGGGGGGAAGAGAGGAACTGAGGGGAGGAGAGAAGAGGGGAGAGAGAACCAGAGAGGCGAGAGAGAAAGAATGACAGTAAGGGGGGAAGAGAGGAACTGAGGGGAGGAGAGAAGAGGGGAGAGAGAAACAGAGGAGAGAGAGAGAAAGAATGACAGTAAGGGGGGAAGAGAGGAACTGAGGGGAGGAGAGAAGAGGGGAGAGAGAAACAGAGGAGAGAGAGAGAAAGAATGACAGTAAGGGGGGAAGAGAGGAACTGAGGGGAGGGAGAAAGAGTGACGGTAAGGTGGGAAGAGAGGAACTGAGGTGAGGAGAGAAGAGGGGAGAGAGAAATAGAGAGGAGAGAGAGAAAGAGTGACAGTAAGGAGGATAGAGGAACTGAGGGGAGGAGAGAAGAGGGGAGAGAGAAACAGAGAGGAGAGAGAAAGAGTGACAGTAAGGAGGGAAGAGGAACTGAGGGGAGGAGAGAAGAGGGGAGAGAGAGAAAGAGTGACAGTAAGGAGGGAAGAGAGGAACTGAGGGGAGGGAGAGAAGAGGGGAGAGAGAAACAGAGAGGCGAGAGAGAAAGAGTGACAGTAAGGGGGGAAGAGAGGAACTGAGGGGAGGGAGAGAAGAGGGGAGATAGAAACAGAGAGGAGAGAGAAAGAGTGACAGTAAGGAGGGAAGAGAGGAACTGAGGGGAGGGAGAGAAGAGGGGAGAGAGAAACAGAGAGGAGAGAGAGAAAGAGTGACAGTAAGGGGGGAAGAGAGGAACTGAGGGGAGGGGAGAGAAGAGGGGAGAGAGAAACAGAGAGGAGAGAGAGAAAGAGTGACAGTAAGGGGGGAAGAGAGGAACTGAGGGGAGGGAGAGAAGAGGGGAGAGAGAAACAGAGTGACAGTAAGGGGGGAAGAGGAACTGAGAGGAGGAGAGAAGAGGGGAGAGAGAAACAGAGGAGAGAGAGAAAGAGTAACAGTAAGGGGGGAAGAGAGGAACTGAGGGGAGGAGAGAAGAGGGGAGAGAGAGAAAGAGTGACAGTAAGGAGGGAAGAGAGGAACTGAGGGGAGAGAGAGAAGAGGGGAGATAGAAACAGAGAGGAGAGAGAAAGAGTGACAGTAAGGAGGGAAGAGAGGAACTGAGGGGAGGGAGAGAAGAGGGGAGAGAGAAACAGAGAGGAGAGAGAGAAAGAGTGACAGTAAGGGGGGAAGAGAGGAACTGAGGGGAGGGAGAGAAGAGGGGAGAGAGAAACAGAGAGGAGAGAGAGAAAGAGTGACAGTAAGGGGGGAAGAGAGGAACTGAGGGGAGGGAGAGAAGAGGGGAGAGAGAAACAGAGTGACAGTAAGGGGGGAAGAGGAACTGAGAGGAGGAGAGAAGAGGGGAGAGAGAAACAGAGGAGAGAGAGAAAGAGTAACAGTAAGGGGGGAAGAGAGGAACTGAGGGGAGGAGAGAAGAGGGGAGAGAGAGAAAGAGTGACAGTAAGGAGGGAAGAAAGGAACTGAGGGGAGGGGAGAAGAGGGGAGATAGAAACAGAGAGGAGAGAGAGAAAGAGTGACAGTAAGGGGGGAAGAGAGGAACTGAGGGGAGGAGAGAAGAGGGGAGAGAGAAACAGAGGAGAGAGAGAGAAAGAATGACAGTAAGGGGGGAAGAGAGGAACTGAGGGGAGGGAGAAAGAGTGACGGTAAGGGGGGAAGAGAGGAACTGAGGTGAGGAGAGAAGAGGGGAGAGAGAAATAGAGAGGAGAGAGAGAAAGAGTGACAGTAAGGGGGGAAGAGAGGAACTGAGGGGAGGGGAGAAGAGGGGAGATAGAAACAGAGAGGAGAGAGAGAGAAAGAGTGACAGTAAGGAGGGAAGAGAGGAACTGAGGGGAGGGAGAGAAGATGAGAGAGAGAAACAGAGAGGCGAGAGAGAAAGAGTGACAGTAAGGGGGGAAGAGAGGAACTGAGGGGAGGGAGAGAAGAGGGGAGAGAGAAACAGAGAGGAGAGAGAAAGAGTGACAGTAAGGAGGGAAGAGAGGAACTGAGGGGAGGAGAGAAGAGGGGAGAGAAACAGAGAGGAGAGAGAGAAAGAGTGACAGTAAGGGGGGAAGAGAGGAACTGAGGGGAGGGAGAGAAGAGGGGAGAGAGAAACAGAGAGGAGAGAGAGAAAGAGTGACAGTAAGGGGGGAAGAGAGGAACTGAGGGGAGGGAGAGAAGAGGGGAGAGAGAAACAGAGTGACAGTAAGGGGGGAAGAGGAACTGAGAGGAGGAGAGAAGAGGGGAGAGAGAAACAGAGGAGAGAGAGAAAGAGTAACAGTAAGGGGGGAAGAGAGGAACTGAGGGGAGGAGAGAAGAGGGGAGAGAGAAACAGAGTGACAGTGAGAGAGGAGAGAGTGAGAGGGGGAAGAGAGCAACTAAAAGAGGAGAGGGTGACAGAGAGATGGGAGAAATAGGAGAGTGATAGGGGAAGAGAGAAACTGATAGGTAAGGAGAGAGATCATGAGAGGGGAGAATGAGAGAGAATGTGTGAGAGAGATGGGGAAGAGAGAAACTAAGCGTGACAGAGAGGGGAAGAGGAGAGTGTGGGAGAGAAAAGAAGAGAGATAGATGGGAGAAAGGGGGGAGAGAAACAGGAAAGAAGAAAGAGTGGCAGAGAGGGGTAAAGAGGAGAACCTGAGAAGGGAAGAGAGGAAAGGGGTGAGAGATAGATAGATGGGATTAAGAGGAGGGGAGAGATGAAACAAGAGAAAGTGTGACAAAGAGAGGGAAAGAGGATTGTCTGATGGGGAAGATAGAAACTAAGACGTAAGGAGAGAGAGGAAAGGTGAGCAAGAGAGAGAGGGGGAGAGAGGGGAGTTTTGGAAGGGAAGATAGGAACTTAGAGGAAGTAGAGAGAAGAAAGAAAGTATGAGAGGGGAAGAGAGAAACCAAGGGAACCAAGAGGAAAGAAGAGAGATGGAAGAGAAACTAAGAGAGGAGAGAGAGTGACAGAGGGGGAAAGATAAGAGACTGAGAGAAGATGGAAACTAAGAGGAAATGAGAGAGGGAGCGAAAGAGAGGGAGAGGGAAAGATAGAAACTAAGAGAGAAGAGAGAGAGATAGCCAAAAGAGAGACAGGAAGACTGATAGAGAAGTAGAAGAATATGAGTACAGTAATGATGTGAAGTGAAACAACAGAAAGAACTTGAGGTAGTGATGTTAATAAACACAGCTTAATGGAGAGTAGATAGATGGGGATATGAGAGAACCTGCAAATACATCAGTGGGTTTAATGGAGGGTAGAGTCATCCAGAGAAAGAGGAGTGAAAAAGTACTACAGAAAGGATGGTGGAACAGCCATCCAGTGGGGGAGGTCAGGCCCAACACTGTTATGCAATGTAAGTGTGCCTGGGATAAACATACTGCTATCATGAGGCTTCAATAAGAGAGATGCTTAGGTAGATATAATGGGCAGAATAGAGGGTGGAGAGGAAAAAAGAATACACGGGATGAATAGAAATATACAGGATTTTCTATTCATTACACATTTAATTAACTTAGGAAACTACAAATCATATTTATACATTGAATATTGAGCAAATATGTAGTGTTTTACTTCAATACAATGTTGTTTATTTTGGGAGATGCATCCCAACATGCATTGCATCCCTTCACAGTATTCACTCTGGGTGTTTTATGGGAATGCTAAGGATGTGCTGTATGTAAAACACTGGCCCTGATCACATCACAGTATTTATTTATAATTATATTCATACCTACGTTATAAATAAAGACCACAAGCTTAACATATTATATTATAGTGCTGATCTATTTATTAAATGGGTTCATATTTAACATATAGTATCAAGTGAGACTATTTACCTCCACTTCCTTTGTTTACACACACCCAAACATACACACAAGCACACATCACATATAATAGTTGTCAAACTGCGAGCTCGCAAAACTGCGTCCCACGCAAAGCAAGGGACGCAGTTCTGGCCGTAAATACGGACCTCGCAAAGCAAGGGACGCAGTTCTGGCCGTAAATACGGACCTCGCAAAGCAAGGGACGCAGTTCTGGCCGCAAATGCGTACCTCGCAAAGTGAGGGGCCGCATTTGCGGAGGTGGACATAAACTGGAATGAGCCATAGGCTCATTGCAGGCTGCAAATGCTGACCTCTTGAAGCGAGGGGCCACGTTTGTGGAGGTGGAGGCTCTACGCCGCCTCACGCGCAGTAAAAAACAACCCAGAAAAGCAGGACTTTGAAAAAAAGCAAAAAAACAGCCATGGGACTTAGAAAAAAGAAATTATGACCCGCGGGACTTAGAAAAATAAAAAATACGAGGTCACAAAAATACGAAGTTAATGGCCAAAACGTGTACATCAAAAAACACTAAAAACACAGAAAAATAACCAACAAAATGACACACTGCACGGGGGGACAGCCAGGACGTCTGGGGGTGAGGTTGCACACGAATTAAAGTCGAATTTAAGGAGTTTCGTCACTTGAAAATCATCTAAGTGATAAAAAAAATAACTGCTGAAAAATACGAAAACGAGGCTACATGACCCTGAAGCGCAGAAAACACAGACAAGGACGTACAACTTTTACAAACAACAATTACGACCTGCGGAACTTAGAAAAAAAAATATGAGGTCTCAAAAATACAAGTTAAGTATAATATATATACTAGGAAATTGCCCGTGAATTAAGTCGTAAGGCTGGCAATGCTGGTTGGCATACAATGTGAGGCTTTTGGTCCTCGTTGGTTTTATTTTCAAAGTCCCACATGCCTGGCGTTGTTAGTGTAAGTGTTACTATTTTCAACGTTGTGTATTTTCGAAGTTCTGGCCGGGCATTGGTGAGCTTTGTTTTCATCCTGTTTCAGAATTTTTACGCTCATTGCCGCCTAAGTCCCGCGTACCTCAACTGCTCGCGTCGCTTTGCGACGTTCGCAGTGCAATGAGGACTTTTGGCTCACATTGCAGCCTAAGTCGTGCGTGCGTCAATGGCTCGCCTAGCTTCATGAGGCTCGCAGGCGTCCCTTGCTGTGCGCAGGATGCAAAAGCGTGAACAACATCGTAAACATTAGGGAAACTGACAACTTTATATGTGATATAGATCACTCCATCCCCCTCTCTCACAGATAGTCAGTTCTCTACAGCAGGGACCTCAACATTTTTTGTTTCAGTAGTTTATGTGTCATGAATTTACTAGGCCTTTTTTTTTATTTTCGGTAATGTCTGTAGATAGTATTATAGAACATATATATAATTGTATTCATGTGTCTATACATATGTATGTATATATATATATATATATATATAAATACATATATATATATATATATATATATATATATATATATATATATACACCGGTATATATATATATATATATATATATATATATATATATATATATGTATATAATATTATTTAGGTATAACAATATGTATCTGTATGTGCCTGTATATAACTATTGATGGGTGTACATGTGTCTCTTACGCCCCCACCGCTCCCTGCTCTCATTGGGAATGAATTATTAACAGGCCCAGAGAGACAGAAAATAGTCTTATTGAGAGCTAGACAATGGCAGCTCCAGGCAGGGGCGGAGCGGGGGGTATGTGATTCACAAGCAGTGAAAGCAGTGCCACTTAACACCTCACTTGCCCTGGGAGAGGCTTAACACTCTCACTGCCTCTCAGCACCCACAGGTGTATATAGGTATCAGCACCGGGTCAGCACTTCAACCACATGTCATTATATACTGCAGGATTCAGCACAGTACAGACATTATCTGCCTAAAGCTGCATTATCTGAGTAAGCACAGAGAGAAATGTTCATTAGGTTAAAGCACAAAGAAAGTGCACAGGTCAGCACTGCAGGGGATGCTAACTATAGGTCTGCACTATAAGATACAATGCCTTGCAAAAGTATTCACCCCCTTTGGCATTTTTCGTGTTTTGTTGCCTCACAACCTGGAAGTAACATGGATTGTTTGAGGATTTGTATCATTTAATTTACAGAACATGCCACCACTTTGAAGATGTTTTTTTTTATTTTTATTGTGAAGCAAACAACAAATAGGACAAAATAACAGAACAAGTCCCTGTGCATAACTATTCACCCCCCTAAAGTCAATACTTTGTAGCGCCACCTTTTGCGGCAATCACAGCTCCAAGTCGCTTTGGATAAGTCTCTATGAGCTCGCCCCATCTTACCACTGGGATTTTTGCCCATTCCTCCTTGCAAAACTGCTCCAGCTCCTTCAAGTCGGATGGTTTGCGCTTGCGAACAGCAATCTTTAAGTCTGACCACAGATTGTCTATTGGATTGAGGTCTGGGCTGTGACTCGGCCATTCCAACACATTTACATGTTTCCCCTTAAACCCCCCAAGTGTTGCTTTAGCCGTGTGTTTGGGGTCATTGTCCTGCTGGAAGGTGAACCTCCGTCCTAGCCTCAAATCACACACAGAGTGGTACAGGTTTTGCTCAAGAATATCCCTGTATTTAGCACCATCCATCTTTCCCTCAACTCTGACCAGTTTCCCAGTCCCGGCTGCTGAAAAACACCCCCACAGCATGATGCTGCTACCGCCATGTTTTACTGTGGGGATGGCGTTCTTTGGCTGATGTGATGTGTTGGGTTTGCACCAGACATAGCGTTTTCTTTGATGGCCCAAAAGTTCAATTTTAGTCTCATCAGACCAGAGCACCTTCCTCCATTCATTTTGGGAGTCTCCCACATGCCTTTTTGCAAACTCAAAACGTGCTATTTAGTTTTTTGCTGAAAGTAATGGCTTTCTTCTGGCCACTCTGCCATAAAGCCCAACTCTGTGGAGCGTACGGCTTATTGTCGTCCCATGTACAGATACTCCAGTCTCTGCTGTGGATCTCTGCAGCTCCTCCAGGGTTACCTTAGGTCTCTGTGCTGCCTGTCTGATTAATGCCCTCCTTGCCCGGTCCGTGAGTTTTGGTGGGCAGCCGTCACTTGGCAGGTTTGCTGTTGTGCCATGTTCTTTCCATTTGGTTATGATAGATTTGATGCTGCTCCTGGGGATCATCAAAGATTTGGATATTTGTTATAACCTATCCCTGACTTGTACTTCTCAACAACATTGTCCCTTACTTGTTTGGAGAGTTCCTTGGTCTTCATGGCAGTGTTTGGTTAGTGGTGCCTCTTGCTTAGGTGTTGCAGCCTCTCTGGCCTTGCAAAAAAGGTGTGTGTATGTAATGACAGATCATGTGACACTTAGATTGCACACAGGTGGACATCATTTCACTAATTATGTGACTTCTGAAGGTAATTGGTTGCGCTGGAGCTTTTTATGGGCTTCATAACAAAGTGGGTGAATACATACGCACATGCCAATTTTCTATTTCTAAAAAATAGTTTTATGTATATATTTTTCTCATTTCACTTCACCAACTTAGACTATTGTGCTCTGATCCATCACATAAAATTCAGATTAACAAAACATTGAACTTAAGGCTGTAATGTAACAAAATAGGTAAAAAGTCAAGGGGGGTGAATACTTTTGCAAGGCAATGTATACTAGTTATAGGTCAGCACTATAGGATATACTATTTATAGGTCAACACTGCAGGGGATAGACTCAAAACCAAACGCTCAGTGTCTGCAGCTCCTCTCTCTCAGTCTCTCCACTGGCTTCCCATAGCTTCCCGAATCACATTTAAAACCATGACCCTAACACATAAAGCCCTCAACAACAGTGCACCCCCTTATATCTCTGCTCTTGTTTCAAAATACTCTCCCAACCGCCCCCTTCGTTCTGCTAATGACCTTTTTCTTTACTCCTCTCTCTTCACCTCCTCTCACTCCCATCTTCAAGACTTTTCTCGTGCTGCCCCTTCTATTTGGAACTCCTTGCCCCGCTCCATTAGACTATCTTCCTGCCTCAAAACCTTTAAAAAATTACTAAAAACACACCTGTTTAAAAGATCTTCTCACCTTCAGCCTTAATATGTACACCTGCACACTCCACAGCTTAATAACACTCACACCCACAATCTACAGTACAACACACAGACACCTTCAGTTGACTAAACAAATTGCTTTCACACCGCCATTTTGTCTTTGTCACCCTCTTGTATCACACCTAAACCCTTAGATTGTAAGTTTACGAGTTTTCAATTGTGTGTTCGTGTTTTGGAAACAAGCTCTATGTAAATTTGATTATAAGCTCAAAAAACGGCCCTCCATTCTTTAAGGTGTTACGTTTGTTTTTTGCCATGTACTAAACCCCTGTACAGCGCTACGGAATATGTTGGCGCAATATAAATAAAGATAATAATAATAATACTGACTATAGGTCTACAGTGTAAGATATACTAGTTATAGGTCAGCACTATAGGATATACTAGTTATAGGTCAGCACTATAGGATATACTAGTTATAGGTCAGCACTGCAGGAGATACTGGCTATAGGTCGCCACTATAAAAATACTAGTTATATATCAGCACTGCAAGAAATACTGACTATAGATCAGCACTACAAGATATACTAGTTATAGGTCAGCCCTATAGGATATACTAGTTATAGGTCTGCACTATAAGATATACTAGTTATAGGTCAGCACTATAGGATATACTAGTTATAGGTCTGCACTATAAGATATACTGGCTATAGGTCAGCACTATAGGATATACTAGTTATAGGTCAGCACTATAGGATATACTAGTTATAGGTCTGCACTATAAGATATACTAGTTATAGGTCAGCACTATAGGATATACTTGTTATAGGTCAGCACTATAGGATATACTTGTTATAGGTCAGCACTATAAGAAATACTAGTTATAGGTCAGCACTATAGGATATACTAGTTATAGGTCAGCACTATAGGATATACTAGTTATAGGTCAGCACTGCAGGAAATACTGACTATAGGTCAGCACTATAAGATATACTAGTTATAGGTCAGCACTGCAGGAGACACTTGCTATAGGTCAGTACTATTAGAAATACTAGATATATGCCAGCACTGCAAAAAATATTGGCTGTAGGTCAGCACTATAAGAAATACTGGTTATATGTCAGCACTATAAGAGATACTAGTTATTCCCTGTCTTTCGTGTTTCTCCCCCCCTCGCCCTCCCCTGTTTCTCCCCCTCTCCCTCCCCTGTGTCTCTTCCTCCCTCTCCCTCCCCTGTGTGTCTTCCCCCTCTCCCTTCCCATGTGTCTCTTCCCACCTCTCCCCTGTTTCTCTCCCCCTCTCCCTCCCCTGTGTCTCTCCTCCTCTCCTTCCCTAGTGTCTCTTCCCCCTCTCCCTCCCCTGTGTCTCTTTTCACTTCTCTCCCTTCCCCGTGTCTCTCCCCCTCTCCTTCCCTAGTGTCTCTTCCCCCTCTCCTTCCCTAGTGTCTCTTCTCCCCTCTCCCTCCCCTGTGTCTCTTTTCACCCCTCTCCCTACCCTTGTGTCTCTCCCCCTCTCCCTCCCCTGTATTTCCCCCTCCCTTGTGTCTGTTTCCCCTTTCTCCCACACATGTGTCTCTTTCTCCCTTCCCCTGTGTCTCTTCTCACCTCTCCCTCCCTGTGTCTCTCCCCCTCCCCTGTGTCTCTTCCCCCACTCCCTTCCCTGTGTCTCTTCCCCCCACTCCCTTCCCTGTGTCTCTTCCCCCCACTCCCTTCCCTGTGTCTCTTTCCCCTCCTCCCTCCCCTGTGTTTTCCCCCCTGATCCCTCCCCTGTGTTTTCCACCCTGATCCCTCCCCTGTGTCTCCTTCCCCCTCCCATGTGTCTGCTTTCCCCCTCTCCTGTGCCTACTTTCCACTTCTCATTTTCCTGCTTCTCCCATCGCTTCACCCATGCGCAACCCGCAACTGGTAATTGCGAATTTGTTGGTCACGCTTTTTTTAACATAGCGTGACAACAACTCGCCATTATGACAACTATTATATGTGATGTGATATGAAATATTAGCACAACTTTGGATATTAGTTATATGTCCAAACTGTGTATTAGTTATAGGTCAGCACTATAAAAGACATTAGTTATATGTCAGCATTTCATGAAATATTAGTTACATTTCAGGGCTGCATGGGATATTAGTTATAGGTCAGCATGGATATTGGTTATATATTACTTATAGATCAGCACTCCATGGGATTAAAGGACAGCACTTAATCACATAAATAGCTCTCAGCAGCGCGACCTTGCCAAAATCCGTTGGTAACGCAACGTTAAAACTTCGGGCTCGCAAACTTATTGGTCAGCACTACATGATATTAGAAGGAGGTACTGTATAGGATATTACTTATAGCCTAGTTATACATGAAGGGGGCCACCAGGACATAGAGAGAGAGAGCAAGATGAGGAGATACAAATTCATGCCAACATTTGAAACCTTAAGATTTGGATGAAATACTTATGGGATTTCTGTGAAATTCTCCATATCCAGTGAATCCTCTGTGAATTTCCTCATTAACATTGTTAGACTATTTGCCTCCAGTAGAGACATCTGTAGCATCAGTGACGCTTTCACACTCAGCGCATCAAAGACTTCCCTTTATCACTGATGTGACAGAGTGACCTTTATCTACAGTCTGGGCAGTGTCAGTCGAGTCAGCTTTCCAGATTTCATATAAGAACTTGCTTTGAGGAAGCTGCTTTGACCCTAAAAGCTTGCAATCTAATGCTGCTCAGACATTAAAAGGTGTCACTGCGATTGTTTTCAGTGTGATAGGTTGGCAGTGGTTTATATATTAGTCAGGCCAAATACAGATCTAGGTCAGCACCTAATGGGTTAACATTCATAGGATATCACTGTAATAAATACTATAGGTCAGTACTGTGTGGTATATTAGTTTTATGTAATACTAGGAAATTGTCAAAAATGGCGGCAATAAAATTTAAAGCCTGGCAATGCTGTCTACCACACAATGCGATGTTCTGCCCCCTCTGAGCACCTTCGGCGCTCATTGCGAGCCTCTCTTCTTATCTACTTTACGGTCCGCACGATCAGCGCCTTCAGCGCTCATTGCAAGCACAGGAATGAGCGGCTTCACCGCTCATTACAGGCCTCGGCAACCTGCAACTTTTGTGCTTGGGAATGCCATGTGTCTCTTTCCACCATCTCCCCCCGTCCCTTCCCTGTGTCTTTCTCCTCTGTGTCTCTGCTGAATGTTTGCGTGGCGCGTGCTGACTGCCGTTGGTTTTATTTTCAAAGTCCTGCGTGCCTGGCCTTGCTGAGCCTCGTTTTCATCCTGTTTCAGAATTTTTACGTTTTTTAGACCTCCCTTTTTTTTCCCGCTTCGGCGATTTTCGATCGTTAAAAAAGACAAAATATGCCTCAAATTAACTTGCAACCTCACTCAAAGGCTTCCTGGCTCTCCCCCTGTGTGTGAGGAATATTTGTGTGTTTTTGCTGTCTTTTCCAGTTCGGTGGTTTGGCCGTTAAAGTCATATTTTTGTGAGCCCCGCAGTCCATCCTATGGGCTGTAATTTTGCATCCGTCGCAAAGTCCAGGGGCCTCGCAATGAGGACTCATTGCTGCTAAGTCCTGCGTGTCTCAGGATCAGTGCCAGCTAAGTCCCGCGTGTCTCAGGATAAGTGCCAGCTAAGTCCCGCGTGTCCACCCCTGCAATGAGCTCCTTCAACTGCTCGCCTCGATTCACAAGGCGAGCAGTTCAATGAGTGCCTTTGGCGCTTATTGCAGCCTCATGCCTCAAGCCTCAACGGTTCGCCTCGCTTTACGAGGCGTGACGACAACTTGTAGTACAACAACTATATATGTGATGTGTGGGATATTAATTATAAGTTAATAATTTTTTAACTGATATTAGTTATGGGACAGCACTGCATGAGATATGGTCAGCACTGCACAATGTTATATAGGACAGCACTGCATGAGATATGGTCAGCACTGCACAATGTTATATAGGACAGCACTGCATGAGATATGGTCAGCACTGCACAATGTTATATAGGACAGCACTGCATGAGATATGGTCAGCACTGCACAATGTTATATAGGACAGCACTGCATGAGATATGGTCAGCACTGCACAATGTTATATAGGACAGCACTGCATGAGATATGGTCAGCACTGCACAATGTTATATAGGACAGCACTGCATGAGATATAATTTGTAGTTCAGCACTGTATGAGATATTAACTGTAGGTCATCACTGCACAATGTGTTACCGTATATAGGACAGAAGTTTCCAGTTCTGCCAACCCCCACTCCCTCTCTCCATGGGCACATGTGCAACCCTTACAACAATAACAGGTATAAAGTGTACCTTGGCGCGTGCCCTCGCCGCCTCGCTCTGCACCTGTCCTTTCATCTCAGGTTGTATCTTCTCACCAACTGAAGTCTGGAACTTGTCACCTTTGCCCTTCGTCTTGGCCGGTTTCTTTCGCCTCTTCTGTGGAGAATACAAAGTAAATGATAATGATAGAGAGCTAGTGAGTCACTGTGGGCCAGAGCTTGTGTGTCTGTATGTGGGTCAGAGCTAGTGGGTCTGTGTATGGATAAGAGCTAATGGATCAATGTGGGTCAGGGATTTTGAGTCAGTGTGGGTCAGAGATATTGGGTCCAAGATAGTGGATCACTATGGATCAGAGCTATTGGGTCAGTGTGGATCAGAGCTAGTGGGTCTGCATGTGGGTCAGAGCTAATGAGTCAGTGTGGGTCAGAGATAGTGAGTCAGTGTGGGTCAGAGATAGTGAGTCAGTGTGGATCAGAGCTAGTGGGTCTGCATGTGGGTCAGAGCTAGTGAGTCAGTGTGGGTCAGAGATAGTGAGTCAGTGCGGGTCAGAGATAGTGGGTCTGCATGTGGGTCAGAGCTAATGAGTCAGTGTGGGTCAGAGATAGTGAGTCAGTGTGGGTCAGAGATAGTGAGTCAGTGTGGATCAGAGCTAGTGGGTCTGCATGTGGGTCAGAGCTAGTGAGTCAGTGTGGGTCAGAGATAGTGAGTCAGTGCGGGTCAGAGATAGTGGGTCTGCATGTGGGTCAGAGCGAGTGAGTCAGTGGGGATCAGAGCTAGTGGGTCTGCATGTGGTCAGAGCTAGGGGTCTGTGTGGGTCTGCGTGTGGGTAAGAGCTAGTCAGGGTGGGTCAGATTTAGTTATTCAGTTTGTTAGTGTTAGTGGGTCTGTATGTGGGTAAGAGCTAGTGGTTCGCTGTGGATCAGAGCTAGTGAGTCAGTCTTAGTCAGTGCTAGTGTGTCTGTATGTGGGTGAGAGCTAGTGGGTCTGTGTGTGGGTCAGAGCTAGGGGTCTATGTGGGTCTGCGTGTGGGTAAGAGCTAGTCATGGTGGGTCAGATTTAGTTATTCAGTTTGTTAGTGTTAGTGTTTCTGTATGTGAGTGGTTTGCTGTCTATCAGAGCTAGTGAGTCAGTGTTAGTCAGTGCTAGTGTGTCTGTATGTGGGTGAGAGCTAGTGAGTCTGTGTGTGGGTCAGAGCTAGTGGGTCACTGTGGATCAGAGCAAGTGGGTCAGTGTTAGTCAGTGCTAGTGTGTTTGTATGTGGGTGAGACCTAGTGGGTCAGTGTGGGTCAGAGCTAGTGGGTCACTGTGGATCAGAGCAAGTGGGTCAGTGTTAGTCAGTGCTAGTGTGTCTGTATGTGGGTGAGACCTAGTGGGTCAGTGTGGGTCATAGTTAGTGGGTCTACTCATGCTTTGTTTTTCCCACTTCAGAATAACACTGAGCAGGTCTGTATCCAGGTCCTGCTGTGGAACTTTACACTTAGATAAATATGTTTCACAGAATAATATCATAGAGTTGTTTTTATTATTATTACTAGGAAATTGCCCGTCAAAAATGACGGGAGTAAAATTGTAAGGCTGGCAATGCTGTTTTTCCACACAATGTGAGACTATGGGCCCTCTGAGTACCTTTGGCGTTCATCGCGAGCCTTGCTCTGAGCGCCATTGGTGCTCATCGCGTGGCTTGCAATGAGCGCCTTCAGCAGCAACTTTCCTGCTTTGCAATGATCACCTTCGGTGCTCCTTTCAAGCCTCACAATAAGCGCTTTCGACGCTCATCACGTGGCTCGCAGTGAGTGCCTTCGGGGCTCATTGCAAGCCTCGGACCCTATTTACTTTATAGGCGTTGCGCTTGAGTGTTACTGGCTTGCGTTAAGTGTTACTGCTCGGGGCTCGTTTTTACGTCCTTCAGGCTAGTTTTGTAGTCATGTTGGTTTTTTTCGGCAGACATTTGTTTTTCGATCCTGAAAAAATGGCAAATACGGCTCAAATAAACTTGCAACCTGGCTCCCTGGCTCTCCCCCTGTGTGTGAGTGTGTAAGTTAAATTGAGGCATATTTGTTGTTATTTTCAGGTCTTTCGAGTTCCGTGGTTTGGGCATTAAAGTTGGATTTTTGCAAGGCGCACAGTGCATTTACGGGTTTTGGTCCTAAGTCGTACGGGTCGTAAGTCCTGCATGCCCAGCTAGCGATGAGCGCTGAAGGCTCATTGCAGCCTAAGTCCTGCTCCGCTGGCGATGAGCGACTGCGGCGCTCATCCCGAGACCTGCAACGAGCGCCTTCACTGCTCATTGTAGCCTAAGTCCAGCGCCGCTGGCGATGAGCGCCTGTTGTGCTCATTGTGAGCCCTGCAATGAGCCCTGCAAAGCGTGACCAACATCATAAGAGTTCCTGGATACTGACAACTATATATGTGATTAGTATTATGTTTTATTTTTAGAGCGCCAGCAGATTTAGCAGTGTCAAATAAATATACGGATAACATCGAAATATTCATTTGAAGACAGTATAAATACGATGAGAAGAAGAGTTATCTGAATTGATCAGAAATGTGACTTGTTTGGCCATAGATTCACAAAATAATTCTTAGCTTTATTTCCACAAAAAATATACTTATTATTACCGGTACTTTATATAAAAAAAATTCACACCACTGGGAAATAGTGAAAATGGAAAATAATATTCTCACTCACAGGTATGGCTCATACATTACTGCTCATTGGCTGACAAGTCCCTAAAGCAGTTATATATGTGTGTCAGTTTATTGTGCTCTGAGACATTCATTTGAAAAAGGAAAACACACTGTAACACATTAACAAATCTTCTTTTTTTCAGTTACAACAAAGAAAAAACATCTCTCTCCATACCCCTTTAATAACAGCCATTTGCCATTACATTTGTGTAACAACCAGGTTTATTTACAAAGACACCTTCAAAGGAGATAAGAGCTAAAATGCGCACATTTTGATATGATTATAAAGTACGGTATTTGGAAACAAATAGCATTTTCCAAATAAAAGTATTTATCAAAGTAGCATGGAAATCATTTTTTCCTTCAGTGCATTAGAAAGAGAGTATTTGATAATGTGTCACATTTTGTTTTCTTTTTTAAAATAAAACTCTCAGAGCACAAAAACATATTCAGAAGTTTAACCGCTCTTGGGGCTTGGCCTCTGTCAGCCTATGAGATCTACAGTATGCTCTACGCGTTTCCTATTAGATTGAATGCAGTTTAAAAAAACGGTTTGCTTAGTTCTTTTTTTTAATTCAAAGAACAATGTTTGTAATGTTAAAAGCAGGCTATTTAAATGCTTAAAAAAACTGTTGTGGTCCTTTAATGATCAGACATATGTTTTGAAAGGCTCAGCTCCAAAAATGCCGCAAAATCAATTCTAAATATTTCAGAAATTATTTACTGTACAGAAAAACTGCTAGCACAGGGTGTAGCCATTTTTTAATGCTCTTTAAAAATGACTCAATTCCCTGCTGGGGTGATAGAGCCCCCGTTATATATACATCTGTGTTTATATTGTTATAATAAAAGAAAACTCTGTGTATATGAGAATATGTCCTAAAATATCCCCAGTGGAAGACTCTACAGGACTCCGAGACTTGAAACATAAATCATATTTTTACCAATTTTAATTATTATTGTACCACAATGTGACCCAATTTGTAGCTTCAATATTCCCATATTTCCCAGTTTAATTACACAAACTAACACTCCCACCAGCAAAATAAACACGACTGCCAAATACTGCCGCGCCGTGTGCCAAGAGGAAGCTACAAATGGGTCAGATGCAGCTTTCTGTTGGATGGATTTATTAGATATACCATAGAGCAGTACTGGAGAGCCACACACAGGCCATGATTTGAGTATATCCCTTCTGTATACAGGGGAAACTATCGCTTCTTCAGTCATCGTGATGGATTCACCTGTGCACAGAAAGGAAATCATCAAATCCAGGACTAAGCTTCCTACCCCTGTCATAGAGTATATTGTAGAACTGTTAGTATTTGGAGTAGTACAAAATGCGCAGATCCCACCGCTGCCACCGCTGTAGTGATGTTTATTTTGTTATTTTTTAGTTTCATGTTTTCATTCATAGACCTTATACCACTTTCCATATTAAACATCGAGGAAAGAAACATTTATATAAAACACTGGTATGAGATTTATAAGGTAGAACCGATGCCCAGATACAGACAAATATTTACAGTAGGTTATTATTGCTGTGCAAATGGCGCAGTTTTAATTACTTAAGTATTTGTAATCAGGAGCAGGCAGTGCGTTGCACTGGGGACCTCCACTGGTGGGTCCAGTTCTATCTGTTTTCCCCCTACGGGCCCCCTCCGTGCACCATCCCCCCTCTTACTGTGGATTCATTGGTGGTTCAGTGGTATCCTTCCCCTGCCAGTGCTTCTTTTTGCCGTGATGTAATCCAAGATCCTTTGCCACGGAGAGAAGATGCGCAGGTAGCGAAAGGATACCGCCGCACCACTAGTGATTCCTCACATCCACAGTACGGTGACAGTTTGTGCACCAAGATTGCTGGGGAGGGGCCTGGTGCACCGAGGGGGGCCTGCAGGGAATGAGGGGTTTCCATTACACAACAGAAAAAAGTTAATGCATTGGGGGTGAAATCAAAAGGAAAAAAAAGCTGCCCCTTTTTTTTTGAGGCCCGTCATTCACTAGCTGTTCCACTCTTTGGAATATCACGGAGCAAATACTAGATCCCTAAATACAACAGGATAATTGAGAGAGACGGCTGTTCCCAGCATTGACGATGTTAATAAACAATAAGCACTTGATCCTTGCTGGTCAGTGTGTTTATCCCTGAACACTGGAGAGTCCTTGTTTCTCAAGCCTTTCTGACGTGAGGATATGAGCTTCCAGCTCTCACACCAATAAATAGCGGCTATTGTCCCCCCTTCTCACTATATGCCTGTGGACACTGTCTGTGGGATGCCAACTGTGCCCTCACACTAGTGCCAACATGTGTGCGGCACAGCCTGTCCCAGGACACTCAGGAGCTGAGAGGATGTGTGCCTTCTAGTCTATGACTTACAGACTTAAGATGCTGCTTTCAAGTTTTTTTTTGTTACTTCTATTGTATAGTTAAATACTTACTAAAACTGGAAGAACAACAGGCAAGATGTAACAGAAAAAAAGTCCATGGATAACAACTCCTATTGCTCCATGTAAAACCCCCACCTGACTGTATTATCATGCTAAACACACTAGATCTCCTGTATCGTCACACTGGGCCCCATTCAAACACGCTAGATCTCCTATATTGTCACATTTGACTCCATTCAAACACACTAGATATCCTGTATCATCATATTGGACCCCATTCAAACACACTAGATCTCCTGTATCGTCACACTGGGCCCCATTCAAACACGCTAGATCTCCTATATTGTCACATTTGACTCCATTCAAACACACTAGATATCCTGTATCATCATATTGGACCCCATTCAAACACACTAGATCTCCTGTATCGTCACACTGGGCCCCATTCAAACCTGCTACATCTCCTATATTGTCATATTTGACTCCATTCAAACACACTAGATCTCCTGTATCATCATATTGGACCCCATTCAAACACACTAGATCTCCTGTATCATCATATTGGACCCCATTCAAACACACTAGATCTCCTGTATCATCATATTGGACCCCATTCAAACACGCTACATCTCCTGTATCATCACACTGGGCCCCATTCAAACACGCTACATCTCCTGTATCATCACACTGGGCCCCATTCAAACACGCTACATCTCCTATATTGTCATATTTGACTCCATTCAAACACACTAGATCTCCTGTATCATCATATTGGACCCCATTCAAACACACTAGATCTCCTGTATCATCATATTGGACCCCATTCAAACACACTAGATCTCCTGTATCATCACACTGGGCCCCATTCAAACACGCTACATCTCCTGTATCATCACACTGGGCCCCATTCAAACACGCTACATCTCCTATATTGTCATATTTGACTCCATTCAAACACACTAGATATCCTGTATCATCACATTGGACCCCATTTAAACACACTAGATCTGTTGTATCTTCACATTGGACGCCACTTGACCTCATTCAAACACACTACATCTCCTGTATCATCACATTGTTACCCCTTCAAACACGCTACATCTCCTGTATTGTTATGTTGGACCCCATATAAACACATAACATCTCCTGTATAACCACACTGGACCTGATTCAAACACTACATCTTCTGTATTGTCACATCGAACCCTATTCAAACACACTAGATCTCTTGTATCGTCACTTTGGACCCCATCTCCTGTATTGTCACACTGGACCTCATTCAAACACACTACATCTCCAATATTGTCACACTGGACCCCACTCAAACACACTAGATCTCCTGTATCGTCACATTAGGCCCATTCAAACACACTAGATCTCCTGTATCGTCACATTAGGCCCATTCAATCACACTAGATCTCCTGTATCGTCACATTAGGTCCATTCAAACACACTAGATCTCCTGTATCGTCACATTAGGCCCATTCAAACACACTAGATCTCCTGTATCGTCACATTAGGCCCATTCAAACACACTAGATCTCCTGTAACGTCATATTGGACCCCATTTAAACACTAGATCTCTTGTATCGTCACGTCGGGCTGCATTCAAACTCACTACATTTTCTGTATTGTAACTTTGGACCCCCTTCAAACATACTATATATCCTATATTTACACAATGGACCGTATTCAAACACACTGTATCTCCTGTTTCATTACATTGGACCCCATTCAAACTCACTACATCTTCGGTATTGTCACATTGGATTACATTCAAACATACTATATCTCCTTTATCGTCCCACTGGACCCCATTCAAACACACTAGATCTCTTGTTTCGTCACATTGTTCCCCATTCAAACACACTACATCTACTGTATTGTCAGTTCGGACCCCATTTAAACACACTACATCTCCTATATCATCACATTAGACCCCACAAAACATACTACATCTCATGTATCATCACATTTGGCCCCATTCAAACACACTACATCTAGTTGTTCATTTGTGTCCAACTCTCTGTGACCCTATGGACCACAGCATGCCACGCACTTCTGTCAGCCACTGCTACTCTGACCACCCTCAAGCTCATGTTCATTGATTCAATTACCTCACCTATCCACCTCTGCCTCTGTCATCCCCTTCTTCTTGTACCTTCAATCTTTCCCAACATGAGAGTCTTTTCTGGGGAATCCCGTTGTCTCTTGATATGGCCAAAATATTTGAGCTTCAGCCTCAAGATCATACCTACTAGTGAACAGTTTGTCTTGATTTCCTGAAGTACTAATTTATTGGATCTTTTTGCAGTCCAAGGGGCTCTAAGCAGTTTTCTCCAGCCCCACAATTCAAAGGTGTCAATTCTATGGCTCTCAGACTTTTTTATAGTCCTGCTCTCACATCTGTATTTTACTTTACTTTTTACTAGCTTGTCCAAGCTTTCCATAGCTTTCCTCCCCAGAAGCAAACGTCTTTTCATTTCATGACTACAGTCACTATCTGCAGAGATCCTGAATCCCAGTAAAATAAAATCTGTCACTACTTCAACTTCTTCCCCGTCTATTTGCCAGGAAGTAAGATTGCAGTTTGGACAACTTTTACACTCTCTTCTGTTACCCTCATCAATAGGTCCTTTAGATTCTCCTCACTTTCAGCCATCAGAGTTGTATCATCTGCGTATCTGAGGTTGTTGATATGTCTTCCAGCAATATTGATTCGACTTTGGATTCTTTTGGAACTCTTGCTTTCTCTATTATCCATTGGCAATTTGATCTCTTGTGCCTCTTCCTCTGCAGGAAACTGGTTTGCACATCTGCTGGTTCCCGATCAATATATTGTTGGGGTTGAACTTGTAGTATCTTAAGCAATACCTTACTGACATGTAAAATGAGTTCAATTGTTCGATAATTGGAGCACTCTTGGGCACTGCCTTTTTTTGGAATTGGGATGTAGACTGACATTTTCCAGTCTAGTGGCCATTGTTATGTGTTCCCAAATGTGTTGGCATAAGACACTTTCACAGCATCATCTTGAAGAATTTTGAATAGTTCAATTGGGATTTCATCACCTTCAGCCTTATTATCAGCAAGGCATCCTAGGGCCCATCTCACTTCACTCTCCAAGATGTCTGGCTCTAGCTCATGGGATAAACTATTGAGGTTATCACTATTGTTAAGATCCTTCCTGTATAGATCTTCGGTGTATTCCTGCCATGTCTTCTTTATCCGATCTTCTTTTGTTAAGTCATTTTTGTCTTTTATCACACCCACTTTGGCATGAAAGGTGCCTTTGAGGTCCCCAATTTTCTTGAAGAGATCTCTTGATTTACCCATTCTATTATCTTTTTCTATCTCTTTACATCTCTCATTGTATAATGTCTCCTTGTCTCTTCTTGCTCCTCTGGAATTCTGCATTCAGTTGGATAAATCTTTTCTTACCTCCACCAACTTCCACTTTCCTTTTTTCCTGGGCTACTATCAAAGCCTCATCAGACAGCCAGTTTGTCTTCTTACTTTTATTTCTTTTAGGGACATTCTTTGTTGCGATTTCCTGGATAATGTTGCAAACTTCAGCCCAAAGTTCTTCATGCATACTATCTTCCATGTCTAGTCTCTTAAATCTAATCTTTACTTCCACTGCATATTCACACAGAATATTATTTACTTCATATCTATTTGTTCTGATGATTTTCCCTTTTTTCTTCAGTTTCATTTTTAAACTATGCAATAAGAGGCTCCTTGTTTGAGCCGCAGTCAGCTCCAGGTCCTGTTTTGCTGATTGTATAGAGCTCCTCCATCTTTATCTGCAAAGTATATAGTCAATAACTGAATACAACCAGAGAATTATCTTGACAGAAATCTACTAATCTCTGACCTACTTCATTTTGTACTCTAAGGCCAAACTTGCCATTTATTAAATGTGTCTTCTGGTTCCCTACTTTAGCTTCCAATCTCCTATCTTTTCTTGTGTTAAATCTATGACTAGCTGAATATCTTCGTAGAACTGGACAACTTCAGCATCCAAGGTTGAAGGAGATATCTGGATCACTGTGATTTTAAATAACTTGCCTTGAATTCTAATTGAAATCTTTCCCAAATCAAAACAAATGTTTTGGGTTGGAACCGAGCACTGATTTGGCCACTCTTTCATTTACTACGAGGGCTACTCCATTTTTCCATATCAATGTGTAACCTTGTCATCTCATTATTGACCACATCTAGTTTGCCTTGGTTCATAGTTCTAACTTTCCAGGTTCCAATGCTGAATTGCTGTCCCATACCCTTCCCATACCCTTCAGACACATCCGCAGCTAGGTGTCCTTTCAGCTTTGGCCCGACCACTTAATTAGATCTGGTGCTACTTTTACTTGCCTTCTGCTCTTCCTCAGTAATGTAGTAGGCACCTTCTGACCCGAGGGGCTTATCTTCCAGTGCCATATCATTGTGTCTCTGGTTGTGCCTGTTCATAAAGTTTTTACAAGCAGTGTTACTGGAGTGGGTTGCAGTTTCCTTCTCCAGTGGGCCGCAATTTGCAAACCTCTGCCATGACCTGCCCATCTTGACTGACCCTACATGGTGTAGCACACAGCTTCATCAAAGTACACAAGCCACTTCACCACAACTAGGTAGCGATCCAGAAGAGGCAGTTACTTTTACAGACGTTCTTTTGCGGGTGTCATATAACTTGCCTGTAAATATTCCTATAAGGCTGAACCAGGCTGGAAATCCATTCAGAAGCCAATTGAGCATAAAGCTGTGTGATTTTATTATTTATGAAAATATCAGTTTAAATACATCTGTAAGATATAACCTATAAGAACCTATAACCTATAGGAACCTATAAGCCATGGTTTGCTGAATTTGTATTGGGCCTCAACTTTCCTTTAAGACAACAAACTGCCAGTCTGTCAGCTTCAGGCTGGCAGCTAATTGGTATTTTTTTTTTGCTTTCCTATTAGTATTGCTGACAGATGTATATATATAATTTAATATGCGTGCTAATAAATACATTAGTTATTTTAAAAATAACAAAAACAAGTTAAAGGCATTGGATTTGAACCAATCATTGAACAACACACTTACCATTACACCAACACACACTGCTTTAAAAGTATAAAAGTTAAACTAATTTTATTATTTGAAATATATACATATATATATATATATATATATATATATATATATATATATATATATACTGTATATAAATATAAATATATAACATACATATTAAAATAATTATTTTAAAATCAACACAAATTCAGCACAAATACCTTATTTTGACATATGTATATTATAAAAATATAAAATACATATTTCTGATTTTTAAACAATAAAGAAAAAAAATAGTTTGTATATATGTAAGGATTTAAACTTAAGATCTTCACCTTCCACAGACTGCAGCATTACTATCTAGTAGTTGCAAATCATTTAGCCACTGCCTGATTCAAAGCCTCTACACCTGATTATAATTAATATTCATTGCATCCCATGTGGTACAGAGCTCATTACTTGTCCAGGCAGAGGCAACACACTGAATTAGCCTGACTTCTATTAGTAATAACTCCATGAATTCAGCATCAATTTTAATAATGAAAACACTTTTTTTCACATGCTTTCTCATACTCTAGCCAATGATGCTGAGCAAATATGATGGCTTTTCTGGTTCTTTAACTATCATATTGATCTACAATCTAGATAATTTCTGATTACTTATTTCCAGAATATGCTATGGTTTTATCTTATTTACTGAAATTTGTCCCTAATGGCTTGGCTAGTCTATACTATATCTAGATGTATTTTTATATACCAATCCTCATTATGTATTACAGTGAAGCCACAGTGTTTTTTCCTTGTGGGGATGACCAAACATGCTCAGAAGCACTGTGCAAGCATGTACTTACAAGTTAATGGCAACGTTGCTTTGCATCCAGTTAGTTGCAATGTTACTTCTTATAGCTACTGGAAATATCACTGTGGTTCTAGCTAATGGAAATATTGTTGAGGTTCTAGGTAATAGCAATACCGCTTTGGTTCTGACTAATAGAAATCTTACTGTGGCTCTACATAATGGCAGCAGCGTTATAATGGGCCCTATTCTATTGCCAAAACTGCAAATTTATAAACACTTAAAACCACTCTTAAAATATTCTATTAGCTACTTGCAATCTGATCACGACTTCCCCAACCACAATCTCTACAATCCAGCCAAAGAATCAAATTTGGCCTTAGAACTCCATTGGTTTTAGCACAACTCAAAATTACGAGCACTGCCTACTTAAACTTACACAAAATCAATAATGTATTAGACCCGTAGCAAATAAAGTCTAACCCGCAATTGAATTGAAAGTATCAGGTTTGTGTCAAAAATATTACGAGAGCTAAATAGGAGTCACAGGGGCTTTTCCAAACACTAATTAGAGCTGTTACTGCAATAAACACACAATACTGTACTTTAAATGCATGGGAAGACACAGATTTTTTGTTTTGAGTAATATCGATCCCGGTACTCAAGGGGTTAATACATATCATGAAACCTACATGGACTAGAATAGATGATCTAATGCATTTTATAGAGTGCTAGATTCGTAGCCTCCAGTTGTTGCAGATTGCGTGTAACTTCCATGTTTTACTGACTTTATGATGATGGTCTCATTTAATATTGGCTATGTCTAAGGAGAAGATTACAGGCTTACTTAAATATTGTCAGATTACACCCTCTGAAATCAAACTTAAAAAAAGCAGTGTTAACGAGTTTAGGCATAAGGTAAATTGTGAGCTGGAGTCAATAGAATACATCTAAACATTTAGAGAAAAAAACACCCGCGGCCAAAATTATGGGCTAGTGTCACTTACGGGTTTCTAATAGAATATGGCTCAATGTATTTGTGGTTCTAGATAATGGCAATATCATATTGGTTCGAGCTAATGCCAATATAGCTGTGGTTCTATGTAATGACAATATTACTTCAGTTCTAGCTGTGTTCTAGCTAATAGCAATATTGCTGTACGGTTCAGCCACATACCAATGACACATATGAAGCTCTAAGAAGCAATTTTATTATTTACATAGGCCACCCAAATGAGGAGCATATAAAGTCTCCACAGAAGAAGAAAACGCATATCACATATAGTTGTGTACAATACGAATTGTTGCTGATGCTTGCGCTAACGCAGAGTGCCTGCCACAACCGTGGCCCTCGCAGGCAAGGAGCGCCAAAGGCGCAGGTGGAGATGAAGGCCGTAGGCGCTCATCCCTAGACAGGGAGTGCCGAAGGTGCTCACTGCGCTGGTGGCGCAGGTGCTCATCCCTATGACTCGCGGAACTACTCATCAACAAAAATCTGAATAACACAATTCAGAATGCGAGACCCGTAGCAGTTTGAAAAAAATCGCCTGAAAAAATTAGCACTTGTAACAAGGAAAGCGGGACTAAAAAAAAAAACGATCCACGGCACTTAGAAGAAAAAAAAATATGAGCTCCAAAAAATACGAAGTTAATGGCCAAACTTCGCACATACAAAAACAACAATAATACCACCAAAATTTAAAAAAAAATAAAAAAACATCACACACAGCACGGGGGGACAGCCACCACATCTGGGAGTGAGGTTGCACGACAATTTAAGCACGTTTTACAGAGTTTCGGCACACGAAGATTGCCTAAGCGACAATAAAAAATGGCGTCCGAAAAAAACGAAAACGAGGCTACCCGACCAATAAACACCAGCCACCCACGACTTTTACTCAGAAACGTACAAGGTATAAAATACACTATTAGGGAGGACGCAAAATGCTCCACACTTACGTAACACATAGACAATCACCAACATTTTACAACACTAACTTGCAACTAATAACATTACCATTCCAAAATACCAAATTACACACCTAAACAAACGGTTTGCCCTCGCGCACGCAGCCTACTTATACTACACACTTTACACATTGCTGACACTTATACCTCAGCTTGGTAAGAGTGCAAATGTACATTGTATGCTGCAGGAAAATCAAGACAGATTGTTAGCTCTTCAGGATATTGATTGCTGCATATATTAATTACAAATAGGTAAAGTTTTAATTTATGATTTTATTAATTAATTAATTATCATTAAAAAAAAACATATATATATAAAAACAAGGACCATACGAGAGGATCGCAATAAACGGTGAAGACGTTCAGCGCGCGGCTCACCATGAGTGCTGAGGGTGCTCAGAGGAGCAAAAGTACACCAGGGGAGAGGCTCACAATCGGTGCCAAAGGCGCTCAGGGCAACCCTTGTAATGAGCACCGAAGGTACTCAGACGACCAAAAGCCTTACCTTGTGTGCCAAACAGCATTACCTGCATTACAATTTTATGGCCATCATTTTTGGACGGGCAATTCGCTAGTGACTATATAAGTTTAAGACACTATCCCTATGAAGTAAGCAGCGGTGTGCCTTTGAGAAAGCCCTGTCCTAGGTGAAACCGGTCAGGCATATAACTCATACTTTACCTACTGACACCTATGCTGCCCTTAGTTTAGAGAGCTGTAATTTATCTCTCTACATTTTTTTGACGGCTTCGGCTGCAAGGTTCCTTGCATGAGTATCCAGCCTTGCTGATCCTGATCAGAGGTTACATTGAAGGTACTTTGTAGCGGGAACAGTATTGCAGCCTGCAGCTGCTCCTAGCGCATCACAGACTTAGGGCCCTATTAAATTTGCCAAATTACAGTTCCCGAAGCCCGTAAAGGAGCCTGCAAAAGTTACAGCTATTAAATTGGCCTCTTTTAGCTACCCGCAAATGATCTGCGGGTTACAGGCTGAAAAACCCTATGAGATGTCAAAAGCTGAAGTCCGACTCAGCTAAGCCTTAGATCTTTAAATTCCGTAAATGTTACAGTCGCAAATCGCTATTAAATTGCTACAAGTCCTCAAGCCTGCAACTGTTTTCACACCCGTAAATGGCAAATGTAGCCAAAAATCCTACAGGTACTAGAGAGAATCCTATCCGTAGCACTGTAAAAGCAAATATAAACACACTACAGTATTTTAAATTATAGGGAAAGTGATGAAAGGTATTAAAATGTATTTTAATTTCCGTGTTATATCGATCCTAGCAATCCATGTGTTAATTGTGTGAAATAATCAATTGATTATTTCATATTGTATTACTTCTGGAATGCAAGTCCGATAGCAACTCGGACTTCAAGCCCGTAAGTGATTGAAATATAACCTCCATGTTTTAGTGACGTAATGATGACGGCCTCTTTTACTATTGGCTCCGTCTAAACCTGTAACTACGGTTTTGAATAATTTATCATGTTCACACCCGGAAATGCTACGTGCCGCAGCATGGTTTGCGGGTTTGGATTCCGGCCATGTCCATGCGGGCTTTTCTCATTTAATGGCTCTATAACTCCAGCAAATTTCAAGCCTGCAGACTTACGGGCTGTACGATGGACACTGATCGCTTGAATTTAACAGGGTCCATAGTGTTATAGCAGCGCTTATATACTTACTAAGCTGTCACTTTATTCATGTTTTTAATATGCACTGCTTTTAATGCTGAGTTTACCCTCTATTCCTTCAGTGGGGTCTCTGATGATTTAACATTGTTTGATGAGGAGCGCTTTATACTATTAGGAGTATTGTATACTTTGAGTACTCCATTCTATTATTGGCATTACTATCATTATACATATACATTATTATACTCTATTATATATACTTTTTTTCACTGCAGGAAGGATTCTCTTTTTCCTTTCCCTTTCTGTGAGAGCTATACATTTGGTTGGTAGTCATTTGCCAGTATACTTAAGCATTATTTATCACTTACTTTACTATTGCATTAGTTTATATCAGGACCTCTTGTTTCAACCAATTTTTTCCTTTACTATAATTACACTATATGTGGCACTTTATTGTATATATTATACATAGCTCTAAAAAAAATGTTATCACATAGGGGGAGTTCGGACCTTGATCTACAGTATGGCAACTTCATTGCAGCCATTCTCTGTAATATGGGTTGTTTCGCAGTCCGTGCCAGCTCTCTGTTTTTGATGTCCTATATTAGGAATATGATCCACACAGAGGGTACTCTCTCCCCCTTTTTCATAGCACCAGGTTTTTATACTACATTTAATATTAATGGTAATAAAGATTTCCATTTTTGTTTAATTTGTATTATCTACCCAGGTGTTGGGCACCACAGAATATCTTAGTTTTTTTGTGTATATCTGAAATATTTTATTATACACAATATCAATTAAGGAAAAAAGAAAGAGTAGAGAGAATGCGATAAACATTCAAGCAATAATAATGACAAATAAAATATAAAAACAATATTTAGTGTATTGCCTATTACATTAAATTATTCTATAACAGGAGCCACCACTTTTGTTTCTATTCATCTGCTTCTGCAAGGGCAAAATTACCTTGAATGCAGAGAGGTTCTGATCTGCTTCAACTAAATTCTTAGTCCCGGTGCTTTCAGTACCATCATCAGATAGGTAGAAGTACCCTCGCTTTCCTAAATATCTGTTTCCTATCTTCAAAAGAGGGTATTGGAAACATGGATTGTCAGTGGTCCTTTAGTTAAAGGATTATGGAAGGTTCCTGGATTTTACTATATACACAGTCACATTATTATATCCCAAATAACTGTTCTGCAAATAAAAGTCGTTTCTGACAATGACCACTAGTCACATGGGTGTAGTGACCAGCTCGGGGCCTCACACGTAACAGGGTTGGTTGTATTGTTGTTTTAGACACACGTCTGGTAGCCCCCTGGCTCGTTTGGATGGTGAGCTGCTCAGCTGTAGTGCGTCAGTTGGCCCTCACCCACCTTCACAGCCGACGTTCACCTCTGACATCAATGGCACGCGGTGCTCCACAGTTTCCACACCGTTTATTCGCAAAGGTGCCGTTTGTCCAGTCACGGGGCACTTTAACCCCAACAGCACGCAAACAGGTAAAAAACTGCGCTGTTTTAGAAATACTGCCAACCTTGACCCGAAAGCCAATGACCATACCCTTTTCAAAGTCAGATAAGTCAGACATTTTAACCATGACAGCGATGGTTGATATGTTTGCAGAATGCCTATGTCACCTTATATACCCACAAAGCCAGCCCACCACACGTGCCGTATTTCATTGGCTATACGCTTTTGACGTCATAATAAAGTGACTCGACCCTGTAATAATTTACTTTTATGTGCTTTATTTTATTATCAAGTGCTTATAAGCTTCTTACTGCCTAAAATCAAACAAATAGTCCCTGTTTGGGTCTACCCACTGCACTGTATGCAGACATAGATTCTGTAGGGCTGGGTGTGCAGTGTAGTATCATAGCCTATCAGGGACCACGTCTCAGCAGCATATTGCAAAATGTTGCTCGGAGATGGTTACTGAGAGAGCAGACCCATACAGGGACTATGTGTTTGATTTTAGAGCTTTTAAGCACTTCTTAATAAAATAAAGTACATGTCAATAAATACATACACAGGGATATTATATACCTAGTAACACCCAGGAACCTTGCATAGACCTATTGGACTGCACAAACCACCAATCCTATTCTTCTGTAGTTTATCAATTTATAGTTAGTGGGACAGGAATAAACATGTGATGAGGAAATGTCTCGAGAGCGGACCGATAGAGAGCAGAAGATGAAACATTCAATATGCAGTGCTCACCTCCGCTCTGGAACCGGACGTCACTCCTTTAGTCTGCTGACCTATAATAAAAGACATGTATCAATATTCATCAAGCTGTCTCACAATACAAGTAGAATCTAGAAATGTATATAGAAACGACAGTAACATTTCAGAAAACCAATATATGTATATATATATATATATATATTATTATATATATATATTATTATGACTCTCAGTTAACTGGAACTCTCAAGCAACCAGAAAAAAAAGAAAATATACAGGGCTCAACAAATGCCAGGAGCCAGGTTGTTTGGCCACAAAATGCTTACAGGCACCTAGATGTCATCCACTGTACGTTTCTGCAATCCAATTTTAACTGGAAGCAGATAGGCATGAGTGACTGAGCTAGGGCAGTGTTGGTGTTACATTCCCTGGGCATGAGTGACTGAGCCAGGCAGTGTTGGCGTTACATTCCCTGGGCATGAGTGACTGAGCTAGGGCAGTGTTGGGGTTACATTCCCTGGGCATGAGTGACTGAGCTAGGGCAGTGTTGGTGTTACATTCCCTGGGCATGAGTGACTGAGCTAGGGCAGTGTTGGGGTTACATTCACTGGGCATGAGTGACTGAGCTAGGGCAGTGTTGGCGTTACATTCCCTGGGCATGAGTGACTGAGCCAGGGCAGTGTTGGGGTTACATTCCCCGGGCATGAGTGACTGAGCAAGGGCAGTGTAGGCGTTACATTCCCCGGGCATGAGTGACTGAGCCAGGGCAGTGTTGGGGTTACATTCCCCGGGCATGAGTGACTGAGCCAGAGCAGTGTTGGCGTTACATTCCCTGGGCATGAGTGACTGAGCCAGGCAGTGTTGGCGTTACATTCCCTGGGCATGAGTGACTGAGCCAGGCAGTGTTGGGGTTACATTCCCCGGGCATGAGTGACTGAGCAAGGGCAGTGTAAGCGTTACATTCCCCGGGCATGAGTGACTGAGCCAGAGCAGTGTTGGCGTTACATTCCCTGGGCATGAGTGACTGAGCCAGGCAGTGTTGGGGTTACATTCCCCGGGCATGAGTGACTGAGCCAGGGCAGTGTTGGGGTTACATTCCCTGGGCATGAGTGACTGAGCCAGGGCAGTGTTGGCGTTACATTCCCTGGGCATGAGTGACTGAGCCAGGCAGTGTTGGCGTTACATTCCCCGGGCATGAGTGAATGAGCCAGGGCAGTGTTGGCGTTACATTCCCCGGGCATGAGTGACTGAGCCAGGGTAGTGTTGGCATTACATTCCCTGGGCATGAGTGACTGAGCCAGGGCAGTGTTGGCATTATGTTCCCTGGGTACAGCACCGCACTCTCCAGCCGAACATATCTGTGTGTAAGTGAGGAGTGCTCATTGCGAGCCTCTCCCCCCTCTACTTTACAGGCCTCACGATGAACGCCTTTGGCAATCATCGCGGGCCCCGCAATAAGCGGCTTTGCTGCTCATTGCATGCCGCAGCATGCTCTGTACGCATGAGCAAGCCTGTAACTGAGAGCTTTACAAACTTTCTTACTCCTGTATCTCTTTCCCCCTTCTCGATCCCCAGTGTCTCTTGCCCTCTCTTTCCATCTCCATTGTCTCTTGCCCCCTCTCTCACTCACTTGTCTCTCCTTGCCCTCTCTCTCCCTACCCAGTCTGTCTTTGCCCCCTCTCTCCCCCGTCTCTCTTTGCCCTATCTTTCCCTCCCCTGTCTCTCTTTGCCCTCTCTCCCTCCACTGTCTCTCTTTGCCCCTCTCTCCCTTCCCTGTGTCTCTCTTTCCCCACCCCTTCTCCCTCCCCTGTGCTCCCCCCGGACCTCCCCCCTGACATCACCACTCAGGCTTCCCTGCCTCTGCAGAAGGATGGGAGGGGGGTTCCTGGTGAGGCCACGGGGAGTGGGGCTGGAAGGGTTCCTGGTGAGGCTGAGCGCATAGTGGGCTGAGGCTGAGGAGATCGGGGTCTGGGGTTGCGAGCCTCCCCCCCTCCTTTACTGGCCTCGCGGTGAGCTCCTTCGCCTTCTCCCCCTCTGCAAACCCGGCCCCGGACATTGTGGCAATTGAGAGTTATGATAAATTAGTATCAACATTATCATATCACATATATAGTTGTGAGCGTACGAGTTGTTGCTAACACTTGCGGGCTCGCGCAGCGTGCCGCTCCCCACGTGTAGCGAGGGCCGCGGGCGAGGTCCTCAGTTGCTGGCATGGAGCGCCGCAAAGCGAGGGCCTCAGTTGCTGGCATGGAACGCCAAAGGCGCTCCTTGCCAGAAACTACGACCATCGCAAACTTTAAGGCGCAACGCAAACAACACGACACACCAACTGCGACCCTCGCAACGCAAAAAACATACGAGAAACGTTACCACACATTACGACCTCGCAAAAATCGTCCGCAACTTGACAAAATTAAAAACACAATAAATACACACAGCACATACATAAAAAGCTTACCTACAGCAAGAGGAAGCATCCAGGACCTCAAAAAAACTACTTACACCTTCAGTTACTTAAACATAAAAGAGTTTAGACACTAAAAAAAAATCGCTAAGCTAGAGAAAAAATGGCCGCCGAACAAAACGAAAACAAGGCTACAGCACTCTAAACACGCAAAACACCACAAGAAACTCGCAAAACACCACAAACGTTCTACAGATATTCCGCTACAGACGCATACCACACATAGCCGCCATTTTAGAACAATAACTTATACAATGCGGAAGTACACAACTACGCTAACGTTTGGTCTCGCGCACGCACACTATTACACTGCACACATTCATCACGCTTACACAGCAGCTCCACGCCACTAATGCTGCAGCAACATCAAAACACATTGCCAGCTCTTCAACACAATGCTTCAAAATAGGTAAAGTATATTCATTTATTAATGTATTATATATTTCATTATTATACACCAAGCAGCATTAGCTACCTTACAATTTCATTGCCGTCATTTTTTGACGGGCAATTCGCTAGTATACAATAAATATCACACTAGACATCATTTAAATATTATAAATTGATAAAATATTTAAATATTTCAGAAATAATAAGTGCATAAAATCAATACAACTGCAATTGGTTGTTTAGCTTGAAAGTATATATTATCTATAAAGGACCCTCCTCTCTCTCTGACCCTCCTTATCTAGAAATATTATTTAAAAGTGGAGGTGATAAAGAATAAGAGCGTGCCAAGCTGGATACATGATAATCGTTAATTGTTACAGTGTGTATTTTTCACTTGGATTGTAACTTGGATTTTTTATGTGTCGCTTTAATATGTCACCCTTTTGGAATAAGGGTGGGATATGGAGAGAATGCCCACACTGTTCTAGATCTGTGGCTCTCTGGTTCTGGAAGTCATTGAATACATGGGGGTTTTATGAAATGACCGGTTCATTTGAGCCTGGATACATTCTACTAAATGACAAAGGAATAAGCAACAACTCAACCCGTTAACAAGTTATGTATAGCAAAATATGTAGAAACAACAGAAAAATTAGAAAAAAAACAATCAAACCTATATATATATATATATATATATATATATATATATATATATATATATATATTTAATTTATTTATGATAACTTAACATTTGCCTTGCTTTAGCTGCCAATGGGAATTGTGGGGTCATTTACATGTGTCTAATACAGGGGCCTTGTATGATTTACACACTCCATATTATATGATTCCCATGAATACCAATGACTATGGCACTCCATAAAACCCCCAGCTTTGTCCCACACCACCCTTACCTGGATTTGGAGGACTGTTGTTTTTTTCACTGGTGCTCCTATAGCTCCAGGGTAAGAAGTGAGGCGTTTAAGGAATCTTACCCAGCTGTCTAATGTTTATGCTTCCTACTCTGGAGATATCTCCTCATCAGCTGTGGTGCGTAGAGATGGGAGTCTCCAGGCACATTAAGTTCACTAGTAGCAGCCTCCTACTGCCTGATGTACTAAGAGGATTAGTATCATGTATCTGAGGCTTGGCCTCGGGTGTGTTCATCCTTAGAAGGCATGTAATGGGGAGGCATTGTTGTTATGCAGAGATATTGTCTACAAGAAGCTGTAGGAGGTAAGGAATATATCCGTCATTACTTTTCTGGTGTTAGGTGATTCACAGATTCACAGTCCTGATTCAGGACATGTTCCTCAAGTTCAAGACATGGATATAATTTGGTTCTCAAATTACTATAAAATGGTGCCAATGAATAGTATTTTACAAATCTTTTCACAGAGATGTTTATCTTTCTCTTGGCCATTCTGTCCAGACATAGGTATGGATAGCAGTATTCAGTATGAGGATCTTGAATACATATGATGCATCTTCTGCTACTACTTTCTGAGGCCCCTCAGTATGTTAATGGGTGGAGCAGATGTCAGGAGCTGTCTTGTTCATCAGGACCCTGATCCTCTCAGTACTAATCAATAATCAAGGCCTTTGCAAATAAGTATTCGTGTGTAAGGTCACATCCTACAAACTCCTTCAGCTTCCTGTAATTTTATCTTTTTTGTACAGAAGAAATCTCTAGGGTTGCAAAAGTCTTGTGTCTTGACCATGACAGAATATATCACCAACCACAATAAAATAACCTTATTGCAGTCAAATAAACAAGATAATGGGTAGCTTTCATCACTGAGTTGCTGCTAAAATATATGTAGCCTATTCAGTGACGTCACTGAGGTGTCGCTATGCGGGAAGTGACGTGGTCCCGATGCTCCGGAATTTGTGGCACTTAGGTGCCGGCGCACGGGAAGTGACGTATCCGTGGAGCGCTGAATGTGATGTCACTGGCGCACCGGAAATGAAGTTCCGGTGCCCGGAAGTGACGTCACCTGTAGGGAAAAGGTCCATTCTGGTCCGGAGTTTGATGGGAGTGGGCCACAAGGCGAGGGGCTCCCTGGATAATGTTTTTGAGGTGAGATGGGGGTACATATTTTGCTATATGATGTAAGTGGTGTTTTATAAAGATAATCTTCTTTTTGGAAGAAATTGGAGTGCACATTTATGTGTATACAGATTTTTTATGTGAAATTTAGATTTTATATATATATATATATATATATATATATATATATATATATATATATATATATTTATCTTTTTTATATCAACTGAGGAAGCTCCGACAGTGGAGAGAAACGCGTCTTCTTTGGTTGTTTTATACTGAGAGTTTTTGTTCCATGTGATCAGTGGAAATCTCACAGTTTTCCATTTGTCTATGAATTGTCAAATTAAAATAAAAATATTATCAACTTGACCTATTTTTGGAGTCCATTGCTTTTTATTGGTGAGTTTGGAGTCACAGCCTCCACTACCAAGAAGGAAGCTCGAGTGGGCCACAAACCTTTGGAGTTCCAGCCTATACCTTTCATATACCTCATATACTTTGGGTAATCCCATGTGAGTTGGCATTTATTAAGAAGTGGAGACCTATATATATTTTTGTGCTGAATTTATATTGATGCTTGGAGGATAATCTGCACTAGGGTTGCGCCTTTTTTTCCTTTTGTTTTGAAGATCTATTCAGTACTTGTCTCTATTTTGTAGGAACACAACAAAAGTCTGAATTATGCTAAAAATTCCAACTTTTGTTTCTCAATAAGGATATTTGGAATTATATGATAACATTTAAATTGGCAGTATAATTAATTTTGCTATTTTAGACAGAACGTATTTTTCAAGATCCTCCTACCTGTCCAATTCTCTCAGGTCATTATAAAAGAACTTAGTAAGACAGAAGCAGTCACTGTCAATATCCTATAGCTATAGTTTTAAATAATAAGAATAATATTACACTAAACATGACATCCTGCCACCATCTTGTAAGAAATAAAAAAAAGGGTCCGGATGCCGTGCCCAGGCTAGAAATTTCCTATGTTGTCCATATAGCTATGGCCAGTTTTATTAGGTCTTCTATGCTGCCAGATAAGAATACTATCACCTAGCATCACAACAAAAATATCTCTGTCCTCTATGAGATGAATAATCAGAGTATTGCAGTACATATTGATACCTTAGTTTATTGGACAAACATATTAGTTAGAATGACGAGCTTTGGAGAGCAGCAGCTCTCTTTCTCAAGTCAGAAGCCATACTGAATACATGTAAGCAGAGATTCAAAGCAGCAGACATCATGAATACTGTACTGATCGGTCAAGTGTGCAGGTCTCCACACAAGGTCTTAGATAAGAAAATATAATATAAGTTATGGACATAAATATCCCCATATTAAGGAGTAGAAAACATCAATAAAACATGGGAAGGAATGTGGCAGGGTCACAAAAAGTTTTGATAATGTGATAAATATTCCTAGTCAATGTTAAGTCCTCAATCTTTAGTGTTGAAGAATGTGATCATCCTCATTTCAAATGTTTTTCTTTCCTGGATGTTTTTTTTCCATTGTTTACATTTATTCAGTATTGCTTCTGACTTGATAAAGAGAGGTACAACACTAGAAAGCGTGTCAATCTAATTAATATATTTGTGCAATAAAAAAAGGTATCACTACATACTTCAATACTCTGATTATTCATCTGGATTACTGGACACTCGCGACTACCTCACTCTTCATTCACTCTATAAGAGAGCGCCCTACTTTGTCAGACAGGACTCCTCTGTGCAGTTCTCCGAGCCTCTGGCTTCTTGAACCACAATTTCTACAGATCACAAAACATTATTGTTCGTCCCACCACTCCACACATTGTGACCATCACTGATCCTCCTTCATCGCTCAGCATTTCATTTCTACATAATGCAACATAATTGTATTCACTCCCCAGCCTTAAAAACTACCACATATGAATAGATGGGAGCCTACTAATGCAAATCATACATAATTATGTAGTGCTTAAAGACATAAAGATACAAAAAAAGCATCATAGAACATTTATTGATTGGAAAATGTTATAAGACCCGCTATTTTGTGGTTGTTTAGTTATTCAGTCATGTCCAACTCCCCTGACCCTATAGATTAAAGCACGCTAGGCACATATCAGCCACTGCCCCTCTGAGCTCATGGCCTCATCTATCCATCCATCTCTGCCTCTGTTCTCCCCTTCTTCATGTGCCTACCATCTTTTGCAACATTAGAGTCTTCTCATGATATGGACAAAACATATGAGCTTCACCTAATGATCAAACCTTCCAGGGAACAGTTTGGCTTCATTTCCTGTAGCATGGATTGATTGGATGTTCTTGCAGACCGAGGAACTCTGAGTAGTTTTCTCCAACACCACAATTCAAAGGCGTCAATTCTATGGCACTCACACTTCTTTATGGTCCAGCTCTCACCTCTGTATGTTACTACTGGGAATACCAGAGTTCTAACTATGCGGACCTTTGTTGATAGTGTAATGTCTTTACTTTTAATAGCTTATCCAGACTTGCTATAGCTTTCCTCCCAGAAACAAATGTTTTTCAATTTAATGGCTGAAGTCACCATCTGATGAGACCTTGGAGTCCAGGAATATAAAATCTGTCACTGCCTCCACTTCTTCCCCATTTATTTGCCATAGTTTATTCTGTTATACTGCAGGGCCTGCTCTTTCCAATACAAGTATAACAATATTTGGAACTGCTCCCCAAACCCAAGTTGTTATTACAAAGTACCATTAATCTAGTCCACACTTTGAATGGGACAGGCTAGAAGTAAAACGATTCCAGCTTAAAGAAAGAAAAGGGTTCTTTGCAGTAAGGGTGGTTAATCTGTGGAATTCTCTACCAGAGGAGGTGGTGACAGCGGATTCGGTAGATAACTTTAAAAGGGGACTGGATTTATTTCTAGTTAAAAAGGGAATTCAGGTTTTCCTGGATAATTAGAGAGAGAGAGTATTGATCCAGGGAGAAATCCGATTGCCAGTATCTGGGGTAAGGAAAGAATAAAAAAAAAAATCCCTTTGAGATGATTTCACTTGGGGTTTTTTTCTGTTTGACTTCCTCTGGATTAATTAATAATAAAAAAATAAAAAAAATAGTTGATGAATAATTAATTAACAATTAATTAACAACTAATTCATTAATAACTAATCCACATATTGCAGATCAGAGGAGATCTTAAAAGGTTGAACTTGATGGACTGAAAGTCTTTTTTCAACCTTAATTACTATGTAAGATATGCTACTACTACTACTCTTAGGGCTGTAGCACATACTACTACTATCTTCTTACCACTGTTTTACTCAGAGTATTTATGAGCCTTGGAAGCTGCTTCTTAAAGATAAATTATCTTAGCTATATACAGCGCCACCAACTGGCTAAATGGGGAGTGTAGATCATAAAAAGCCTCCTTGGTGTTTTACATGGGATATTACTTTTCTGTGCAAAAGGGGCTTGTGCCCCTCAATGAAGCTGGTAGCTATACCATATAGGGTCACCCAAGATGGGTAGGTCATGGCAGAGAGGTCAGACAAATTGTGGTCCACTGGAGAAAGCAACACACTCCAGTATCATTGCCAAGAAAACCTTGGGGATAAGCATGACTGGAGACATAATGATTGTGCTTGGCGTGCTGCGTTTCATAGAGGCACGGGGAGTCGGACACAACTGAACGACTAAACAACAACAGAATAGATTGAGGCATTGTTCTGCTGCTACCACCAGAAATAAACCATGAATATGATATACCATGCAAAGTACATTACAGATACCTGATATACCTGATAAACCAAGAAGCTGCCTAGATTATGAGCTTCATTCAGCCAATCAATGAAATCACTGAAGTGTCTTAAGTCTGTCCCTAAAAGGAACCTACAATCACAGCTTTCTCCACATCTCACCTCATCAGCCATAACAGAGGAACAAAAATACACTTTGTGTACATTTTTATGAGTGCAAAATGCTTGAAATGCTTAAAAAATGATTAGGTACTTGGGGGGCCTAGCACAAAAAAAAGCTTTCCGACCCCTCCTCCCCTGGAGGAAGAGGTGATTACTAGCAAAGTGCCTCAGGACTCTATTTAACATAATATATGTATTAGTGATATTACTAATTGACTTCAACTGATGTTTTTTTTCTTATTACAGATGACACCACCATTTTTAACAGGGATGCCACTCCAGGAGAGGTAGATGACATGGATATGAATACATCGAGTGCATGGTCTAAAAGACAACAACTTCCTGATGTAATATTATAGGAGAGAGGTGACATGATAGAAAACATCAACTATATGAAAGAATGTAAGAATGTTAAGGGAAGGCATTTGTCTGAAAGTAGGAATGCAAGAAAAAGAAGTTAGAGGTTGAAAGATTTGTGGGTAATGTATAAACTTCATAGACAGAATAGATTATAAGAGAGCCGCTGTCTATCAGGAAATATAAGAATAAGGCCATACAGAGGAGGTAGATAGACTGGGCAGACTAGATGGATGCGTTGGTTCTTATCTGTGATCAAATCTATATTTCTGTTAAATGCTACCAGGAACCTATTAGTATATATATATATATATATATATATATATATATATATATATATATATACATGTATACAATACAATAGTGTGTTTATATATACACCATGTAAAGGAGTGGGTTCTGTGATGTCATCTCACCTCATTATACGGTACCTCTATATGGCAGCTTAGGTGCCACACCTTCCCCTCCTCCCCTACTAATGTAGGACGCACGTATAAATCAGGGCTCAGGGATATCCTGTTTGTGCACAGGTGTGTCTGTCTAAATGGCTGGGACAATAATTGGTGCCCTGGATAAAGGTGGGATTTCCATTAATCCAAACATGAGAGTGTTAGTATACAGAGAGTTACTGAGACCAGCAGCCTTATTAAATTGTGATTCGGTAAATTTAAAAGGGCTCTATATAAGCACAGAGCATATTTTTTTACAGAAGTTTTTAGTTAGTGAAGACCTTGGTTTTAGATAAAACTTCACTAACTAAAAACTTCTGTAAAAAAAATATGCTCTGTGCTTAAATAGAGACCTTTTAAATTTGCCGAATCGCAATTTAATAAGGCTGCAAGTGTAGGGGGAGAGCGTATAAACGGTCCAGGGAGAAAATATGATCCAGATGTAAGCATCTGCTCTCATGCAGCGTCATCAGTGTGAGCGTTCTGTGCTGGAGCCAAGGAAGGAGCGAGCGTACCAGACAGACCACAGCACGAGGGGTAGAGAAGGAGAGACCCAGACAGGGAAGAGAGGGGAAGGATGGCAGGAGAGAGAGAGAGAGGAGAAGGATGGCAGGAGAGGAGAGAGACCCAGATAGGAGAGAGAGAGATAGAGAGGAGAAGGATGGCAGGAGAGGAGAGAGAGAGAGGAGAAGGATGGCAGGAGAGGAGAGAGACCCAGATAGGAGAGAGAGAGGAGAAGGATGGCAGGAGAGGAGAGAGACCTAGATAGGAGAGAGAGCAGAAGGATGGCAGGAGAGGAGAGAGACCCAGATAGGAGAGAGAGAGAGAGAGGAGAAGGATGGCAGGAGAGGAGAGAGACCCATATAGGAGAGAGAGAGAGAGAGGAGAAGGATGGCAGGAGAGGAGAGAGACCCAGATAGGAGAGAGAGAGAGAGAGGAGAAGGATGGCAGGAGAGGAGAGAGACCCAGATAGGAGAGAGAGAGGAGAAGTATGTCAGGAGAGGAGAGAGACCCAGATAGAAGAGAAAGAGAGGAGAAGGATGTCAGGAGAGAAGAGAGACCCAGATAGGAGAGAGAGAGGAGAAGGATATTAGGAGAGGAGAGAGACCCAGATAGGAGAGAGAGAGGAGAAGTATTTCAGGAGAGGAGAGAGACCCAGATAGAAGAGAAAGAGAGGAGAAGGATGTCAGGAGAGAAGAGAGACCCAGATAGGAGAGAGAGAGGAGAAGGATATTAGGAGAGGAGAGAGACCCAGATAGGAGAGAGAGAGGAGAAGTATTTCAGGAGAGGAGAGAGACCCAGATAGAAGAGAAAGAGAGGAGAAGGATGTCAGGAGAGAAGAGAGACCCAGAGAGGAGAAGGATATTAGGAGAGGAGAGAGACCCAGATAGGAGAGAGAGAGGAGAAGGATGTCAGGAGAGAAGAGAGACCCAGATAGGAGAGAGAGAGGAGAAGGATATTAGGAGAGGAGAGAGAGACCCAGATAGGAGAGAGAGAGGAGAAGGATGGCAGGAGAGGAGAGAGACCCAGATAGGAGAGAGAGGAGAAGAATTTTAGGAGAGGAGAGAGACCCAGATAGGAGAGAGAGAGAAAGAGGAGAAGGGTGGCAGGAGAGGAGAGAGACCCAGATAGGAGAGAGAGAGAGAGAGAGAGAGAGGAGAAGGATGGCAGGAGAGGAGAGAGACCCAGATAGAAGAGAAAGAGAGGAGAAGGATATTAGGAGAGGAGAGAGACCCAGATAGGAGAGAGAGAGAGGAGAGGAGAAGGATGGCAGGAGAGGAGAGAGACCCAGATAGGAGAGAGAGAGAGGAGAAGAATATTAGGAGAGGAGAGAGACCCAGATAGGAGAGAGGAGAGGAGAAGGATGGCAGGAGAGGAGAGAGACCCAGATAGGAGAGAGAGAGGAGAAGGATATTAGGAGAGGAGAGAGACCCAGATAGGACAGAGAGGAGAAGTATGTCAGGAGAGAAGAGAGACCCAGATAGGAGAGAGATAGGAGAAGGATGGCAGGAGAGGAGAGAGACCCAGATAGGAGAGAGAGAGGAGAAGGATGGCAGGAGAGGAGAGAGACCCAGATAGGAGAGAGAGAGAGGAGAAGGATGGCAGGAGAGGAGAGAGACCCAGATAGGAGAGAGAGAGAGGAGAAGAATTTTAGGAGAGGAGAGAGACCCAGATAGGAGAGAGAGAGAAAGAGGAGAAGGATGGCAGGAGAGGAGAGAGACCCAGATAGGAGAGAGAGAGAGGAGAAGAATATTAGGAGAGGAGAGAGACCCAGATAGGAGAGAGAGAGAGGAGAGGAGAAGAATGGCAGGAGAGGAGAGAGACCCAGATAGGAGAGAGAGAGGAGAAGGATATTAGGAGAGGAGAGAGACCCAGATAGGAGAGAGAGAGAGGAGAAGTATGTCAGGAGAGAAGAGAGACCCAGATAGGAGAGAGAGAGGAGAAGGATTGCAGGAGAGAAGAGAGACCCAGATAGGAGAGAGAGAGGAGAAGGATGGCAGGAGAGGAGAGAGACCCAGATAGAAGAGAAAGAGAGGAGAAGGATGGCAGGAGAGGAGAGAGACCCAGATAGGAGAGAGAGAGAGGAGAAGTATGTCAGGAGAGAAGAGAGACCCAGATAGGAGAGAGAGAGAGAGGAGAAGGATATTAAGAGAGGAGAGAGAGAGGAGAAGTATGTCAGGAGAGAAGAGAGACCCAGATAGGAGAAAGAAGATAAGAGGAACCAAATATATGAGAGAAGAACAAGTAAGGAAGGACTTAAGGGAGAGACTTGGGAAGGAGAGGAGGACAGAGAGAGAGGTAGAGAACAGGACAGAAAAGAGAGGGGTGTCAGAATAGGAGAGAGGAGGTACACAAGATATGAGAAAAGAACAAAGAAGGAAGGGCTTAAAGGAGAGAATTGAGAAGGAGAGGACATAGAAGAGATGGATGTGAAATGAGAAAGTAATGAATGATACAGAGCGAATGGAGAGGAAATGTGGAAGAAATAAAGAGGACATAGAGAAAGAGGCAGAAAGAGTGATGATGCAAGGATAAGAAGAGAAGGAAGAAACGGGATTCAGAAAAGAATGAGCAGGGAAGGCGAGAAGCCAATATGTGAGTCTAAGGATGGGAAAGACTGAGTCTAAGGATGGGAGAGACTGAGTCTAAGGATGGGAGAGACTGAGTCTAAGGATGGGAGAGACTGAGTCTAAGGATGGGAGAGACTGAGTCTAAGGATGGGAGAGACTGAGTCTAAGGATGGGAGAGACTGAGTCTAAGGATGGGAGAGACTGAGTCTAAGGATGGGAGAGACTGAGTCTAAGGATGGGAGAGACTGAGTCTAAGGATGGGAGAGACTGAGTCTAAGGATGGGAGAGACTGAGTCGGGATATTCAGACAAAAGTGAGGAAACAGTACATGAGATAATAGATCTGGACACAGGTGCACCTGGGACTTTCGTAGTCGGCTGGATTCTCAGGGTAGGTACCTATTCATATACTCACACTTTATTATTTACTTATTGGCTGGCTAGAAGTCCCAGAATCCCATGTTTCATGTACACAGAGGTGCAGGAGGAGGATGTGCATGTACCTAGAGGTGCAGGAGGAGGATGTGCATGTACCTAGAGGTGCAGGAGGAGGATGTGCATGTACCTAGAGGTGCAGGAGGAGGATGTGCATGTACCTAGAGGTGCAGGAGGAGGATGTGCATGTACCTAGAGGTGCAGGAGGAGGATGTGCATGTACCTAGAGGTGCAGGAGGAGGATGTGCATGTACCTAGAGGTGCAGGAGGAGGATGTACATGTACCTAGAGGTGCAGGAGGAGGATGTGCATGTACCTAGAGGTGCAGGAGGAGGATGTACATGTACCTAGAGGTGCAGGAGGAGGATGTACATGTACCTAGAGGTGCAGGAGGAGGATGTGCATGTACCTAGAGGTGCAGGAGGAGGATGTACATGTACCTAGAGGTGCAGGAGGAGGATGTACATGTACCTAGAGGTGCAGGAGGAGGATGTGCATTTACCTAGAGGTGCAGGAGGAGGATGTGCATGTACCTAGAGGTGCAGGAGGAGGATGTACATGTACCTAGAGGTGCAGGAGGACAGTGTGCATGTACAGATAGGTGCTGGAGGAGGATGTGCATGTACCTAGAGGTGCAGGAGGAGGATGTGCATGTACCTAGAGGTGCAGGAGGAGGATGTACATGTACCTAGAGGTGCAGGAGGAGGATGTGCATGTGCCTAGAGGTGCAGGAGGAGGATGTACATGTACCTAGAGGTGCAGGAGTACTGTGTTTCATGTACAGAGAGGTGCAGGAGGATGGGGTGCATGTACAGAGAGGTGCAGGAGGAGGATGTGCATGTACACAGAGGTGCAGGAGGAGGATGTGCATGTACCTAGAGGTGCAGGAGGAGGATGTACATGTACCTAGAGGTGCAGGAGGAGGATGTGCATGTACCTAGAGGTGCAGGAGGAGGATGTACATGTACCTAGAGGTGCAGGAGGAGGATGTGCATGTGCCTAGAGGTGCAGGAGGAGGATGTACATGTACCTAGAGGTGCAGGAGTACTGTGTTTCATGTACAGAGAGGTGCAGGAGGATGGGGTGCATGTACAGAGAGGTGCAGGAGGAGGATGTGCAGCTACATTGATTGGAGCCAAATGGGAATGCTAGGTTGTGCAGGATGTTGGGGTACCTGTCCAGATGAACTCCTGCCGACCTCCCCTCAATGAGCAGGACAAGAACAAAATCCAAAGGAAAATAGTGCCCAGAACCAGCGCTGACACCCAGGCAAAGCGCAGCAGCCCTTCATACGAGGGGTTCATCCTGAGCAGAGGTGCCAGCTGTACATGCAGTGCCCACCTCCTGAGTCTGCGCTGCCCTGGAAGGGGTGTGCTTGGGGCAGAAGGACACACCCAACATACTCTGGGAACCTTAACCCTTCCACTAGTAGCAGTGTAAACCCATCATTAAGGAGTAACGGTTACTAAACATGCTAGATAATTATGCCCTAGGGGTCTGCACTGCAGCCAACTGACCAACAAATACTGTGCTATTAGTATCACTGAATTTACTGACATTTATTGTGCAATTTCTGAAAGTATAATATAGAAATAAAGGAACCTGGAGGATGAGACCAGGAATGTTGTAGGGGTTACAGATGGGGTATAACCTTGTATGAAACAAACAGGCAACCGCACAGATCCAGACAGGGTGGGCTTGTGTTTTATATGATGTGTGAGTTATAAGAACAGACAACGTTATCACTGGTGTATAGATAGGGTTGCCGGATACGTTTAGAGGCGTACAGGATAATGTAGCTTTTTAAAACGAGTTTTGCAAATGGATTTGCCCTCTGCAGCCTATGTAGACACAGACTCTGTAGGGCTAGATATGCAGTGTAGTGTCCTAGCCCATCAGGGACCACGTGTCAGCAGCATTTTGCTGAGAGATGGTCACTGATTTATTGGTAGAAGACACAGCAAGTACAGCAGAGTATGTGTCTTCATGAGCTACAGAGGGCAAATCTAATAAAATCCTCAAACCTTCCATATCCCTTTAAAGGAGAAGGGTCAGGATAGGGTAAAATTAGGTTGTAGAAAGCAATGGGACCCCATACTTACACCTTACACTGCTATAAGCATGCACTGCACTGGGATTCATACTCCATACTCTGCAATGGGACCCCTCTGTCATGGGACCCCTCTGTCATACTCAACATGCAGTGCAATGGGATCCCCGCTCTCAGACTCACCATGCAGTGCAATGGGATCCACTCTATCACACTCTCCATGCAGTGAAATGGGATCCCCTTTTTCTGCAGCTTTCAGTGCTATCAGTGTCTTCTGAGCCAGGTTGGAGCTTTGGCCTCTGGGTAACAGTGACCATCTGGGTGGTCATCACAAAGAACAGGATCTGCTGGTTAGACCAGCAGCCAAACTGGATTCAAACTGATTGATACAACACAAGGGAGTATACATGGAGACCAGATATTGTACACATGTAGTAATGAGCCCAAAGACAGGGCACAAGAGGGTGAGCAAAACAGAGTGCAAGCTTTCAAGGTCCTCCATACTAACAAACCATACGTCGCAATAGGATTCCCGACTTCTTGTGCACATCATACATTTTACTGGAATCATATCTTACACACATTATGCACTGTAAGAAGTCCCCTTGTACATGCATCACACATTGTACTGGAATCCTATCTTAAACATATTATACACTTTAAGGGATCCACATGCATCATACATTGCAGTGGGACCTCCATATCCTTCAGCATGGGTGACAACTGACTACATGCTGGTAGGGTAATATATCGGAAAGGCTACTGACAAAGTTTCCATCTTTTTAAAGTGTTGCACCCACGCTTTGATGGACCTTTTATGCATATCATGGTGCAAAAAGATCACCTCTTACACATTACCATGCACTGGAATGCGGTACCCGGTAACTGTATGTGTGCCTTATACACCAAATACTGTAATAGATGCCCCAAGCACACCATTCAATGGGATCCCATTCTTACCTACACCATACTCTGCAGTGGGATTCTCCTTTTACATACATTAAACTGCAATGATCAGTGGTGGAGTTACTGTCAGTGTAGGAGGGGCAAAGCATCAAGGTCCACAACATGGACTACTACGGGCAGAGACCTGGAGTAAAAGAGGACTTTTAATTTATGAAAGGAGAGGAGCAGATTATTATTTTTATAGAACTGAGAGCTGAACATTATAGGATGATCTGACCATGTAGGTATATTTCTGGATTTTTTATTGACCCCTACAAGGTGTATTGAGAAGGTGCCTATCACCACCACTGGTAACACACAATATACATAGCTCAGTGGTAACCCACTCTTAATCACACACACACACCATACATAGCAATGGGATCCCGTTTATTATACATACCAGTGAATGCAATGGAATCCCGCCTGTACTAACTATGCACACCAATGGGATGTCCCCTATCACACACGCACATTAAATGCTATGAGATCTCCACTCTTACACCTTAGACTGCCATCAGAACACCCTACTAGCTACATTAAAAACTGGTACCCCACTCTTAAACACATCATACATCGCAATGGAATTCCTCCTACTACTCATACCATTAAATGCAATGGGATACCCTCTTGAACTAATCATGCCCGCAATGGGTCACCACTCTTACACAGACATATTAAATACTATACTATGATATCCCCTTTTATAAATACAATACTCTGCAATAATATCCCCCATTTACGCACCCCATTCATTTCTCTCAGCTTTACAAATAAATGGAAAAGGTTAAAATTTAGTCACTGGATAAAATTATCCCACGTTCCTTGACTGTTTTGGGCGATGTCCTGGTATTTTGTCCATTCAACAGTCTTCCTCTCACGTCCCCACAGGCTCGTTCCATGTTGACTCACAGTCTGTGGCTTGGTATTGGAACACATTCTAGAAATAGGAGCAGTGCATACGTTGTGAAAAGAAAAACTCCATTTCTAGTATAATACAATTAACTTTTAGAAAATAAACTTGAATAAATGGAGTCACTTAAAATACAGGAATCAAATGATCTGGGTAACATATTAGCTGGGTATGTAGAACAGTCACCAGGTTAGAGTCTACACAAAAAGAATAGCAACATTGTAAAAAATATATATATTTTTATTTCTAATTAGTAAAAAAAAATAAACTCTTAAACATATTAGCATTTTGAATACACGAAGACCAATGGGACAGTACAAAACACCTGCTACAAGTAAGAGCGTGCCCACCAACATCACTGAGAAAGCTGATGTTATATTGACTCTATTATTAGTTTGCTGTCTCCCGGGTGCTCGGGTTCAGCATGTTGTGGATTGGGTGGATAAATTATTGGGAGGGGCTGGTAATGAACCGGCGGTCTTGGTACACATTGGTACCAATGACAAAGTTAGTGGAAGATGGAGCATCCTAAGAATGATTTTAGAGAACTAGGGAATAAGCTTAAAGCAAGGAGAACTAGGGAATAAGCTTAAAGCAATTTTCTGAGATACTACCAGTGCCACGTGCTAGCCCAGGGAGGCAGAAGGAGCTTAGGGAGGTTAATGCGTGGCTAAAAATGTGGTGCAGAGCAGAGATTTTTTTTTTTTTAGAGCACTGGGCTGACTTCTCACCTGGGTACAATCTCTATAGCAGGGATGTATAACACCTTAATGATGAGGAAGCTTTTGTGCTAGGGGATAGGATGGTAGAACAGCTGGGGAAGTTTTTAAAGTGGTAGGTGGGGGGGGGGGGATTACTATATAGAAGTATTGGGGTAAAAAGGGTAGAGAAGGAAAGGGATGAATTAGTTATCCATGGGGGAGTAGAAGGGGGAGGGTTACCATAGACAGTAGGGAGGTATTAATAGGGGCCTCAAATACAGTGGCAAGCACTTCACAACTGCAGAGCCATAGCAACATAAAGTGTATGCTTGCTAACGCAAGAAGTTTGTCTGGGAAAATGGACAAGCTAGAATTATTAGCAGTACAAGAAAAATGGGGCTTAATAGGCATTACTAAAACATGGTGGGATGCATCTCATGGCTGGACTGTTAATCTGGATGGTTATAACCTATTTAGGAAAGATAGGGGAAATGGTAAAAGAGGAGGAGGGATCTGTCTATATGTTAAGCCTGAATTTAAGCCTATAGTCAGAGAAGATATTTATGCTGGAACTAACGGTAGCATTGAATCTTTGTGGGTTGAGCGAAATAGTGGAGGAGCTAATTCTAAACACATATTGGTGGGAGTATGCTATAAACCCCCAAATATAGCTAAAAGTGAGGAAATATAATTATTGTTACAGATTGGAAATGCAGCTAAGCATGGGCAAGTTCTAATAATGGGAGACTTTAATTACCCTGAAATAAACTGGATAAATGAGACCAGCAGCTCAGCTAAGGGGTGCAGGTTCTTGAGTACACTCAGGGATCATTATCTGGCCCAGGTAATACAAGAACCTACTAGAAATGGGGCCATCTTGGATTAAGTCATCACAAGTAATATTGATATAATATCAAATGTTAAAATAGGGGAAACCTTGGGGAATAGTGATCACAAAACAGTCTCATTTGAGATTGAATACAACATATAGACTGGGATAAAGAACTTACAGGGAAAAATACTGAAAATAAATGGACAACATTCAAATCCTTACTAAATAAACATACTCATCGGCGTGTACCATGTGGAAATAAAATTAATAGAAGTAAATCATATCCCATGTGGCTTAACAATGACTTAAAGATCATGATGAGGAAAAAGAAACATGCATTTAAAATATACAAGAAGGAGGGAACAGAGGCAGCTTTATGTGACTATAAAGAAATCAACAGGGCTCGCAAAAGGGCTATTAGACTGGCTAAAATAGAAAATGAGAAGTCAGTTGCAAAGGAGAGTATGACTAACCCTAAAATATTTTTTAAATATATTAATGGGAAGAAGGCAAGGAAGGAAGCTATAGGAACATTACAATGTGACACAGGCTGTCTGATAATTAGTGACCAGGAAAAGGCAGATGAGCTAAATAGGTTATTTTCGTCGGTATACACAAGGGAAGTACAAGTGGTTGGGACACTGCAACATAATGGGGCTACACTACCATCACTAAATAATTGGTTATCGCAGGAAGAATTCCAAAAGAGATTGAAGAAAATAAATGTTAATAAAGCCCCAGGTCCTGATGGCATACACCCAAGGGTACTGGGGGAGCTGGGTTCTGTAATAGCCAAACCATTATATCTAATCTTTCAATACTCACTCACTACAGGGTCTCTACCGTATGACTGGAGAAAAGTAGAGGTGATACCTATATTTAAGAAGGGAGCAAGAGCAAATCCGGGAATTATAGACCAGTGAGCCTCACATCTGTAGTTGGAAAGCTTTTAGAAGGGTTAATAAAGGACAGAATACAAGAATATGTCTATTTGAACAGGATCATAGGTAGCAGTCAACATGGATTTATGAAGGATAGGTTGTGTCAGACCAATCTAATTAGTTTCTATGAGAAGGTTAGTAGGAACTTGGATCAGGGCAACTCAGTGGATGTAGTCTTTTTGGATTTTTCAAAGGCATTTGATACAGTGCCACATGGAAGACCAGTGGGCAAACTAAGGGAGACAGGAATTGCAGTAAATATCTGCTCATGGATCGAGAGCTGGCTAAAAGACAGGAAGCAAAGGGTTGTTGTAAATGGAACATACTCTGATTGGATTAATGTGGTAAGTGGGGTTCCTCAAGGTTCAGTATTAGATCCTCTCCTTTTTAACATATTTATTAATGATGTAGAAGTAGGACTCGAAAGTAGTGTCTCCATTTTTGCTGATGACACTAAGTTGTGCAAGGTAATAAAATCAGATAATTATGTACTTTCCCTACAAAGGGATTTGCATAAATTAGTGAAATGAGGGGCTAAATGGCAGATGAGATCGAGTACAAATAAATGTAAGGTTATGCATTTAGGAAGGAAAAATAGCCATGCAATCTATAATTTTAATGGAGCAAATCTAGGGGTATCAGATATTGAAAGGGATTTGGGAGTACTAGTGGACAACCACCTAGGTAACAGTGCTCAATGCCAAGCAGCAGCTGCAAGGGCAAGTAAAATATTAGCACGTATTAAGAAGGGTATAGATGCTAGGGAAGCAAATATAATTCTGCCACTATACAAATCTCTAGTACGCCCTCATTTGGAATATGGAGGACAATTTTGGGCACCACTTCATAAAAAGGACATTTTAGAGCTGGAAAAGGTACAGAGGAGGGCAACAAAACTAATAAGGGGAATGGAGGGGGCTAAGTTATGAAGAAAGACTAACCAAATTAACTTAACTTATTTTCACTAGAAAAAAGGCGTCTAAGAGGGGATATGATTACCTTATATAAATACATCCAGGGTCAATATAAGGCTTTGTCAAGTGAACTTTTTGTAGCAAGAGATTTTCAACTGACAAGAGGACATCCTTTGAGGTAAGAGGAAAAAAGATTTCACCTTAAGCAAAGAAAAGGGTTCTTCACAGTAAGGGTGTGGAATTCTCTACCAAAAGGAGGTGGGGACAACAAATGTGATGGACAACTTCAAAAAGGGGTTAGATATATTTTTGAATAAAGAGGGGATTCAAGGTTATCCAAGATAACTAGCGAAGGAATATTGATCCAGGGAGAAAGTTGATCGCCAGTTTCTGGGGTCAGGAAGGAATTTTGCTTTTTTCCCCTTATGAGACAATTGGCAAAGTTTCAATGTTTTTTTTTTCTGTTTGCCTTCCTCTGGATCAATTAACAATTAATAATAAATAGTCCACAAAATAAAAAGATCAATAGAGATCTAAAAAGGTTGAACTTGAGGGACTGACAGTCTTTATTCATCCTCAAATACTATACTATTACAACTATTACAATAATAAACAACTGATTAAATAATAACTAATCCGCATATTGCAGATCAGAGGAGATCTTTACAGGTTGAACTTGATGGACTGAAAGTCTTTTTTCAACCTTAATTACTATGTAACTATATATCAGGTGAGTTATATCATTTTAGTCAAAATCTCAATAGCTCTATGATAATGCTGTGTTTGAGGAGTGGAGGCTGTAATAGTGGGTGGGAAGATTGGGAGCTTTGTCTATGACATGTTGAGTTTGAGTTGACATCCAGGAGGACATGCTTCAGAGGCATTTGGCAACTCATGCTAGAAGAGGGGGATAGATCTGGTGCGGAGAGGTAGGTTTGAGTGTCATCTGCATAGAGATGATACTGAAATCCTAAAGATTTTATTATGGTACCAAGGGAGGGTGTATAGATGGAGAAGAGGAGCAGGCCTAGGACTGAACCTTGGGTGACACCAACAGGGCAAGAAGAAGAAGGGGTGCCAGAGAAGGAAACACTAAATATAAGATTTTCTAGGAAAGATGAGAGAGCAGTGTCACAGATGCCAAGAGAGCGGAGACTTTGCATTGGTAGAGGGTGGTCAACTGTATTGCAGGTAGCAGAAAGATAAAGTAGAGTTATCATTGAGTAGTGACCCTTTGCCTTGGCAGTGAGCAAGTCATTATATATTATTATAATATATAATATTTAAGTGGACATGTCATGGTTCAAAATGTTTGTTATTTTTGAAAATGCAATAAAACTAGCTGTAGAATACACTAAATAATGCCCAAGATGTGCAGCTGTTTCTCTGTGTGGCAAAATTAATGCTAATTAATAACACTATATTCTAATTAGTTGCATCAATTGTAATAATTACTTTCGGGCTACGTGTTAAAATGTAGCTCTTAAGACTTACTGCTATTAAGTTAGCCCCGTAAAGCAGGCCGCTGCCGATCTGTGGGTTTGCTGCGAAAAAAGCCTACAGGTTGAGCAAAGTTGAACCTTGTGGCCACAAATCCTTTGATCTGTCAAGCCCGTAACTGCTATATTTCCAATTTCAATATTAAATTGCAATGAAGTCACTTTATGTAGCACTTGAAATGCAAATAGAAACACACTACTGTACTAATATTAAAAGGGAAAGTGATGTTAGGTCTTGGAATTAATAGCACAACATTCTCAAGCCCGCAAATCGGCCCAGAAAAATACTTTATTTCATGTATAATTTTTGTGTTATATCGATCCCGGCAATCAATGTGTTAATACATATACTGTAACTCGCATGTAATAGAATATCATATTTACGGCTTTATCAATATTGCATTATATCTGGAATGTGGGTCCGATCATAACTCGTAATTGAACCTCGTAAGACTTTGAAAATCCAACCTCCATTTTTCAGTGACGTAATTCTGACAATCTCTGCTGCCATTGGCTCCAACCCAACTCGTAACTACGAATTGGACTAATTGATCACGTCCACGGCCGCACATCACACAAGCGAAAAATGGTTTATGGGTTTGCCTCTCAAGCCCTTAACCCGCAGCCTGTTGCAGGTCTCACGTTGCAGATACGAGCTTCTAATTTAATGCGGCTGTAAGTCAAGCACAATGTGCCACTCTTCAGTGTACTATATTACAAACAGAAGAAAGTTCATATTTCAAGCATTATTTAATACAAAAAATGTCTAGTACAATGGTTGCAATGCTCTTTTAATATTATGTCTAAATATAAACAAAATTAAAAGGTTTATATAGAATTTCAAAGTATAAGAAATTACATCACACCACCAAGCTAGCAATCTTGTTTCAAGAAAAGTCCCAGACATAGACATGATTAGAGAATGATTTCTTGTGTAAGGAAGTGTAGTTTTGGAGATGTTCATTAGGTGAATTAGACAAGGCTTAATTAATGTAAAGAACAAAAAAGAGCGCAGAGTCCAATAACACTCCAAGGCTACTTAGAAGGTTGAAATAATGATAAAGTTGTGAACAGTAAAGGAGAACTGGATTTGGGGATGAAAGCTTGGGACAGGAGGAGATCAGTTATCAAGAATTTAAAGTAGCAGAAGGACATTCCTGAAGAAACTTCTGACACAAGGTGGGAGATAGGATGAGGTTCAACCTGAGATGCTTAGAGAAAGGTTGACTGTTGAAACCCAATAAAAGTTTTAGAGTGCCAAGAGACAATGTGAAGAAGAAGAGAAGGAGCTGAAGTTAGTTCCTGGAGATTTGATTTGACATGGACTACAAAACAGCAGTGTCCATATGGTCTGGTGGGTTGTAGAGATGAAGGGGGAGATTGTTATGGTTCAAAAAAGCAGATCCATTTTTAAGGAGACGTGAACCTTTGACATGACGGTTGCATTTGTAAGAGATGGCCCTTAGATAAAGGAGAAGTGGCACTTACACATGAAAGTGAAGTAGGCCATACACATGGCAGTGAAGTGGTCCATACACATGGCAGTGAAGTGGTCCATACACACGGTAGTGAAGTGGTCCATACACACGGTAGTGAAGTGGTCCATACACACGGCAGTGAAGTAGGCCATACACATGGCAGTGAAGTGGGCCATACACATGGCAGTGAAGTGGTCCATACACATGGCAGTGAAGTGGGCCATACACACGGCAGTGAAGTGGTCCATACACATGGCAGTGAAGTGGGCCATACACATGGCAGTGAAGTGGGCCATACACATGGCAGTGAAGTGGTCCATACACACGGCAGTGAAGTAGGCCATACACATGGCAGTGAAGTGGGCCATACACATGGCAGTGAAGTGGTCCATACACATGGCAGTGAAGTAGGCCATGCACATGGCAGTGAAGTGGGCCATACACATGGAAGTGAAGTGGTCCATACACATGGCAGTGAAGTGGGCCATACACATGGCAGTGAAGTGGTCCATACACACGGCAGTGAAGTGGGCCATACACACGGCAGTGAAGTGGTCCTTACACACGGTAGTGAAGTGGTCCATACACATGGCAGTGAAGTAGGCCATACACACGGCAGTGAAGTAGGCCATACACACGGTAGTGAAGTGGTCCATACACACGGCAGTGAAGTAGGCCATACACATGGCAGTGAAGTAGGCCATACACATGGCAGTGAAGTAGGCCATACACACGGCAGTGAAGTGGTCCATACACACGGCAGTGAAGTAGGCCATACACATGGCAGTGAAGTGGGCCATACACATGGCAGTGAAGTAGGCCATACACATGGTAGTGAAGTGGTCCATACACATGGCAGTGAAGTGGTCCATACACACGGCAGTGAAGTAGGCCATACACATGGCAGTGAAGTGGGCCATACACATGGCAGTGAAGTGGTCCATACACATGGCAGTGAAGTGGGCCATACACACGGCAGTGAAGTGGTCCATACACATGGCAGTGAAGTGGGCCATACACATGGCAGTGAAGTGGGCCATACACATGGCAGTGAAGTGGTCCATACACACAGCAGTGAAGTAGGCCATACACATGGCAGTGAAGTGGGCCATACACATGGCAGTGAAGTGGTCCATACACATGGCAGTGAAGTGGTCCATGCACGAAGTAGGCCATACACATGGCAGTGAAGTGGGCCATACACATGGCAGTGAAGTGGTCCATACACATGGCAGTGAAGTGGGCCATACACACGGCAGTGAAGTGGTCCATACACATGGCAGTGAAGTGGTCCATACACATGGCAGTGAAGTGGGCCATACACATGGCAGTGAAGTGGGTGATACACATGGCAGTGAGCAAGTCATTTTCAACATTACTGAGTGCTGTCTTGGTAGAGTGTTGATAACGGAAGATAACGGGGTCAAGTATAGAACTGAAAATGAATAAATGGGATACGTGATTGTAGACAGGTCACTCTTGAGATTACATGGCATGGATGTTAAGCGACGCTGTGTCAATAGAGTTTGTTTAAGAAATGAGGACGTGTAAAAGATAAGGAATCTGGTTGTTTTTTAGTTACAGTTTGAAGAGTATCCATTATAAGTTAAGACAGCTTTTAAGACATAGGAGATCTGAACGCATGATACTCTAAAACTATATAATGTTGTTGAAATGTAACTATAATACTGTATAATCTAGTAGTACAACAGAACTGTAACATGATACTGTGTAACTAATAATAATTCTGTAAAATATTGTTTTAATACTACTGACCTATGAAAAACTGTTAAGTGGCTCGTCTATATAATAATACTGCAGTGCTATATTACTTTACCTATTATTATTATTATCGTTTATTTGTAACGCGCCATCATATTCTGTAGCGCTATACATAATTAAGTTACAGGCAATGACAAGTTCAAAATTCACACATTGCAATAAATGGAGGGCCCTGTCTTTGAGCTTGGAATCCGGTGTCCATAGAGCTTTCCCTAAAGCACCGCACAGGATAGAAACTCGCAGACTTACAATCTAAAGGTCCAGTTTGTATGTGGTACAGTAGGGAGAGAGTAGTGCTGCGCATGTTAGGGTGGAAGGTTATAGGCTGCTTTAAAGAGGTGCATTTTTATTGAAGTTTTGAAAGATTTAAGGCAGATGATGAGTTGCTATCCTGTTCAGGGCCTGAATGTTCTTGTCTCGTAGGGGCATAGCCCTGGAGGAGATGCAACTTAACTAAAACTGACCAGTCTCTGGCACCAATTCTCTTCTGTAAAAAGAGACACTGAGCCTCATTCTATTCAAAGGCCGCATCTCGTGGTATACAGGCCGTATGTCAGCGGGCCTGCTGCGAGCGCGCGGCCTGCTACAAGTCCGGTGCTATTCAATTGAACAAGCCCGCAAGTTACAGGATGAAAGCCAAAACCGTAAACCATGCACTTGTACATAACATTACAGGACGGGAACATGGTAAATTAAGCAAGACTGTAACTACACATTTAGAAACAGCCAATAGAAAATGAGACCGTCATCATTAGTTCAGTAAAACATGGAGGTTACATGTCAATCAATTAGTGTTCGGAGGTCCGATGTGCTAGCTGTCTTGCAAAACACAAAATAATAAAAATTAAAACCTATACTGTTCTAGTCCATGTGGGTAGCCCGATATGTATTAAACTTAGAAAAAAATATATTGATCCTCACTCCACACACCAAAAAATATATTTTTATATAAGGACCAGTCTACTTAATTGTAAAAGAATCAAATGTCCAAATATCAGAAGAAGCAGATCTGCTAAGTGGCTGAAACAGTAAAAAAGGGAAACAAGGGACACTGTATATTAGCAGAAAGTCCCAGAGTCCTCCTGAAGTCTAGGCTCAAGTGTCAAAAAGTTATATACAATAAAAAGTAACTTTTATTATAATTCATTAAAAATATCCCAACACATATGGCAGCCCAAGCAAGGGTTGCCAGCAAAATATAAAAACAAAAAAATAGTGTCTATGATACAAATATATACAAATATGTCTCACAAGGGCAAACAGAGACATATAATAGGTACATAAAGTAGTAACTGTAATTATAATGGTGTGTACATAGGGAGATCCTTATAGATCTAACAAATGAGACCACAACTAACCAAAGGGAAAAAAAATCCCTACAAAAGGATCACGGACATGGGTAAAGTATCCCTATCATATATAGTGGAGTTCCCTATCTGAAGCAGCAGGCTATCTTGGAGGACCCACTATTTATCCTCTACATTCCTAGCCATAGCTAAACACCGTCCTACCATCTGTGATCCATACAAGAAAGTATATAGCTCATACTTCTATGTGTATAACCACAGAAACATACAAATAACTGAGTAACTCAGGATTAGCTCCCCTATATGTACAGAAGGACGCTAACTAGACCACCAGATCTATAATAAAAAATAGAGCAAAAATGGCAAAGAGAGCTCTGGTTATAAGGAATATGGAAAAGCAGAATAATATATACATATAAAATAACCTCAGGTCCATCAAATGAACTTCCAGCCTGGGATAAATCCCTGCAGTCAAATCACAGACAAAAAGTCTAAGTCGCCGGTTATATATAGTGCAGATCCCTACATAGAGAGCAGATACTATTGTGGAGGACCTACTATTTACCCTCTATAATATAGGCAACAAACAAAGTGATTCACCTACACTGTATAGTGTGATCCTTGTGTCTGTGATCCATAAGCCAGGGTATCCACAATTGCTCTGTATATAGACTTAGCTGAGTTACACTGAATCCGTGTCCAGGAAATTTCCCAGGACGCCAATTAGGTCATCTGGGGCGCCTACAGAGGCTTCATTTTCTTCTACATTTGGCCGTTTACGGGTGTGAAAACATTTACTGGCTTGAAGAATTGTAGCAATTGAAAAGCGATTTGCGATTGTAACTCTTGTGGACGTGAAAAATCAAAGGCTTTAATGGGGTGTAACTTACAGTTGTAACAACCGCACGAATCTCAAGCCTGTAACACGGCTTGCAAAAAAACACCAATTGAATAGCAAATTAGCTTACGGGCTCCAGTAACTCACAATTGCTCAGTTGAATAGGGGCCACTGGGTGGTACATTGTGAGACTTGGTATTCTTAAGAATCGCTGGGGTGTTTTCTCAAATATATAGATAAAAGGCACAATTTATATGTTATCCTAGAGAGTCTTCTTCTCACTTTTTAAAGTCTTTTGGATAAATATTTAAGATACAGTTGTGTAATTAAATACTAGTAACTCTCAATTAAAAAATCCTAATATACATACTGTGCCTCAATCTCATGCAATTATCAAACTGCAGCACATGAGCTATGTCTACTACAGTGGCATCCTGGGTGGCCTTAGTAAACTTGACTTTTCTTCCTAAATGTTTCCCAGCTTCTGGAGTAGACCTTTTCCAGTACTGAATGTCCTCTAAGTGTCTGAAGTCTGCTGGCTTCTCAAGACTCTGACCAGTCTGATGCTGCCATCTACTGCCCAGTCAGCATCATTTCACCCGTAGACAGTGCCAGGCACCTCTGTCCCTGAATGTCATAGGGGATCTAATCATGGGATGTTAGATGTAAGCATTACAATGTTAGTATATGAGTGCGTGTGTCTGTAACTAGCAGCTGCATGGTGGGATATGATTAATACAAGTCAGTATAGGGTGAAATCAATATTACATAGTGGGCAAAAAAAGGAATACATAGTCGGCAAGAAGCAGTTAACTGCTTGGCACATGCCACAGAGGGAGAGGCGCTTATCAGGTCTAAATTCCTGATTGTTTATGAAAGGAAACACCTGCTGTAAAGACTGGTTATCTAAATAACTGAAAATGAAAACACCCCGCACATCAAACACGTCTACAGCTCCCATATAGAGTCATAAAACTCTACCAACACACGTCTAGACCTATCAGCTCTAACAAGGTCTGCCAACATCCAGCATTATTATACCTTTCATTCAAAGCCTTGACATTGCTTAACACCCAGAATTTCTACCCCATACTGCGCTTAGAGTACCAAGATTCAACATTTCTATACTTAATAGAGGCGACTATCAGATCTTCCAACACCCAGCATTTCTAAACCCCACAGTGACCCATCGAGATCTTTCTACACCCATTGTACTTTCAGCCGTCCTACAGATACTTTGGAATTGTCCAACATTCCCCAGTAAGCTCCACAGCTACCAGACAGAGCGCCATCTTGCTCCCATGCAAATATATGACCTCTGTCCCCATTCAGCTCCTACACATTGTGAGAAGCAGACATTGTTACATACATGTTGATATAGACAGACATAAAGAAATATAATGGCCATTTGTGTAAGACAACACTGTCACTCCTACATTCACTCTCTAGTTGTAAGTGAAAGTTTTGCCCCAGCTCAGCATTTCCCTCTCCCATCAATGAGTCATGTAGAAGGACCTTGAGTGTCTATGAGTCACATAGAAGGACCTTGAGTGTCTATGAGTCACATAGAAGGACATCGAGTGTCTATGAGTCACATAGAAGGACCTCGAGTGTCTATGAGTCACATAGATGGACCTTGAGTGTCTATGAGTCACATAGAAGGACCTCGAGTGTCTATGAGTCACATAGAAGGACCTCGAGTGTCTATGAGTCACATAGAAGAACCACAAGCTTCTATGAGTCATGCAGAAGAACCTCAAGGAGGACTTCAAATATCTGTCACATGGGCCACAAGCACCAGTCAGCCATTTAGATTGGCCATCTCGGAGTCATAGCTTCAGCTCCTCAAAATATCAGTTTCCTTAGACCACAGATACAGAGCTGTGATCATTACCTCACACTCGGCACTCATTCACTACCCTACACATCAAACACTTCTAAATAACCAATATGTGGCTCTAAATTGCAATCAGTCACTGACTCAGTGAGTGCGCCTGCACTCCATGCACCACACAATAGTACTCCTACGATCCCCATACTCATCTCTTACATTTCACCTGCAAACCCTCCTACACAGTGGCACCTATAGTATATGGAACACTTTTCAAAGGATCCAGTCATGTTACACTCCCATCAACCACAGAGTATTATACAGACCTACCCCTAAAATCGAAGTACTTAAGAACTTTTTGCATTAGGTTTTCTTGTGTTTCGGCTGCAGATGTTGCCTCCTACTTAGTTGGACAGACACACTTTAGCCTTCATGTTTTATTCAACCAGAAGAACAAACATTTAACTTAATAGAGAACCTGAGATTAATATTCCGGATTCATATTAATGTTCAGTATTTCCACAGAATGAACAGAGAATCATGAGAGGCCATTGGATCAGCCATGTGCGGATTATGTTTATATTGCAGTAAGGAATTCAACAGAGAACACCGTGTGTTTTAGCTTTTCATATGGATCCCCTCAAGCTTCATTTTACTGAACAGTGCAGAGGTACCAGAGTCTGCCAATAAAGGATAGATCTGGGCCACTTATTTATTTAGTTAATAGTGATTAAGAGGAGACTTGATAATCTGACATGAGTGGGATAAAGATTTTCCAGGTGGGTCTGGTGGGTGGTTTGATATGGTTGGAACAAATAATTCATCAAATCTGACTGTGACTGATGGATCAGATCTGGGCTGGTTAGGATGTTTTTTCTTGAGTGGGACTAGTTGGTCTGATCTAGTTGGGTCCAGTTCCTTTGACCTGAATGAACAAATTAAGTAAAATAAAATCAATGGTTCGGTTTCAGTGTACATTTTTTCCTCGCATATTTCTCCTTGTGATATTGTAGAAGAGATAAAAATATTGGTTGAAGTAAAACACTACACGAGCAGTTGAATACAAAATACACAACTCCAGTTTTGAGTGTCTGCCACATGTATTTGAAGCATATCAGTATGATGGGTGAGGGGGCATTGGGTGTCTAATCTGGCAGTGACAAGGGGTATGATCAGGGAGGATCAAGAGGACTGGATCTGGTAATGACAAGTTTTCTGGATGGGCCAAGCAAGTCATATTTAAATGGTGCAAGCACATCTATTTTGATATAAAATTCCAATCTCGATAGGGCAGGTTGATCTTATATGAGTGGTACGAGAGGGGGGTGATCTGGGTTTAACAAATAGTCTGATCGAGGAGGGACAAGTAGTTTTGAGCTGCATGGAGCAAGCTGTTCTTCTCTGAGTGTGGCAACGGAAATTTGACCGGGTGGGCAAACCATCTGAATGGATTGGGATCAGGAAAGTTTAGGAAGGAGAAAAGGACAAGACTGATCTGCTGAAACTGGATATCCTGAGTAGACAGGCTGGTCTGATAAGGTAGGACATTCAGGCCTTATTAGGTGACTTTGATCTTGAGGAAAGGTCTGACTTTAGTAGAGCAGTTTGGGAAGACGAGGGGGAAATAGTTTTGAATTAGGTGCTACAATTGTGTCAGGAAATGTGCATGATTGGAGGTGGAAAAGGGACCAGAACCTCAGGCAGATAAGATCCATTTCCTCACACAAGACACAACTAAGACTCTAATACACTCATTTCTCGTCTTGACTACTGCAACTTGTTGGTCTCCCCATCACCCGCTTGTCACCATTCCATAATGAACGCCTTCGCTAGACTCATCTACTGTGTTCAACGTTCAGAGTCAGCAGCACCTCTCTGTCACTCCACTGGCTTCATGTTCCCTCCAGAAAATTTAACTTACAAAGCCCTCAACAATAACGCTCCCCCATACATCTCTGCTCTCATCTCCAAATACCCACCCGCCCTTTTTGTTCTGCTAACAACCTTCTTCTTTCCATCTCTCTTATCACCTCCACTCATTCCCGCCTTCAGGACTATCCTTGTGCTGCCCCTATTCTCTGGAACTCCTTGCCTTGCTCCACTAGATTATCTGCCTGCCTCAAAACCTTTAAATCCTCACAAAAAATGCATCTGTTAACCTTATCACCTTCCACCTTAACTTACACAACTTATCTTTTACTCTCCTGTACCTCCCCTTTAAGTTTTGAGTTTTCAACCTTGCATGGTGCTTTGGAGGACGCTGGATTCTAAGCTCAAAGACTGGGCCCTCCAACCTTTGCAACGTGTTAATACGGCTATTGTTTTGCCTTGATTGTAACCCGTGTATAGCGATACGGAATATATTGGCATGTTATAAAATGATAATAATAAAAAAATATTGTCCTCATACACTTGTGATTCTTCTACAACAAATTCATTATCTGCATACACATTCATTGGATCCCTCTGTAAGAAACACTTTGTCCTCAGAGAACATCATGGCATCCACTTTGCATGAAATTTTAGTCCATATAGATGAGATCCCAGGATCCTTCTTCAAGAAAGTACTAGCATATACATCTACAACTCCATTCAAACAGACATTTATGGGAGTCCCTCTACAATAAACACTTTGGGCCCTATTACATTTGAAGCCGAGTTACAGAGCGATTAAATTAGACAAGCCCGCAACATAAGGCGCCGACATCCAATCCGTAAAGCATGCTTCTGCACGTTGCATTTGCGCCCGTGAACTTGATCAATTAGTCAAACCCTTGGTTATGGCTTTAGCCAAAGCCAATAGTAAAAGAGATCATTACGTCACTAAAACATGGAGGTTATATTTCAATCACCTACGGATCCGCATTCCAGAAATAATGCACTATGAAATAATCAATAAACATGATATTCTAGTCCATGCGAGTTCTATGTATTAACACATTGATTGCCAGGATTTTTATTGCCGATTTGCGAGCTTGAGAATAATGTGCTATTAATATTAATACCTTACATCAATTTCCCTTTAATTTAAAATACAGTATTGTGTTTATATTTGCTTTTACAGTGCTACAGACATGACTTTAACCCCCTTGCGGGTCCTCTCTAGTACCCTTATGTTTTTTGCTCCATTTGCCATTAACGGATTTGAACGGGCTTAGCTGAGACGGAGCTCCTATTTTGACGGCCCGTGGGGTTTTTCCGCCTGTAACCCACAGATCGTTTGCGGGTAGCTGAAAGAATCCAATTTAATAGCACAAACTCTTGCAGGCTCCTTTACGGGCTACGATTTCTAAAATTGTAGCAATTTAATGGTGCTCTTTATTTCCTTAACCCAAAGTTTTTCAAGAGGGGGTTCCACAACTAAATTTTAAATGTTCCTCAAAATTGTCTGATTCTTAGTTAATAAGCGTTACTCTCTCCCTTATTTATCGACATTATCCTTTGTACACAAAACTGAAACACTCTACATTCACCATACACATTATATGCACAACATATATATGTAACTCTCGCATGCATTGTTTATTACTCCAACACTTTTATTACACTCATGTACTTACTGTACCCCCAAACTGCCGGGGGGCTACATAGGCTCTGAGCACCCTCTAACAGTCAGGGTGTATATTGAGGCTCTGTGAGCTCTTCAGCTCCATCTAGTGGTGATGGTGGGCAGTGAAGCTAGGTGTGCTCTGCAGCTCCATCTAGTGGTGATGGTGGGCAGTGAAGCTAGGTGAGCTCTGCAGCTCCATCTGGTGGTGATGGTGGGCAGTGAAGCTAGGTGAGCTCTGCAGCTCCATCTGGTGGTCATGGTGGGCAGTGAAGCTAGGTGAGCTCTGCAGCTCCATCTGGTGGTGATGGTGGGCAGTGAAGCTAGGTGAGCTCTGCAGCTCCATCTGGTGGTCATGGTGGGCAGTGAAGCTAGGTGAGCTCTGCAGCTCCATCTGGTGGTGATGGTGGACAGTGAGGAGGAAGACATACAGTGGGGCATGCTTTGTAGGGCACCTCCCCACTATAGGAAAGCAACACTCGCTCCTTGCTGTCTATAACCCTCATAGTGTTGCTTGTCTCCTAGATGGTCTGATTGTGTCCTGGTTTCTTTGGGATGTTTTTTGATGGAAAGAATTCTATGTCTATGATATTTAGTTATGATGAACATACTGTAATAATCAGCACTATCCCCATTTTATTGCTCATACTGTATGTAATATAGGTTATTTTTGTGGTGTAAAGAGCATTGTGGTTTCCCTATCCAGAAAGTGTCACGTAATGATGTACGTTCAAGATAAGTTTTCTGGGAGACAACTGCACGTTTGGAGCCTCATTCAATTGCTGCGAATTTAAGATCAGAATTTGCAAGTGTAGATCGCAGGCAAATTTGTTATTCAATAGGTGTCTTTTTTATGGGACTGATGGGGTTAAATAGAGGCTTATGGGGGTCTGTATACACTGATTTTATTTTTTAAGTACTGATTGTATTGTTAATCAGCAGTTAAAGAGACTAATCAAACTCTATTATGTGAGCCCTGTAGTTGCCATTTAAACTGTTCTCTATTATTCGGCAGCCAGCAGACGGTGCTGAGCGGCCCGTCCATCTTTCAGTGGGATTCCCTTTCTTTGATAAACACTAATGACTCATGTCAGGAGCTGCTCCGTGACATTCCCAGAATTCCTGGCTCTGTGCCGCGCTCCTTGCGCTTCCTCTCCCTTTCAGCGGCTCAGCCCTGTTTGTGGATAAAATCCAGACCCATAAACTGGAAATCATTGTGAGAGCTGCTGGGAAACTGTCCGATTCTCCGATGTCTCCCTGGGGCGTCACCCCCAAACACGTGAAATAAATGAAACGTCACAGTCTGTCTGTCACAGATCTTACGATCATCCTGTGTTCCTGGACCATCTCTAAGGGCCTCATTCAATTGCGATTTGGCCAATTGAATAGGGCTCTATATGAGCACATTTTTTTTTTACAGAAGTTTGTAGTTAGTGAACTTCTATCCAAAAGCCCTATTCAATTGAGCCCTATTCAATTGAGCAAATCGCAATTGAATGAGGCCCTAAGTGTAGCACTGTGCAAAAAAAACTTGTTGATCGACAACAATTATTTACTGTTTATTTTCGTCATTCATGACAATCTGTGACCTCATGGACCATAACACACCAGGCTCATCTTTATGTCCATGGTCATGCAAATCCACTTGGTTTTCATGGCAGAGATACTGGAGTGGGTTGCCAGTTCCTTCTCCAGTGGGTCACAACATGCAGCTCCTGGTCTTCCTAGGTGGTCTTCCATCCAAGTACTGACCAGACCCAACCCTGCATGACTTCAGGGTGGTGTGACCTCTTGGTGAATGACTGGAATCAAACCCAGGTCACAGAGGTGAAAGCATCAAATCCTAACCAATGGACCACCAGGATACCCTACAAAATGCTTCTCTTTAATTAATGAATGATGATGTTTCATCGTCCAGTTGTGTCTGACACTTCACGACCCAATGGACCGCTGAATGACAGGCACATTTTGTCTTTGGCTTTGTTTATCCATAAGGATATCTTGGCAAAGATACTGGAGTGGGTTGCCAGTTCCTTCTTCCATGGACCTTGATTTGTCTGACCTCACTGCTATGATCTGCGCATCTTGGATGACCTTATATGGTTTAGCTCACAACTTCCTTGAGGTACACAGGCCCCTTCCCCACGACAAGATAGTGATCCTGAAGGGAAATGAATGAATAGTACACTATAAATAATAAAACACACGTGGGGTACATTGTGATGAAGTCTGAAAAACACTTTAATGTCAAACATTTTTTTTATTACTAAATTGTTATTAATTAAGCAAATGAGACCCTGTGACCACTACAACTGTTCTTAAAGGGATTTTTTTGATTATTGTACTGCTATTGAACATTGTGGTTATAGTGATAATTTTTTAATGGACTAATGGCATACTTTAAAACAAAATAAATGTAATATAAAGGGACTTTCACCCCAAAAACTTTTTAGGTTTTTCTTAAAGAGCATGAAAAACTGTCTCTATTATGTTACCCATTTTTTCTAAAGTGAATTAGTCCCGGGAAATTCCATGTTGTGGTTGTTGCATTTATATGCAAAATAGTGGATTGTACATAATAATTAGCTGCTTTGATATGCTAATTAGGAATGGTCTACTTGTCTGTCTCTGTAGTGGCCAGAATAAAGACCATCAATGTTATCTGGTGGTTAGACCCCTCTTCCACCCATATCAATCACTCTGAGCTGCACATTAGCGCACTGAGCCTCCAATTCAGTTCTAAATATTTCAGATATGATTTGCTATAGATGAAAACTGCTAGTACAATGTATAACCAGATTGTAATGCTCTTTAAAATGAAATCTACTACCAGTTGGGGTGACAGTGTCCCTTTAAACCCCTAATGGGGACTTTGATTACATTGCTCCCATAAAACCTCCCACAAGGGGCATTTTTACAGACAGATGAAGATTGAGATCCGGGATTGTATTAAGTAATTATACTAACCATGGTATTAGATTAGGATGCTATCAGGTCCATAAGAACCGCCATGATGTGGATTCATAGGGACCCCCATGGAGGTAGGTGAGGTCCCTATGAAATTGTCTAGACTTCTTAAGGAGGTGCAGGGAGCAAGTTACTGGTTCGTCCGATTGCAAGCTCGGTGCCAGTATGTATTTTTTCTGTCTTTCTATAAAACCTATAATTACATCTACTGAATACACAGGGGCTTTAAAAGAAATTCCAATAATAATAATACAGATAAATGAACATATTTTAAACATGGCAAAACTTTTTTATTTTTGCATGAAAAATTAATAATTTTAGAAATAAATTTTTTTTATTTTAAAAAAAAATAAAAATGTCATTCGGTTTATACATAGTGCAAGAATAATCTCCACGTGACCCAGTGGCCCTAGGACTAGAGCCGATCCGCAGGGACACTCTCCTGGGTCTCCAGCTAGTGACGGCCACAAAATAATAGAAACATAGATTTGATGTCAGATAAGAACCAAATCACCCATTGTGTCTGCCTATTCTATCTAACAAAAAGCTTAGCATAACTCAGGGCGTCCTTATGCTTATCTCAGACATGCTTTATTCCTGTTTTGGTTGCTACCATTTATGCTGGAAGGTGGTTCCACTTACATACTATGGGCCTCATTCAATTGCGATTTGGCCAATTGAATAGGGCTCTATATAAGCACAGAACATATTTTTTTACAAAAGTTTTTAGTTAATGAAGACCTTGGTTTTGGATAGATGTTCACTAACTAAAAACTTTTGAAAAAAAATGTTCTCTGCTTATATAGAGCCCTATTCAATTGGACGAATCTCAATTGAATGAGGCCCTATGCTTTCTGTTTACCTTACATTTCCCACCCCCATTTATTTGCTTGTTCTGGAAGATACTTACTGAGAAGAGGAGGGACCAGCTGGATAAGCCAATTAATGGATCCCACCAGTTAGGTCCTCCCCTGGAAGGAGGCTGCTTTAGGATCTGGACAAGATGGCGGTTAATAAGTGACTTGTATTAAGCACTGAATAGGACTTGGTTTAATGCATCATGTTTCCTCACTATGGTGTCAATTCAATAGAGCTATTGTTGTTTACGGGAGCCCGTAATGTAGCTGTAAACTAATTTGCTATTCAATTGGCATCTTTTTGCGAGCGGCAAACGGTCTGCGGGTTACAGGCTGAAAGTCCCGGCGGTTGTCAAAATCTTAACTTATAACCTATCTAAGCCTTTGATCTTTCAAGCCCGCAAGAGTTACAATCGCTAAAATCGCAAATCGCTATTCAATTCCTACAATTCCTCAAGCCCGCAAATATTTTCACACCCGTAAATGTCAAATGTAGAAGAAAATCCTACGGGTACCAGATAGGACTCACAAGGGGGTTAAACACCTGTTCGTAGCACTGTAAATGCAAATAAAAAAAATCAATACTACACTTGAAAAGATGGGGAAAGCGATGAAAGACATTGGTATTAATTGCAGTTTCAAGCTCCTAAAATCTGCAATAAAATATATATATTTTTTTATGGGTCATTTCGGTGTTCTATCATTCGCAGGAATCAATGAGTTAATACATATCTAGCCACCCACATGGACTAGAACATTTCCTTCATTCATTTTTATTATTTTGTACATTGCCGGATTGCCGGAGTCCAATCGATTGACATGTAACCTCCATGTTTTACTGACGTAATTATGGCGGTCCATTTTCCATTGGCTGTCTCGGGAGTTACGGCCTTGCTTCAGTCATCACGTTCACGCTACAAACAATTGCATGGTTTACGGTTTTTGCTTTCGGGCTGTAAGTTGCGGGTTTGTTCAATTGAATCGCTCTGTAGTTGTAGCAGATCTTGTTGCAATTGAATAAGGCCCAATGTCTCACACACTGCAATAAGTAGAGAAGAAGTACTAGGTATTATACTCTAATTTAGGATAATGTTCTGCCCCCATTCCTCCGAGCTCATGAGCCAAACAGGACTTAGTCTCAGGCAGAAGACTGAAGAACACTTTTCATCTGTCAATGTCGCCACGGCCAACCACAGCACCTTTTATTTGTTTTTAATGTATTGATATCTTTTGGGTATAAGGAGGCCATAACTGGACACAGTGTCTGAGGTCTGAATAGAGAACTAAAGAGTGACGTTAGTACTGACCTTTTTATTTAGCTCTGTTGAAATACTGAGACTTTTCATCACTTGACTAAAGAACTCAATAGAAGAGTAAGCACCAGCAGGATATCTCTCCCCCTCAAGCAGATTAAACATTTAATAAATAATCTCCCATGAAAAATAATAATAATAATAATATTGCGTGACTTACACAGGTTCTGATGTTGTTAGTTTTTTAGATACTTCTAAAACATGTGAGGTTTTCCTTAAACTACAATGGCCCTTTAAGTTAAAAGCAAATAGCGTCTCTTTATCTGGAGCCGTATACATACCCTTCCTCAGGGCCATGGGCCTTACGTCCTTCTGTATCAGTGTTTGCGTTGGCTGCAGAAAATACTTCGAAATAATGAGCTATAATAATGATATTTTGTATTCATGGTGATTAATAATAAATGTGACATGTCCAGGGATAAATCTCTTTTAGATCTTGTCTAAAAATCATACCTTAGTTACTGAAGTCCGAATACTTATGTTAGTATATAAAAACTAAACAGGGGAGCAGCTTTTTCTGTATTTTAGTCTACTTTATTTTAAATAGTTTCAGCCGCTTGTCTGATTGGTTAACTCCTTTACTAATTAGACTTTATGGATTTAAATTTTGTATAAAATCCTCTTACCTACTCTAACACCCCAAATAAACCATAGGGCCCCAATGAGCTAGCAGGATTGGCAAGTGCATTTGGTCAAACGGGCAGCTGCCCTCCCAAAATATGGACTGTTTGACCATTAAATGCAGCTCCACGAATCACCACTAGGCCTGTGGGGCCCATCAAGGTACCCAGGGATCCCCACTAGGCCTGCCAGCCCATCAAGCCCCCAGGAGTTTCCATTAAGCCCACAAGACACAGAGAGACCCTTAGAGAGGCCTGCAAGGCCCATCAAGACCCATGGAGATTCCCACTATACCCAAAGGGTCCCAGGGTGTTGCTAAATCTGGCCATTGGGGTCACTTTGGACCCTCTTGGCAACTAAATTTAACCCCTACACCATATACTAAAGTAGGGCCATGGGTATTTTTATGGACCCCATGGTATGAAAATATAAATCCTTTATAATGGGGGTCCATAAGGATCGCCCTGATATTAATAATTTAACCTCTATACCATAAGGGTTCATAATGCAAAAGACGTGTGAGAGCGTGGAAGAGACGGATACAAGAGTAAAATGTGAAAACAGTAATATAGAAGGGAATGGAAAAAAGGAGGACAAAGAAAGGACAAATAATGTGGAAGAGAAGGAACATTTTACTTGTGGCCTTGCTGTGCCGGCTATTGCAGACCCTTTCGATGAATTATTTTTCCCACACTCCCATTTGCTCCCTTTGGGGCTATTTTTTTTTCTTGTTTTATTTATTTTTAGTAACTCCAGTCTGCTAAAGCCAGCTGGCTTGGTTAACTATCAAGGAGACTGCTGTCGATTATACTCCGCCACTACTTATTCTTTAAATGTTCCTCTCCATTCATTTTTCTTTAAGTATTTGTTTCATTTTTTTATATTTTATTTATAAAAATGAAATGTCTTTTAAGGGGAAATCAGCGTGGTCCCCCACGACATTTAGAGACCAACACCACTTACCATCAAAGGAATGGCTTAACCTATCTCAAGTAAGCTCTAATATTACCAAGGTACTTAAACTTAATACCTCAGCCAGGAAAACCTCCTTCGAAAAATGCTACATAGATAATCCCAATGGCAATAAAAATATGACCATTATATTCAATTATCTCTTAAACCAGACCCCACCATCTAAACTTCACCATCAATATTCCAGGAAATCAGAACTTGCCATCGCCCTGACCGACGTGCAATGGAACAAAATACATAAACAGGCTACAAGCTCCTCCCACAACACAAAACTTAGAGAAAACTCACACAAGGAAAAAAAAAAGAGTTAAATGGAAATAAATGCATTCTTCAAATGTCATGTCCGCACTGGTTATGTTTTACCTGTAATGTTCATGTAACACTAATATGACCCTGTTTCCTTCAATAAAAACAATAAAAAAAAAAAAGGAAAGTTATTATGATTTGGTACAGTAGAGCTGTCGAGCTGGTACAAATCTTGTGACCTTGATTTCAGACCAAGAGACAAGTCATAAGTAGCTATGCCTTAGACTGAAGACAGAAAGACATAATCACATAAATAGTAGTCAGTTCAAGGACGTTGGTCACGTTGGGGCCCTGTGGGCCGCAACTGCAAGCCTCGCAAAGTGAGGCGAGCCATTGCGTCCCGTAACCACGAGGGCCACGGGACTTCGTACCTGGTTCCTGCCAGTGGTGGACTCCGACCTCACATCACCCCAGTACCTGGTTTCTGCCAGTGGGGGCTCGCGATGAGCGCCGGAGGCACTTATCGCAAAGTCCCTGGGCTCGCAACACCCTATCCCAACCACGTACCTGGATGCGACCCTGCCAGCAGCGCCGCACTCCTGCTCTGTGGTTCCCGTCCTCAGCCGGAAGTACTTTCTGGATCAAGCAATGTTCGGCTCGATCCAGAAAGTAGTTCAGGAGGTCGGGAACAGCAGAGGAGGTGAGTGTGGCGCTAGTGGCAGGATTCCATCCAGGTACCAGACACAGGGGGTGAGAAGAGGGGGGGGAGACAAGGGAGGGGGGGAAAGGAGGAAAAGGGGCAGAGGACACAAGGAACGAAGAGGAGGAGGGAAAGGAGACACAGGGAGGGGAAAGGAGACAATGGAGGTAGAGGAGGTGAAACAGAGACACAAGGCAGGGAGAAGGGGAAAAGGAGACACAGGCGAGGGAGAGGGGGAAATGAGGCACAAGGGGGGAAATGGAGAGTGGGAAAGGAGACACAGGGAAATGGACAGGGGGAAAGGAGGAACATGAGAGGTGGGAAAGGAGACAGAGTGGGGGAAATGAGATACAGGAGAGGGGGAAAGGAGACACAGGGGGGAGAAACGGGAGAGGGGGAAAGGAGACACAGGAGTGGGTGATGGGGAAAAAGGAGACACAGGGAAGGGAGGGGGAAAGGAGAAACGGGAGGGAGAGGGGGAAAGAGGCACAGGTGAGGGAGAGGGGAAAAGGAGACACAGGGAAGAGTGGGCGGGGAAGGAGACACAGGGGGAGGAGACATGGGGGGGCACAGGGGAGGGAGAGGTTGGGAAAACGTATTCCTGTCATTTTTGACGGGCAATGTGTGGCAAACAGCATTGCCTGCCTTACAGTTTTAAACCCGTCATTGTTGACGGGCAAGTTACTAGTAATACATAAAGCAAAGCAGATTATCATATAAGGGAAGACTCTGATAGGACTTAATGCTTTATAGAAGATTGTGGGTCAAGAAATGATCACAGTCCGCGATATACAAGGGGAAACTAAAGAAGACGGTATAACCAGGGTAAAAATCCAGAGAGAAGGTCAACAGAAACCGGAGTTTGTTTATGGCAGCAATTATTTTTTTTTTTAAATATATTTTAGAAGGGAATGTGTAGCAATAATACAACATATCCAGAGTTATATGTAGCACACAAATAGTAACCATTATAATATGCTAGTAAGATATTTCAGGTGAATATATGTATACAACCTCATGATGCAGCTCTGAGGAAATGATGTAATAAACACAAAATGGATTCCTCTACTCATTTTTCAAAATGTAGATTTTCCCCAAAATGACGTCTGTCCATGGCTCACACAGCTGCTAATATTGTTAGTTCAGTAATACTTGACAGGCAAAACTAAAAAAAAATCTTATACTGCAGTGAGGCTTATAGAATAAGATGGGGGGAAAGAGGGAGTGGGAGAAGGAGAATATAAAAAGTGAGGAAATGGGTGATGGGAATGGATCGGATTAATGAGGGTGGCAAATAATAACATCAAATATTACTAGAGAAGTGTAATAAATGTTTAAACTATGAATCAATTAAAGTCTTATCAATCAAGATAAGATAAAGCCGTTCCAGCCATTGTCATATATCTTTGTACAGTGTTATCAGGAAGTAAGGAGGCGAGGCGAGCAGTTGAGGCATTAAAGCACGCGGGACTTAGCCTGCAAGCAGTTAAGAAACACAAGACTTACTTAGGGTGCAATCAGTTGAAGAACGCGGGACTTAAAAAAAAAATCCGACCTTGGAATCTCGGGGGCAAAAAAAAACTACGAATTTAACGTCCGAAGCCGCGGAAATTGAAAAACACACACATACAAGTCAGGTTGCAGGCAAATTTAAGCCAAATTTGCCGAGTTTCGACACCCAAAAATTGGCTAAGCAAGAAAAAAAAATGTCGGACAAAAAAATGAAAACAAGGCAAACATGTCTAATTTATACTGCACTAAAAAAAAGTATATTTTATACTGCACTTACATATCTGTATTACTGCTCATTGGCTGACAGCGATAGGACTCTCAAAGCAGTTACATCTTTAAATCACTTTATTATGCTCTGAGACCTCAAAAAAATGGATAGTTTACACTGTACTAACATTTTTTTATATTTTACACTGTACTTATATATCTGTGCTCGCGATGAGCGCCGAAGGTGATTGTTGCAAAGCAGAAAACTTGAAGTACACAAGGGCAGAGGCTCGCAATGAACGGCGAAGGCTCTCAGCGCTGGGGTCACAATGAGCGTCAAAGGTCCTCAGAGGAGCAAAAGCTTTACATTGTGTGGCAAACAGCATTGCCATGTCTTCAAATTTTATTGACATAATTTTTGACGGGCAAGTCGCTAGTTGTCATATATCTTTGTACAGTGTTCGGTACAGTGTTATCAGGAAGTAATAAAATGTCAGATGTATATATATGTTTACATGTAGATATATATATATATATATATTTGTATATGTAATATATATATAATATATATATATATATATACACGTACATCTATTACATTATACTAGCTACTTGCCCGTCAAAAATGACGGGAATAAAATTGTAAGCCTGGCAATGCTGTTTGCCACACAATGCAAGGCTATGGCCCCTCTGAGCACCTTCGGCGCACATCAAGAGCCCCGCACTCATCATGTGGCGCTCATTGTCGTTTTTGGCAAGCCGCAACTTTCCTGCTTTGCATTGATCACCTCTCCCCCCCCGTGTACTAATGCTGTTTGCCACACAATGCGAGGCTCTGCCCCTCTAAGCACCTTCGGGCCTTGGCGGTCATTGCAGGCGTCGTCCAACCCGCAACTTTGGTGCTTTGCAATGATCACCTTCCATTGCGCACCTCTCCCCCTCTGTGTAGTTTAGGGGCCTCGCGATGAGTCTTAATGACTTCGGTAAAGTGTTACTGACTTGGGTTAAATGCTACTTGCTTGGGTTAAGTGTTACTGGCTTGGGTTAAATGTTACTGGCTTGGGTTAAGTGTTACTGGCTTGGGTTAAATGTTACCGGCGTGGGTTAAGTGTTACTGTCTACAAGCTTTTTTTTTACTGCCTTCGCCCGTCAAAAATGATGGGAATAAAAATGTAAGCCTGGCAACGCTGTTTGCCACACATTGCAAGGCTATGGCCCATCTGAGCACCTTCGAGCCCCTTGCTGAGCTGGATAAGGTGCAGCATTCAGCATTTAGGAGTTATTAAAATGTTTAGCATGATTTTAGATTGTAGCAGCTGAAGATACACAAACAGAATGGAAGTTAAAATGTTTCTCTGAGCTTTTAGGTTTAGAGAAGATTGTGCTGGAGATCGGGAACCTTGAGATCATTTCTTGTCCAATGTTAAGTGAAGTTCCAGGTGAATCTGTATTTCTGGTGCTATCAGGAATAAGGCATTGGTCCAGTGGTGGAGCTAATGAATGATGGGCCCTGGTGCATTTCACCACCTGTCCCGACGGTAGTTCTGCCTCTACATCCATCAGATCTCTCTTCTTTGTAGGCGTGATCGAACATTTATCATTTGAACTCTGGATTTTTGTTTTTACTTTGAATCGAACACAATCTCTTCTATATTCTTTATAAACATTTTTGTGAAAAATACAAAATATTTTGGGCTTACTCGCTTTGTTTGGCACTCGTATTGCTGCCATTTTGCCCCTCACATTCTCCCGTCTTGTTTAACTGAAGCAACGAGCCAACACACACAGATGGGCAGGTTCCACTTACAACATGATAGGGGTTGATGTGTGTGGGATTCATCTCCCTAGCTAGAAATCAGCACCTAATTAAATGCACAAACCTCTTTCATGAATACAAAATACTTTTGTTTGCATAATTCAAATAAATATAGATGACTGGGTTAAAAACTATAAATATATATATATATATATTATTAGAGCATAGTCGTAGGAATTCACTAAGAAACATAACAAATGCTTTTACATACCATATGGTTAAGGGACTGCTGAAGTGTCACATGTCTTCCGAATGACTTGACTTGATAATAGTCAAAATGTAGTTATAATACAAAATAAACAATGAAGTTGACATTTGCTTTTTTTCCTAACAAGATGAGTTGCTGGAGGGATTTCAGATATTCTCCATTTAGTTATTTTGGTTTCCACATTAAAGTGGTTTTACAACTGCATCAAATGGAGATTATTATTATTATTATTGTTTATTTGTAATGCACCAACATATTCCGTAGAGCTATACATGGGTTAAAATCAAGGCAAAAACAATAGCAGTATTAACACGTTGTAAAGGATGGAGGGCTAAGAGAGCTTAGAATCCAGTGTCCAAAGTGCTTTCTCCAAAGCACCTTGCAAGATTGAAAACTCTTAAACTTACAATCTAAAGGGTTACGATGGAAGGTGATACACATCTTTAAACAGATCCTTTTTCAGCCAGGATTTCAAGGTTTTGAGGCAGGGCGATAGTCTGGTGGAGCGAGGCAAGGACTTCCAGAGAATAGGGGCAACACAAGAAAAGTGGAAGTGTGAGGAGGTAATAAGAGAGGTGGAAGGAAGAAAGTTGTTAACAGAACGAAGAGGGTGGATGGGGGAGTATTTGGAGATGAGAGCAGAGATATAAGGGGGTGCACTGTTGTTGAGGGCTTTTTAAGTTAGTGTCATGATTTTAAGTTTTATTCTGAAGGGAACACGAAGCCAGTGGAGTGATTGACAGAGGAGCTGCAGACACAGAACGTTTGGTACGGTAGACGAGTCTAGCGGATTCGTTCATTATGGATTGAAGTGGTGACGAGTGGGTGATGGAGAGGCCAACAAGGAGGGAGTTGCAGTAGTCAATACGAGACATGATGAGAGAGTGTATTAGAATCTTAGTTGTGTCTTGTGTGGTAATGACGTATTTTAGAGATGTTTTTGGAATGAAGCAGGCAGGATTTTGTTAGTGACTGTTTGTGAGGAGTGACAGAGAGGACAGGTGGGAGTGATGTGAGGGATTGAAGCTAGTAGAGGATGGGAAGATTAAGAGTTCGGTCTTGGACATGTTGAGTTTAAAGTGGTGGGCGGACATCCAGGAGGATATACTTGAGAGGCAGTTTGGAGACGTGTTAGAAGAGAGGGGGATAGAACTGGTGTTGAGAGATAGATTTGAGTGTCATCTGCATAGAGATGGTACTGAAGTGCAAAAGATTTAAAGAGTCCAAAGTGAAGTTGTATAGATGAAGAAGAGGAGGGGGCCTAGGACTGAACCTTGGGGTACACAACAGTCAGAGGGTGAGGAGAAGAAGAGGTGTCGGAGATTTGAACCACAAGAGAGCAGTGTTTCAGATGCCAAGGGAGTAGAAGATTTGGATTAGAGGAGGGTGGTCAACTGTGTCAAAGGCAGCAGAGAGATCAAGAAGATGTAGAATAGAAAAATGGCCCTTTGACTTGGCGGTGAGTAAGTCATTAGTGACTTTTGTGAGAGCTGTCTCAGTGGAGATGCAACACTTGGTATAACCACTCTCCCCCTCAGGATCAGTCAGTATTGAGAGCTATAAAGATCCCATATGGATGTTAAATATTACGAAATTAGTAATATAACAACATATCCCAGATTTAGCTGTAGTGGGCCATGGACTCTGTTAACAATCTTATTAAAAAAACAGAAATTTTAATAACTACTATAATATAGATGCATATTAAACAGTAAACTGCTGCTTAAAAACAAAGAAAGGGAAACTAAAATGTAAAATAAACTTGATATTGGTGTCAGATTTCTATTACACTCTTCACAAGACTGTAGAGTGACAGTGGACCAAGCCAGATCCAGAGGCGGATTGTTGTCGATTAAAGGCATTCTTCATGGTTAGGAAATAACTCAGCTCAATACACACACTGTGAATGTGCCAAAGTGCTCCCAACAGACCTTTTTGATGGAACATTTCTGACCTCCTCACATCCTGGAAGGAAACAAAACACTATCTACCATAGGAAGGGCTTCAACTGGACATAAACCATAGCTCTTATGTAGAACATTAGTCCCCTGAGTTTTGAAAAGCTCCAAATCTATGAAGATTTATTTATTTTTCCTGAAAAGTATCACCAAATATGGTAAACTGGCATTTAGAAAATTATATTTAAAATGTTGTATTTGTAGTTCAAATGCTTCATTATAATGTTAGATCTCTTTAAGACATACATGAGTTGGCTTCTTGGTGTTGCAGGCTTAGAGATTTAGAAGTCTCACATATTCCCAATTTTTGTTGGTGGTTTGGAAGGGTAGATTCGACCCAACGTAATCCCCATTCTTGGTGTAGGGGGGTTGGAGGCCTATAAGTGGCCTGACATAACTCCCATAAGTGTTTTATGGTTTTGGATGGGATGTAGTGGGATCCTCTCTCATGCTCTATCTTAATATATATCTTGACAAATCTAATAATGGGGACTTACATAAAGAAAAGAAAAACCAACCGACCAAAATATGTTGTATAACGTATTAACTGCACCACAACAAGGAGGGGAAGACTGATAAGCACTGACTCCCCGAGCTTAAAGGTTTTGTGAAATTAAGTACCATGGGGCACATTAATAAAAATATAAATGTTTAATAATCTTGTAAGCAAGCAGTAATGTCTCAGCAACATCTTCCTTCTCACTCAGTGGAGGAGCTAGTGAATGAAGAGCTCCAGTGTATAAACATTTGAGGGGGAACAATTTTTTTGCCTGTGCCCCCATAGCGACTCACTCATCACTGGTTCATGGACCTAAAATAGTTCTCAATCTCTAATGTTTACCCCATTAAATTACCAATGTATTACTTTCCGTTACAAAAGTATATGTTTACCAATGTGCGTTTCAGTGATACATATTTAACGCCCATTTAAAGGGTCACTGTATTGCCCTAACAACAGGATCAATGTGTTTTAATTAGGCATTAATCATTAATAAAATTAATATTCAATGATTAAAAAAATATTCAATATTAAACTTACTTTCAAAGCCCAAACTCAGCTGCTGCTCACAGACAGAGCTAAATTTCCAGACACAAGGATATATGAACACAATCCTTTCCATTAGCTGGAGAATTAGTGGCTTGACAGCCTGTGTATTTTGTCCAATCAGATTGTTCTTAAAACCCTTTAGACTGGTCTCTGAGACAAAGCCCAGTTTATGACCTTATGAAGGTGGAGACAATAAGTTCAACTGGAGGCTGATAGTTTAATTGTTGAAAGTAAATTTAATATTGAATATTGATATTAAAAGTAATTAAATAGCAATTTTATTAAGGATCAATTCACAATTAAAGCAACTATCTCCTCTTGCTAGGGCAGTACCATGGCCCTTTAAGTAAATAAATATTTCCCATAATGCACAGGGGCTTAACAAAGCAAAAAAAAAAAAAGCTTGAAGAACATTATACTTTTATTGGGAACAGAAGGCGGATTTAATCCTCCTCTGGAAACCGGACAGAACTGTAGCATTTAAACTTCAGATTTCTTGGAACATCTCACTGTTCACATAAATCCAAAAGACGACTTGTGAAGATTCTTCTGGAAAAGAAAGAAATATAAAGAAACCACTGAGACAAAGTGAGACTGATGTCTGTAACAGTAAACTTATATGTATCAAATAAACATCACATGGAAATAAAGAACCTTATTATTATTATTATTATTATTAAACAGAAATAACATATTTTATTAATATACCTTATTTGATTTATGACATTACACCATTTTTTCCTCTTTCTAGTACTCTCTTCATTACCTTTTTTTCTGCTTCTCTCTCTTTTTTTTTAACCACTCTCTCCTCTGTCTAGCTCTCTCCCCCTTCTTTCAATGGCATAATTATCTCTTCTCTCTAGTTCTCTCTCTCTCTCCTTTCTTTCATGGCGCTTTTCTCCCCTCTCTCTAGTTCTCTCTCTCCTTTCTTACCTGGCACTATACTCTCCTCTCTCTAATTCTATTTCCCTTGCACCAATCTTCCCTCCCTCTAGTTCTCTCCATTCTTCTCTGGCACTACTATGCTCTCCCTCTAGTTCTCTCTCCTTTCTTCCTTGGCACCATTCTCCACTCTCTCTTGTTCCCTCTCCCCTTTCCTTTCTGGCATATTCTCTCCACTCTCTAGTTTTCTCGCTATTACTTTTTGAGTGTGCTTTTCTTTCTCCCCCCCCCCCCCCCCCAGTCTCACAGAGAATGTATTCAATTAAAGTTCTCTCCTTTGAAGCACTTTCCGCCCCACGTAATTCAGCCCTGTGCTGGGATACAGAGAGCACAATGAGGGGGAGCCATAGATGGACCCAGCTTTGATGTCTTTAGTTAAAGTTTAACCGCCTTGTGTGCACCAGGCGAGCGTCCAAAATACCAGAGCCCCAACCAACTGATTCTGGAAACTCCCTGCACCCACTCCATGTGCTAGTCCTATATGCACTGCTTCAGTGCCATCTGCTGGACTCCAACATCATGGGCTGCACCCATTTATCTGATCACCCTATATACACTGCTTTAGTGCCATCTGCTGGGCTTGAGCATCATGGGCTGAACCCGATTATATGACCACCCTATATGTGCTGCTTCAGTGCCATCTGCTGGGCTAGAGCATCATTTAATAATTCAAAATCCAATTTCTGGATTATGTGAAGAAATATAAATGTATGGCCAATGTACCAGCATTCCTCAGTGTGATACACATACTGAGGTGGACAAAATATTTGGAAATATTTTCTAGAAGCCAGCCATGCTATTTTTATGAGCCTAGAGCCTTCAAAAAGGTGCATTATACTTTGCCAAAATATGTAGGTGCCAGCAGAACAAATATAGGAGCCCGGGCTCTCAGGAAGTTTCCACCACGCAACCCATGCCAGCTGGACTGGTCAGTACAAGATTCCTACTGCTACTTGGACCTGATGAACACTGGGATACTCAGAATAGATCTTTTACGAGGTGTAAAAACAAAGAGCTGGATCATTGCTCTATATTGTGTTTCCAACATATTTATAACCCATAACACTGAGTGGGATAACTTACACAATATTAACCCCCAAACAAATATCAGGATAGTAGTCCTCCCTCCTAGCTGGGGCCCAATGACCGCCTAGGTACAGGTAGGTGACCTCATACAGCCCCCACCCCTCAATGTGCCAGGGCGGTGCAACATAGGTTGTCACATACGCTTCTATTTATGAGAAAAGAGGTGCCAGAGAGGTGATGTACATATTGATAGGGGTGGCGTACGAGCCGGTTCACAACGAGTCCACCAAAAGTGTGCCACTAGCTTTCCCTCTCTGAGATAAGTGCCTTCTGTCTTGGCAATGGCTTTATTGTACAAGGCAGAGACCGGATCCCCAAACCATCGATGACCTATTCAGTGGAGCACATTACCGCCAGCTAGATTATCTTTCCCTTCTGGATCTCTACCTTGTTGCGGTGAAGGGGCTTGTGTACTTCATTGAAGCTGTGAGCTATACCATATAGGGTCACCCAAGATGGCACAGAGGTCGGACAAATCGCGGACTACTGGAGAAGGAACCCGCAACCCACTCCATGTGCTAGTCCTATATGCACTGCTTCGGTGCCATCTGCTGGACTCCAACATCATGGGCTGCACCCATTTATCTGATCACCCTATATACACTGCTTTAGTGCCATCTGCTGGGCTTGAGCATCATGGGCTGGACCCGATTATATGACCACCCTATATGTGCTGCTTCAGTGCCATCTGCTGGGCTAGAGCATCATTTAATAATTCAAAATCCAATTTCTGGATTATGTGAAGAAATATAATTGTATGGCCAATGTACCAGCGTTCCTCAGTGTGATACCCATGAGGTAGACAAAATATTTGGAAATATTTTCTAGAAGCCAATAGGGCTATTTTTATGAGCCTAGAGCCTTCATAAAGGTACATTATACTTTGCCAAAATATGTAGGTGCCAGCAGAACAAATATAGGAGCCCTGGCTCTCAGGAAGTTTCCACCATGCAACACATGCCAGCTGGACTGGTCAGTACAAGATTCCTACTGCTACTTGGACCCGATGAACACTGGGATACTCAGAATAGATCTTTTACGAGGTGTAAAAACAAAGAGCTGGATCATTGCTCTATATTGTGTTTCCAACATATTTATAACCCATAACACTGAGTGGGATCACTTACACAATATTAACCCCAAACAAATATCAGGATAGTAGTCCTCCCTCCTAGCTGGGGCCCAATGACCGCCTAGGTACAGGTAGGTGACCTCATACTGCCCCCCCCCCCCTCAATGTGCCAGGGCGGTGCAACATAGATTGTCACATACGCTTCTATTTATGAGAACAGAGGTGCCAGGGAGGTGATGTACATATTGATAGGGGTGGCGTACGAGCCGGTTCACAACGAGTCCACCAAAAGTGTGCCACTAGCTTTCCCTCTCTGAGATAAGTGCCTTCTGTCTTGGCAATGGCTTTATTGTACAAGGCAGAGACCGGATCCCCAAACCATCGATGACCTATTCAGTGGAGCACATTACCGCCAGCTAGATTATCTTTCCCTTCTGGATCTCTACCTTGTCGCGGTGAAGGGGCTTGTGTACTTCATTGAAGCTGTGAGCTATACCATATAGGGTCACCCAAGATGGCACAGAGGTCGGACAAATCGCGGACTACTGGAGAAGGAACCAGCAACCCACTCCAGTAACGTTGCTAAGATAACTTTATGCACAGGAAGATGAGACCCTCAGCTCAGAAGATGCCTACCACGTTATTGAGGAAGAGCATGGGGCAATTACAAGTAGCACCAGATCTAATGAAGTGGTTGGGCCAAAGCTGAAAAGAACCCCGCTGTGGATGTGTCTGGAAGGGAAAGAAAAGTCCGCTGCTGCCAAGAACAATTCAGCATTGGAACCTGTAATGTTAGAACTAGGAACCAAGGGAAACTATATATGGTCACGAATTAGATGACAAAGTAAAATATTGATATCTTAGGAATTAGTGAACTTAAATGGACTGGAATGGGACATTTCACACCAGACAACCACCAGATCTTCTACTGTGGTCAAGTATCCTGCAGAAGAAATGGAGTAGCCCTCCTAAGCAATCTATGGGTGTCCAAAGCAATTTCTCAGTTACAACCCAATAAATGAAAGAATAATTTCAATTTGAATTCAAGGCAACCCATTTAACATCACAGTGATCCATGTCTATGCTCCAAACATGGATGCTGAAGAGTCTGAAGTTGTCCAGTTCTATGAAGATATTCAACACATCATAGATATAACACTAAGAAAAGATGTTTCTTTCATCATAGGAGATTGGAATTCTAAGTAAGAAACCAAAAGACACCTGGAATAACTGGCAAGTTTGGCCTTGGAGTACAAACTGAAGCAGGTCAGAGATGAGCAGAATTCTGTCAAGAAAATTATCTGGTCATAGAAATAGAAATCAGATTGATTATACACTTTGCAGCCAAAGATGGCGGAGCTCTATACAATCAGTAAAAACAAGACCTGGAGCTGACTGCGGCTCAGACCATGAGCTTCTCATTGCAAAGTTCAGAGGGAAAACAATCAGTAGATACAAAATAAATAATATCCCTTGTGAATATGCAGTGGAAGTATAGAAAATGTTTAAGCTAGGAGACATGGAAGATAGAATGCCTGAAGAACTAGACATGGAAGATAGAATGCCTGAAGAATTTTGGACAGAAGTTTGCAACATTATCCAGGAAGCAGAAACAAAGGATATCCCTAAAAGAAAGAAAACTAAGAAGGCAAACTGGCTGTCTGATGCATTGAAAGAAAGAAAGCGAAAGGTAGAGATAGGAAAAGATTTGTCCAACTGAATGCCAAATTCCAGAGGATAGCAAGAAGAGACAAGGAGACAATGAGCGATGAGACATAGAAGAAGATAACAGAATAGGTAAGGAAATCACTTCAAGAATATTGGGGATCTCAAAGGCACCTTTCATGCCAAAGTGGGCGTGATAAAAGATAAAAATGGGAGACTTAACAGAAGAAGATCAGATAAAGAAGAGGTGTCAGGAATACACTAAAGATCTATGCAGGATGGATCTTAACATCAATAATTTGTCCAATGTTCTGAAGCCAGACATCTTGGAGAGTGAAGTGAGATGGGCCCTAGGATGCTTGTTGATAATAAGGCTGGAGGAGGTGATGGAATCAAATTTGAAGTATTCAAAATTCTACAAGATGATGCTGTGAAAGTGTTGCTTGCTGTATGCCAACAAATTTGGAAAACACAACAATAGCGAGGACACTGGAAATTGTCAGTCTACATCCCAATCCCCCAAAAAATCAGAGTGCTCCAATTATCAATCAATTGCAGTCATTTCACATGCCAGCAAGGTAATGTTTAAGATCCTACAAACTTAACTCCAACAAAATATGTACCGGGAACTACCAGTTGTGCAAGCCGGGGCCACAGATGAAGATGCACAAGAGATCAAACTGTTAGTGTCTGATGGATAATAGAGAAAGCAAGAGAGTTCCAGAAAAACATTTACTTCTGCTTCGTAGACCTTTCTAAAGCCTCTGACTGTGTGGGTCACAACAAAATGTGGCAAGTTCCTAAATAGATGGGAGTACCAGATCATCTTATCAGCCTCTTGAAGAATCTGTATATGGACCAAGAAGCCACGCTCAAAACCGAACATGGGACAATAGAATAGTTCAAGATTGGAAAAGGGGTGTGACGAGGTTGTATATTGTCACCTTATTTATTCAACTTATATGCAGAGTACATCATGCGTAAGGCCGGACTGGATGAATCCAAAGACGGAATCAATATTGCTTGAAGAAATATCAACAACCTCAGATACGCCAATGAAACTACTCTGATGGCTGAAAGTAAGGAAGGAACTAGGGTTAAATAAGAGAGTGCAACAGCTGGCCTGCTGCTCAATGTTAAAAAGAAAAAGATAATGTCAAACGGCAATCTCAGTTCCTAGCAAATAGATGTGGAATAAGTGGAGGCAGTGACAAATTTTATTTTCCTGGGACAAATTTTATTTTCTCTTCAGATGGTGACTGTAGCCATGAACTAAAAAGCGTTTGCTTCTGGGGAGGAAAGCTATGGCAAGCTTAGACAAGCTAGTAAAAAGTAAAAAAAAATTAAACTATCAACAAAGGTCAGCTTTGTTAGAACTATGGTATTCCCAGTAGTAACATACAGATGTGAGAACTGGACCATAAAGAAGTCTGAGCACCAAAGAAATTACGCCTTTAAATTGTGGTTTTGGAGAAAACTGCTTAGAGCCCCTTGGACAGCAAGAAGATCCAATAAATCATTACTACAGGAAATCAAGACAAATTGTTCGCTGGAAGTTTGATCATGAGGCTGAAGTTTAAATATTTTGGCCATATCATGAGACGGTGGGATCCCCTAGAGAAGACTCTGATGTTGGGAAAGATTGTAGGCACAAGAAGAAGGCGGAGTCAGATGTGGAGATGGATATATGAGATCGCTGAAGCAATGAACATGAACTTGATGGAGGGGCAGTGACTGAGAGATGTACCTGGCGTGCTGTGGTCCAAAGAGAAACTAAGCAACAACAACAAAGAGTCTCTTAAGGTCCACATGGTGAAATTTTGATATTCATATCTCTTTCCAGTAACCTGGGTAGAGCCAAGTTCATCTAACCCCACAAAGTGTCCAGTCTATCTGCATCAAAGATCTTTTTTCAGGCATTTTCTTTCTATAGTATCCTTCTTCGTCTCTGTAGCATTCACCAGGGACAGATGGCTGGGTCTGTCCAGGTTTCTTATTTGCTCTAACCCATAAGTTTCCTGCATCAGTTTGGGTTCAAATCTTCCCCAGTATCTTGATCAATATCCATACTGAGGCTTCCCTTTACTCTTTGAACTTCATAACATAAACCACTTTGTAATTTGTTCTTCTACATTAGGTTTCTTCCTCATAGAGGGTAGCTGTGCACTGAGGTTGGGTAGAGAGAAGCATGCCACTTCTCAGGATCCTATACAGTCATATTTATCTAGAGGGCAGGAGGGGTTGCTATGTAGAAGGTGGATGCTCCTTTATGTCCAACAGCTCTTCCGTGCAATCTCTGCGTTCAGATCAGCAAATCAGAGAGCCTCGTGAAGTGCGGCAAGCCGTTGAGGCATTGAAACACGCGGGACTTAGGCTGAAAGCAGTTGTGTAACGCGGGACTTAGAAAAAAAAAATCCGACTTGGAATTATTTGACTTAACAACAAAATTACGGCCTGTACGTCTTAGTATCCGGCCTCGCAAAAATACGAATTTAACGGCCGAACCACGGAAATCAAAGCACACTTTAAAAATAAAGAAACACTCACACACAGCACGTGGGGACAGCCAGGACATCTGCAAGGGAGGTTGCATGTGAATTTAAGATTTGCAGAGTACAACACCCCGAAGCGTGCAAAACACAGTCAGGCAGGTACGACTTTGGCCGGAGACGTACAAGGTAAAATAATAAACTATTAGGAACCACGGAAAATCATCGTGAGGCCCGTAAGACATAGACTATTGCCACCATTTTACAACACTAACTTGCAAATAAAAACATTAAGATTCTTAAATGGCGCCTTTCCTAAATCAACGGTTTTGTCTTGAGCAAGCAGCCTATATATACACTGGACACTTGGCACATTGCTGACACTTTCTCCTCAGGTGATGAACAGTCTGAGTGGATATTTTCTGCTGCCGGAAAATCCAAAGAGATTGTCAGATCTTCAGGATATTGATTGCTGGCTATTAATTACAAATAGGTAAAGTATATTAATTTATTAATAAATAATTCATTATTATTAAATAAATACATATTATTAAAAAAAAAAAAATACAGAGAGTGACCTCTGCAGCATTTGATATGCAGTAAGATCAACTTTACAGGTATATGATTTCATGATGCTCCTTTTTTAGGAACAAAGGATTAAGTATTTTTGTTTTTCATTGACAACAGTTATTAATTAATTAATTAACGTATATTTATTAATTAATTATTAATTAGTAATCATTTAAAAAAAAATATATTTTACACTGAAGTAAAAAGAAAGATTTTACTCTGCAATTATATATCTGGATTACTGCTCATTAACGTACATTAATTTAGTCACTATTAATTATTCATCATTACAAAAAAAACATTATTTTTACACCGTAAAATATGTACATTTTACATTGCACATATATATGTGTGTTGCTGCTCATTGCCTGACAGTGATAGGATCCTCAAAGCAGTTGCATATTTCAAGCAGTTTATTAGATTAGGACACCTGCTACCTTTAATATTTTAGACTTAATTTATTTATTAATATATCCATGCTTAGGCCATTTACGTTTTGCATGTATACCAATTAAGCATGATAATTTAAATGTTTAATTCATTATTTTAATCAAAAGATTAAAAATGCTTTTGATGTAATTTGACAGTTTACTCATCTGTGCAGCTATCTGAAGACAGAGAGTGAGGTTGAGTGAGGTTGGGTAGAGAGAAGCATGCCACTTCTCAGGATCCTATACAGTCATATTTATCCAGAGGGCAGGAGGGGTTGCTATGTAGAAGGCAGATGCTCCTTTATGTCCAACAGCTCTTCCGTGCAATCTCTGCGTTCAGATCAGCAAATCAGAGAGCCCTGTGAAGTGCGGCAAGCCGTCGAGGCATTGAAACACGCGGGACTTAGGCTGAAAGCAGTTGTGTAACGCGGGACTTACCTAGAAAAAAAAATCCGACTTGGAAATATTTGACTTAACAACAAAATTACGGCCTGTACGTCTTAGTATCCGGCCTTGCAAAAATACGAATTTAACGGACAAACCACAGAAATCAAAACACACTTTAAAAATAAAGAAACACTCACACACAGCACGTGGGGACAGCCAGGACATCTGCAAGGGAGGTTGCATGTGAATTTAAGATTTGCAGAGTACAACACCCCGAAGCGTGCAAAACACAGTCAGGCAGGTACGACTTTGGCCGGAGACGTACAAGGTAAAATAATAAACTATTAGGAACCACGGAAAATCATCGTGAGGCCCGTAAGACATAGACTATTGCCACCATTTTACAACACTAACTTGCAAATAAAAACATTAAGATTCTTAAATGGCGCCTTTCCTAAATCAACGGTTTTGTCTTGAGCAAGCAGCCTATATATACACTGGACACTTGGCACATTGCTGACACTTTCTCCTCAGGTGATGAACAGTCTGAGTGGATATTTTCTGCTGCCGGAAAATCCAAAGAGATTGTCAGATCTTCAGGATATTGATTGCTGGCTATTAATTACAAATAGGTAAAGTATATTAATTTATTAATAAATAATTCATTATTATTAAATAAATACATATTATTAAAAAAAAAAAATACAGAGAGTGACCTCTGCAGCATTTGATATGCAGTAAGATCAACTTTACAGGTATATGATTTCATGATGCTCCTTTTTTAGGAACAAAGGATTAAGTATTTTTGTTTTTCATTGACAACAGTTATTAATTAATTAATTAACGTATATTTATTAATTAATTATTAATTAGTAATCATTTTAAAAAAATATATATTTTACACTGAAGTAAAAAGAAAGATTTTACTCTGCAATTATATATCTGGATTACTGCTCATTAACGTACATTAATTTAGTCACTATTAATTATTCATCATTACAAAAAAAACATTATTTTTACACCGTAAAATATGTACATTTTACATTGCACATATATATGTGTGTTGCTGCTCATTGCCTGACAGTGATAGGATCCTCAAAGCAGTTGCATATTTCAAGCAGTTTATTAGATTAGGACACCTGCTACCTTTAATATTTTAGACTTAATTTATTTATTAATATATCCATGCTTAGGCCATTTACGTTTTGCATGTATACCAATTAAGCATGATAATTTAAATGTTTAATTCATTATTTTAATCAAAAGATTAAAAATGCTTTTGATGTAATTTGACAGTTTACTCATCTGTGCAGCTATCTGAAGACAGAGAGTGAGGTTGAGTGAGGTTGGGTAGAGAGAAGCATGCCACTTCTCAGGATCCTATACAGTCATATTTATCCAGAGGGCAGGAGGGGTTGCTATGTAGAAGGCAGATGCTCCTTTATGTCCAACAGCTCTTCCCTGCAATCTCTGCGTTCAGATCAGCAAATCAGAGAGCCCCGTGAAGTGCGGCAAGCCGTCGAGGCATTGAAACACGCGGGACTTAGGCTGAAAGCAGTTGTGTAACGCGGGACTTACCTAGAAAAAAAAATCCGACTTGGAAATATTTGACTTAACAACAAAATTACGGCCTGTACGTCTTAGTATCCGGCCTTGCAAAAATACGAATTTAACGGACGAACCACGGAAATCAAAACACACTTTAAAAATAAAGAAACACTCACACACAGCACGTGGGGACAGCCAGGACATCTGCAAGGGAGGTTGCATGTGAATTTAAGATTTGCAGAGTACAACACCCCGAAGCGTGCAAAACACCGCCAGGCAGGTACGACTTTGGCCGTAGACGTACAAGGTAAAATAATAAACTATTAGGAACCACGGAAAATCATTGTGAGGCCCGTAAGACATAGACTATTGCCACCATTTTACAACACTAACTTGCAAATAAAAACATTACGATTCTTGAATGGCGCCTTTCCTAAATCAACGGTTTTGTCTTGAGCAAGCAGCCTATATATACACTGGACACTTGGCACATTGCTGACACTTTCTCCTCAGGTGATGAACAGTCTGAGTGGATATTTTCTGCTGCCGGAAAATCCAAAGAGATTGTCAGATCTTCAGGATATTGATTGCTGGCTATTAATTACAAATAGGTAAAGTATATTAATTTATTAATAAATAATTCATTATTATTAAATAAATACATATTATTAAAAAAAAAAAATACAGAGAGTGACCTCTGCAGCATTTGATATGCAGTAAGATCAACTTTACAGGTATATGATTTCATGATGCTCCTTTTTTAGGAACAAAGGATTAAGTATTTTTGTTTTTCATTGACAACAGTTATTGATTAATTAATTAACGTATATTTATTAATTAATTATTAATTAGTAATCATTTTAAAAAAATATATATTTTACACTGAAGTAAAAAGAAAGATTTTACTCTGCAATTATATATCTGGATTACTGCTCATTAACGTACATTAATTTAGTCACTATTAATTATTCATCATTACAAAAAAAACATTATTTTTACACCGTAAAATATGTACATTTTACATTGCACATATATATGTGTGTTGCTGCTCATTGCCTGACAGTGATAGGATCCTCAAAGCAGTTGCATATTTCAAGCAGTTTATTAGATTAGGACACCTGCTACCTTAATATTTTAGACTTAATTTATTTATTAATATATCCATGCTTAGGCCGTTTACGTTTTGCATGTATACCAATTAAGCATGATAATTTAAATGTTTAATTCATTATTTTAATCAAAAGATTAAAAATGCTTTTGATGTAATTTGACAGTTTACTCATCTGTGCAGCTATCTGAAGACAGAGTGAGCTCTGCAGGATTTGATCTGCAATAAGATCAACTTTAAAGGTATATGATTTAATGATGCCCTTCTTTATGAAAACAGAAGTATTTTTGTTTTGCATTGATGATAGTTATTGATTAATTAACGTATATTAATTGATTAATTACTTATTAACTAATAATTCCAAAAAAAGGCATATTTCATTATTTAGGAATATTTATTTAGCCTCATAACTTAATTGAATAAATTGAATTAAAACATTACAAATCCTTTACAGCTCATAGCTCTTTGTGTTTGCATGTCAAATTTACATTTCAATGATGCACATCTTTATGAAAACATGATTAGCTCTTTATGTTTTTCATGTATTACAGTTATTGCTTAATTAATTAACATATATTCATTTATTAATTTACTACATAGTTAAATATAAAAAAAAAAATCCCCTTAACTTATTTATCACTATATATATATGCTTAGGTCTTTAGGTTTTCATGTATGCCAATTAAAATTAACACATTGATAGATTAATTCATTAATTTCATCAAAAAATTACAAATGCATTTCAAGTAATTTTACTGTTTCATCACTGCTCTTTAGGTTTTGCATTGATGACAGGTAAAAACTATGGGCCTCATTCTATTATCGGCCGTAAATCGGCCGTAAGGCTGCGATTCCTTGCGGGGGTTCAGTTAACTCGCGATTCTATTATACCGCCCCGCAAGGATCTCCCCTTACGGCCGGCCGCATATCTTGAAACCGGCCGTAAGCTCTGAAATATAAAAACGCAAAAATAAATTCAAGCCTGCACTGTACAGCTCTGTAAATGCTAGGGATCATATTGGGGGACATGAGGATTAATAGTAACCCCCTCTCAAGCTTGCACATCAGCCCAAACCCGAGTTCAAATTAACTGTTTATTTTCCGGCTGCGGCGTGGGCGTGTCTGAGGTGCTCCAAGCACTCTGGACTTTTTACATGTATATTTTACGTATATTAAAAAAATATTATTTTACGGATTTGAGTATAGGGTAATTATGTGCTATTTTTTCTAACACCTAAAATCACTTTATAGTCTTCTCAAAGTGCAGGATGGCTTTATTTGAGCTATTTTATGTGCTTAATTGGTGCTAGCGGGACCTGTTTGCTGCAAGTAAGCTGCGGCTCGTTTTTAGCCTTGCAGAGAGGGTTCCCGTAGCAATAGAATCGCAACCAGGCTTTTCTTACGGCCGATTTCCTTGCGGCCGTTTTAGATCAAAGGCTTTCCTCCGGCGCGATCGGCCACAAGAGATAGCAAGGCGCCGGCCGCAAGCCTGCCGGAGTCCCCGGCCGGAGGGGAATAGAATAGCCGGAAAGCTTGCAGCCGGTCCTTGCGGCCCCGCAGCAGCTGCGGCCGATAATAGAATGAGGCCCTATATGTACAATAAAAAAATAAATTATAGTTTACACCTGTATTTACAATTACAGATTACAATGGCGGACAACGCAGAAAACAACAATGAACGTAAAAGAAGAATGGCAAGGGAACTTCCCAATGATTAAGAGAAGAAGATCCGCAGAGACTTCTAAATAAAAGAAGAATGACTAAAAAAGGACAAACTGAGTCTGATGGATTCTATTATACCGCCCCGCAAGGATCTCCCCTTACGGCCGGCCGCATATCTTGAAACCGGCCGTAAGCTCTGAAATATAAAAACGCAAAAATAAATTCAAGCCTGCACTGTACAGCTCTGTAAATGCTAGGGATCATATTGGGGGACATGAGGATTAATAGTAACCCCCTCTCAAGCTTGCACATCAGCCCAAACCCGAGTTCAAATTAACTGTTTATTTTCCGGCTGCGGCGTGGGCGTGTCTGAGGTGCTCCAAGCACTCTGGACTTTTTACATGTATATTTTACGTATATTAAAAAAATATTATTTTACGGATTTGAGTATAGGGTAATTATGTGCTATTTTTTCTAACACCTAAAATCACTTTATAGTCTTCTCAAAGTGCAGGATGGCTTTATTTGAGCTATTTTATGTGCTTAATTGGTGCTAGCGGGACCTGTTTGCTGCAAGTAAGCTGCGGCTCGTTTTTAGCCTTGCAGAGAGGGTTCCCGTAGCAATAGAATCGCAACCAGGCTTTTCTTACGGCCGATTTCCTTGCGGCCGTTTTAGATCAAAGGCTTTCCTCCGGCGCGATCGGCCACAAGAGATAGCAAGGCGCCGGCCGCAAGCCTGCCGGAGTCCCCGGCCGGAGGGGAATAGAATAGCCGGAAAGCTTGCAGCCGGTCCTTGCGGCCCCGCAGCAGCTGCGGCCGATAATAGAATGAGGCCCTATATGTACAATAAAAAAAGAAATTATAGTTTACACCTGTATTTACAATTACAGATTACAATGGCGGACAACGCAGAAAACAACAATGAACGTAAAAGAAGAATGGCAAGGGAACTTCCCAATGATTAAGAGAAGAAGATCCGCAGAGACTTCTAAATAAAAGAAGAATGACTAAAAAAGGACAAACTGAGTCTGATGGAGCTTCAAAGAAGAAAAAAAAAAGGAAAGAAAAAAATGTCTGCGAAACATTGCCTAATGACCCTATATTGTCTCATGACACCAATGTTGATACGCATGACACTAATATTGATATACAAATTGATAGTGATATCTATGTTCAGGAAGCTCAGGATAGTCCCTTATTTATAGCACTTAACAGTAGACACTCATTATTGTGGATTACTCAATGTGGTTTGTCAGTTTTGTGGGGCCTATCATTTTCTCAAGGAAGGACCAACTGATGGAGAGTTTATTAGTTGCTGTCAGAAAGGTAAGGTAAGACTTCCAGAAAAACACACATTTCCTGAATATTTAGAAAGTATAATGAGTGATCTAACTTTTCCAAACAATACCAATTTAAAAAAAATATATCACGTCTTATAACAGTGCAATTTAATTTGCTTCAGTGGGTGCAACATTAGCAGAAAATGTCCCAGGACATGGTCCTTACTGTTTTAAAACACAAAGAAAAAGTATCACCGGACTTCACATTTACACCCACAAGCAGGAGAGCAAAATAAATTTGCACAGTTGTATGACCTTGATACAATAGAAGCTGTTGAACAACAAATGACGCTTTCTGAAAATAAACAATGCTTACCCATAGTCTTTGAACAGCTAGATAAAATTATGGCCAACAACCCATATAAAAACAAGAAGAGGGGTGGGAGGGACAAGCGCAAAGCCAAACCAATCGTGAAATATGTACATCAAGGTTTATTATAGCAAATAATTAAAACCATTACACTCACATTCAATATGATATCAATTCACGTGATATATGAGATGCCACAGATATTGTCCTGTAGTCCTTATGTAGCTTGGGGTTTTTAATCCAGACGGCCCGATGTTTAGTGTCTCAATAGTCCAATATCCAATATATCAATTGTTACAGGGATACATTTTACAATTAGAGATAGAAAACAAATAATAGAAACTGTCCTAGTGCTTCAGTGTACACACACAGATCCAGACCTCACTCCCCAGACTGAGACATCTATTGTTGAGGTTAGCAAGCCTCACTTAAGATGCTCCAATATCAGTGAGTTTAGGGTCAGCACAAATGACAATTCATATAATGTTTGCTCTAATCTTATAATGGTGGATCTAATTGAGACCCATCTATGGAGCCTCTCACATCAGGAAAAAATGGGACCAATATGGTGAAAATAGGTAAAATAGCAGCAACAATAAAATAAATAATGAAAATATAATAAAAGATACAAAGATCAAATTGGATCCTACCAAAAAAATCATTTTTATGCAAGATCACCATTGAGAAAGGCCAATACTTAGCCGAAACGCGTCCACTATTCTGGACTAGTGATGTTGCGAACATCAAACTTTGGGATCGCGAACAGCGAACGCAAACTTTACCAAATGTTCGCGAACGGGCGAACATCGGCGAACCGCCATAGACTTCAATGGGCAGGCGAATTTCAAAACCCACAGGGACTCTTTCTTTGTGTATCAGTGGTCAGATGGACCCTTGCCCCAACACTGTGTGCCAGAGATGCCATTACTTCCTTTTGCACTATCGAGTACAGGTTGGGGATTGCCTTTTGTGCAAAGAAATTTCGGCCGGGTACCTTCCACTGAGGTGTCCCAATAGCTAAAAAATTTTTGAACGCCTCAGACTCCACCAGCTTGTATGGTAAAAGCTGGCGGGCTAAGAGTTCAGACAAGCCAGCTGTCAGTTGCCGGGCAAGGGGGTGACTTTGTGACATTGGCTTCTTACGCTCAAACATGTCCTTGACAGACACCTGACTGTGGGCAGATGAGCAGGGACTGCTCAGGGCGAGACACGGAGTGGCAGATGGTTGAGAGGGGGCAAGCAGGGCAGCAGTGGTTGACGTGGCTGAAGATGCTGGACCAGGAGGAGGATGGCGGCTTTGACTTTGTGTGCTGCTTGTACTCATGTGTTTATCCCATAGGCGTTTGTGATGTGACATCATGTGCCTTCGCAAAGAAGTTGTACCTAGGTGGGTGTTGGACTTCCCACGACTCAGTTTCTTTTCGCACAGGTTGCAAATGGCATCGCTGTTGTCACAGGCAGACACACAAAAAAATTGCCACACTGCTGAGCTCTGCAATGACGGCATTCTGGTGGTGGCAACAGCATGCGATGGCTGGCGTGCTGTCTGGCTGACCCCGAGTGCCGATGCATGCTGTCTGACTGTGCCACTAGCTACTTGCGACGACCTCCCCCTGCTTCCAACTCGTCTCCTCCTCCTCTCTGTCTCCCCATCTGAACTTTCCCCCTGTTCTTCTTCTCTTATAGCGGGCACCCACGTGACATCCACGGACGCATCGTCATCATCAACCGCTTCACTTGTATCTGACAATTCAACAAAGGAAGCAGCACGGGTACAACATCATCATCATCAGACCGTACGTCCATGTGTGCAATGCTGCCTGACTGGAACATATCCCTGTTATCTACATCCTCTGGCACTAATGTTTGCGCATCACTCATTTCTTCCAACGGATGTGTAAATAACTCTGCTGACGGATCAAGTGATGCGGCTGTGTTGCTTTAGGACAGTGTCTTTTTTTTACATAAACATTTAAATGACAAAGTTATCATCTACTGTATAGTTTTAAATGATACCTTATTGGTGGTGGCGGCAGGCAGGCGAGTGGTAACTGGAGAGGTGCCCGAAGCTAAACTCGAGGAGGATGGTGCGTCTAGGTTCCGAGCGGAAGCTGTAGAAGATTGGGTGTCCTGTGTTAGCCAGTCAACCATGTCCTCAGAACTTTTCAAGTTCAGGGTACGTTGCCTCTGAAAACTGGGCATTATTCTAGGGCCAAAGGGAATCACAGCACCACGTCCACGACGGCCCCTGCGGGGTGGCCTGCCTCTGCCTGTAATTTTTTTTTCGATTAGTGGTACTATGCGTGCAAGCTACTGTGACACCAGATATGAGTGTCACTGTGCACTGGCAAAAGTTGGCAGAGTAGATGCAATAGGCTTCACACACACGCCTGTGTGCAGGCAACTGATATTCAATCGATTACAGTCAAAAAAGTGTTGTTTTATGTCACTGTACACTACGGTTGCACCAGATATGATGTATCACTGTGCACTGGCAAAAGTTGGCAGAGTAGATGCAATAGGCTTCACACACACGCCTGTAGGCAGGCAATTGCTATTCAATCTATTACAGTCAAAAAAGTTTTGTTTTATGTCACTGTACACTACGGTTGCACCAGATATGACGTATCACTGTGCACTGGCAAAAGTTGGCAGAGTAGATGCAATAGGCTTCACACACACACGCCTGTAGGCAGGCAACTGATATTCAATCCATTACAGTCAAAAAAGTGTTGTTTTATGTCACTGTACACTACGGTTGCACCAGATATGATGTATCACTGTGCACTGGCAAAAGTTGGCAGAGTAGATGCAATAGGCTTCACACACACGCCTGTAGGCAGGCAATTGCTATTCAATCTATTACAGTCAAAAAAGTTTTGTTTTATGTCACTGTACACTACGGTTGCACCAGATATGACGTATCACTGTGCACTGGCAAAAGTTGGCAGAGTAGATGCAATAGGCTTCACACACACACGCCTGTAGGCAGGCAACTGATATTCAATCCATTACAGTCAAAAAAGTGTTGTTTTATGTCACTGTACACTACGGTTGCACCAGATATGATGTATCACTGTGCACTGGCAAAAGTTGGCAGAGTAGATGCAATAGGCTTCACACACACGCCTGTAGGCAGGCAATTGCTATTCAATCTATTACAGTCAAAAAAGTGTTATTTTATGTCACTGAGCACAATATAAGCTGTGAGCCTGACACAGGCAGGCAACTGAAATTAGATTACAGGAAAAAAATGGTTGTTTTCAATGTATGTTACACCACCAGGTATGAGTAGTGAAAATAAGCACAATATAAGCTGTTAGGTGTTAGCCTGGCAGGCATAGAATACACAAAAAAATATATAAAATAAAATAAAAGTTTCCTCAATGATAAAGTATAGGGGGCGAACAGAAAAGCGCATGTGTTAGCCGTTTGCGGCGAACTCGAACATGCGAAAATCGCCGCAAATAGTTCTCCGGCGAACTGTTCGGGACATCACTATTTTGGACACAACCGGACAGAAGAAAGAACACTATTTGGAGAACTATATCATTCCAAAGTGAGACGATTTGCATTTAATTTCCATCACTTTCCTGCATAGTGGATTTATCTGGTGTGACGATTAAATAACCTCAGATTTTTATCCACTTTGCTTTTCTCTATCTATACCCATCACTGCACAAGCCAACTTTATATATTCAATTGCATCATCCTCTTGATATCATTTGTGGAGCGCTATAGACATAGCAATCAACGCTTTTAGGAAGTTGCTTTTACTTATTTGTCAACAACCCATATAGTCAAGCATTCAAAAAATTTGCAGTGGTTGAAAAAGAACAACATGCGCAAGGCACATGCGCAAATACATCAATTGCCAATGCCAAGAGTAAATATGGTTCTCAAAAGAGATCGCCATACTGATGAAAGACCGTAAAATTTACCAACAGCAAATGAGGTTGCCATGGTCTTTAAAAATGATGATGCAAACCACCATTTTGAGTGGGATATTAGAATATATCCACGCAATGAAGGCCAACCTTTTATAAACAAAAATCAAAAATGACGGGGCAATAAAATTTTAAGCCATGGCAATGCTGTTTGCCACACAATGTAAAGCTTTTTCTACTCTGAGGACCTTCGGCGCTCATTGCGAGTCTCATGCTGGTCGCCATTGGTGCTCATTGTGAGCGTCTCCCCTTGTGTATTTTTGCTCCTCTGAGCACCTTCGGTTCTCATTGCGAGTCTCTCCCCTTGTGTCCTTCAAGTTTTGTTCTTTGCAATCATCTTCGGCGCTCATTGCAAAGACAGATATATAAGTTCAGTGTTAAATATACAATTTTTTTAGTGCAGTGTAAATTTGAAAATGTTTTCAGGTCTCAGAGCATAATAACGTGATTTTAATATGTAACTGCTTTGAGAGTGCTATCACTGGCAGCTAATGAGCAGTAATCCAGATATATAACTGCAGTGTAAAAAGTAAAAAAAAAAATAGTGCAGTGGAAAGTATACATTTTTATTTTCCATTACTAATTACTAATTATTAAATTAATGTATTCATAGAGTAACGGCAGTGTAAAATATGGCATTTAGCATTTTTTATATATATATATATATATATATATATATATATATATATATTTTATTTTTTTGTTTAATAATAATTAATTAATTAGTTACGTAATAAATTAATATACTATACCTATTTCTAATTAATATATCCAGCAATCAATAGCCTGAAGAGCTAATAATCTCTTTTTATTTTCCTGCAGCATACAATATCCAGTTGGACTGTTGCTGCCCTGAGGAGAAAGTGTCAGCAATGTGCCAAGTGTGCAGCATAAATAGGCTGCGTGCACAAGGGCAAACCGTTGGTTTAGTCGGGTAAAGCGCCATTTTAGATTCGTAATATTATTAGTTGCAAGTTAGTGTTGTAAAATGGCGTTAATTGTCTATGTGTAGTGTATTTTGTACCTCATACGTTCCTAGGTAAAAGTGTTATGCGGCTGGCGGTGATTTGCACGGTTCGGGTCGTGTCGACTCATTTTCATTTTTTACCGCCGTCATTTCTTTTCTCGCTTAGCCTATTTTCGAGTGCCGAAACTCTGAAAATTTGGCTTACATTAGTGTCCAACCTCACTCCCAGACGTCCTGACTATCCCCCCCCCCCCGTGCTCTGTGTGATGGTTTATTTAAATTTTTTGTCTTTTTCGATTTGCGTGGATCGACCGTTAACTTTGTATTTTTCCAACCTCGTATTTTTTTGTTTCTAAGTTCTGCGCCTCGCAATTTTTTTTTTCTAAGTCCCGCGTTCCTCATCTGCTTGCAGCCTAAGGCGATCCCGCGTTTCTTAACTGCTTGGAGGCAAAATCCAACATTTTTCAATGCCTCAACAACTCGCTGCGCTTCGCAAGGCTCGCAGAAGTGCCTTTGGCGTTCATTTCTGCCTAAGTCTAGCGTTTTTCAATCCCTCAACTGCTCGCCTCGCCTTTGGCGCTCGTCGCCTAAGTGCTCCGAGTTTTAATACCTCAACTGCTCGCCTCGCTGCGCGAGGCTCGCAACATATGAGAGCCTTCAGCGCTTATCGGCTAAGTGTTTCGAGCTCGGAAGACTTCTGTGCTTCAACAGCTCACCTCGCTATGCAAGGCTCGCAAGCATGATGACGATTCACAGTTTGACAACTATTATATGTGATTAAGTAGTCATTTGGATCCAATGACATATCCCATTTTATTTCCAAATGGTGAGCCAGGATGGCAACCAAAATTAGAATTGCAAAGTTATCCCAATAGTAAAGTTCATGTTAGAAACAATATTTCTTTGCTGGAATATAAAGTGGCACAAACTGCTATTCGGGATCATTTTAATCCTATTTTATGTTGGGGAAAACTCACACAACACTGGATTATTGATTCATATCTACAAGTCAAAGCAAATAATGAATTTTTTTTCAAATTTCAACAAAACAAGCTTTGAGTAGAATACTGTGGTTTGATGGATTATGTCGCTGAATTGGCTGAAAACAGAGACATTCCTGCTGGAAGAGCAATGATTTTGCCATCCTCTTTCCAACGATCTCCTCGCAATATGCAAGAAAGATACAATGATGCCATGGCTAGTGTGACTAAATTTGGTAAACCAGATTTATTCATTACATTCACATGTAATCCACAATGGCCAGAGATCAAAGAAAATGTGAAACTTGGCAGAAAAAAAATCTGACCGACCAGATTTGGTGGCTAGGGTATTCAAAATAAAACTAAATTCATTAATACATGATATAACTAAAGCACACTTATTTGGGAAATGTGTGGCTTTTGTTTATACCATTGAATTTCAAAAAGAGGCCAGCGACATGCACACATACAAGAAAAAGATAAATTGAATACGGCAGTGTGGTATTGTGGCCTTTGGCTACTGGTTTCTTCTGTGACTTCATATAAACAAATTGAGTCCCAAAGTGCTTTTTGTCTCTTTTAATAAAAAAAAGTTTTCAAACATAAACAAAAATAGCTTATTTTCAGCATGAAATAAACATCTACCTAAACGCACTGGCTTAACATCAGGAACATCCTAGCTTGCCTTGAAGCCGCTTCTCGGCCTTCAGGTAAAAACATAGAGTCTTTGAATAGTCCATATTCAATAGTTTAAAGCATCCTTTCTCTGCAGACAGTCATCTTTCAATTTTATTCCATAGGGTGGGGTTCTGGTCCGCCCTACTCTCTATATACCCCAACCTCCAGGGACCCTTAACACCCTCTTTTGGTGAATGCTACAAATCCGTTAACTTCACAGACTTCTCCCTGGGGTTATCAGAGTCTCTAATGGTACCTTGACATCCAGTCTCTCTCTCAGCTGCAATGGATCCTCTGCTCCAATCGCTGGGATAGCACCAATCAGTCTCCTCTGTAAAAAGTGCTGTGGCAAAATCCTTGCAGCAGCTCCTCTGCAAATCCCTTTTCCTCTGCAGTGAACAGTCTCCTGTGTAAAGGCTCTTTGTGGCACAAATCCTCTGCAGCAAACAGTCTCATCTGTAAAGGCTCTTTTTTCCTCTGCAGCAAACAGACTCCTCTGTGAACTTTTAGGTCTCAATGTCTCACTGGCAGATGCATACAAGCGTCCTTCTTAGATTGTAGTGAAGCTCTGGCCTCACTCTGCTAGGCTAAATAGAGCCTAATTGCAGGGGACCACACCCATCTCTCTGTGTTTGCCTTTAACAGACTTACAACACCTGCAGGATCAATTAGTCGCTTAGCACTTAAGTTAACTCTCTCTTTCCTGGAGAGACCTCTTCATTACATGTCTTCACCTCTGGGGGGCACTATGTTACAGGCAGACAGAGCGGATTCAGTAATTACTGCTGAACAGCCACATCCAGAAAAACATTAAAAACTTTATGAGATTGTAACTCATAGAATGATTCATGGTCCATGTGGAAATATCAATCCAAATTCACCATGTATGGAAAATAAAAAAATGCTCAAAAGAGTTCCCAAAAGAACAAAACAATTTCAAATGCAGACTTATGCTAATTGTGATGGATACCCTTCGTATGAAAGAAGAGAAGGACAAACAGCTATTATACGTGGCCAAAAGGTCGATAATAGATATGTAGTTCCATACAATCCACATTTGCTGATGAAGTACAATGCACACATCAATATGGAACTTGCACTTCTATCAAATCCATCAAATATGTGTATAAATATATATACAAAGGATATGATGCAGCAACTGTTGTTGTGCAAGGTGCACAAAATGAACAAGACAATCCAGTTTTACATGATGTATATTCATGTTATTTAGATGCTCGCTATGTGAGTGTTCCAGAAGCAATGTGGCGTCTTCTCAAATTTGAGATGTATGATCAGTCACATGCTGTTTATCGATTAGCTGTCCCTTTGCCTCAAAGTTAATTTGTTTGCTTTACTGCAGGGAATGAAAGAAATGCCTTAGCCCAAAGTGAACATAGAGCAACAGCACTTACTGCTTGGTTTCAATTAAATTGCCAGGACACTGATGCCAGACAATTTTTATACATTGACATTCCACAGCACTATGTATTCATAAATGGCCAATGTCGACAGTGAAAAAAAGATAATCATACAATTATCCCACAAATTTATACCGTTAGTCCAAGAGACATTGAACGTTTCAGTTTAAGATTACTTTTTTTACATGTTCCCGGTGCACAAAGTTATGAACATTTACGCACAGTGAATGACATAGTTTATGATACTTCCCATTTAGCTGTAAAACATCAAAACTTCCTGGCAGATGATATGAAATGGGACTATGTCAAATGACAAGGCAAATGAGAGAACAATTTGCTTTCATTTGCATCTTTTGCAATGTACCTGATGCATTAGCTTTGTGGGAAACATTTAAATTAAATATGTGTGAAGACTTTTTGAAACGTTACAATGAGACCATTGCGCTATTAAAATTAATGGAAATTCAGGAAATCTTTCTTTGTCATAGATTAAATTGTGAAAATTTTAATCTGCGTGATCCAGGATTTATAGATGAAATTAACTTTGAAGAGTATGACACTGAGATTGAATACCAAAAAACACAAGAACAAACTGGAACTTTAAATGCATTACAATTGGAAGCATTTAACGCCATTACAAATGCAATAGACGATGTCATGCTCAAAGAACATTATTTCTATCTAGATGGCCCTGATGGATCAGGAAAAACGTATCTATATAATTTATTGATGAGTTTCATTTGAGCACAGGGTCAAATAGCACTGCCATTTACAACCACTGGAATTGCCGCACTTTTGTTAGAGGCTGGCAGAACTGTGCATAGTGGATTTAAACTGCCAGTTCCCATTCTAGGAACATCAGTGTCGGATATTCGAATGAATTCATAACAAGCCAAATAATATCACAAAAGTAAATTAATTATAATAGATGAGGCAACAATTATGTCATGTCATGACCTGCAATGTATTGATTGATTATTAAAAGAAGTTATGGGTAATGATTTGCCATTTGGTGGAAAGGTGATGTTGTTAGGAGGAGATTTTAGGCAAACATTACCTGTTATGCCACATGGCAATAGGACTGACATTGTCAAAACATGTATAAAGAGAAGTAAACTGTGGGAAATATTTACACACCTTAAATTAGAAATAAATATGAGATCTGAAAGCCAAACCCAATTCAATGATTGACTAATTCAAGTTGGAGAAGGAAAACATCCAAAAAGAACTAATCTACCTGATGTTACCAATGAAATTCCATCACAAATGGTTTGCAGAGAATCACTAATCACTAATATCGACAATTATTCTCAATACGATCAATAACGAGGATTACAATAGAAGAATTGCAAATAACATTTAGTTATGGATTTCTGTGGAATGTTGAACTTTTAGTGTCTCAGAGTTTGTATTATGTATTTATTCTTATTTTACTTTGGACTTTCTTACAGGTAATACATTTGTTTTATTTACCACAATTTATAGTAATTTGGGTTTTTAATTATCTTAATTAACATAATTTTTCCAATGTATTTAAATTATTTAATTAAAATACAATCTCACTCTTGGTATATTCTCAGTTAATTCTTAAATTTACTTATTCTTTTTCGAAAATGTATTACATCCTGCATTTTAACCTAACGTTAATTTAAGCAATATTCACACCTTTACATTAGTTTACGATTCTTCCTATGTGATTTTGTTTTCTTTTTAGTATTTTCTTTAATTTTTTTTACATATCTTTTATATATAATTTGATATAATTACGTTTTCATTTTATTTATTTATGTTTTTATTTCAAATTACATTTTTAAACATTTCTCAATCACACAATCAAAAAACATTTAAATATACACAATTAATTATCTGCTATTTTACATTATTAAATGTTTTGTTATTTGTAATTAAAAAACAGTTAACACAAGCATTTGATTAAGCCAGTGGACACAATCAACACAAATTATTTCAGTTTAGTTTTTCACTACGCTTAACTCTAGTAAACATTTTTACTGCTTAATAAAATATATCAAATTTTGGATATTTGCCAATTTTGACTGAAATCTGAATTCTTACTGCACAATACATATAAGCTTTGGCCTCATGAAATAAACAGAATATATATATACTAGCGACTTGCCCGTCAAAAATGACGGCAATAAAAATTGAAGCCTGGCAATGGTGTTTGTCACACATTGCGAGCCTCTCCCCCCTCTACTTTATTGGCCTCGCGATGAGCGCCTTCGGCGCTAATCACGGGGCTCACCCTCTACTTGATGGGAGGGCTCATTGCAAACCTCTCCCCCCTTTACTTTACTGGCCTTGCGATAAGCTCCTTCAGCTCTCATCTCTGGCCTTGCAATGAGTGGCTTTGGCACTCATTGTGAGCCTCTCCTGCCCTCTACTTCCTCTCCCTCCCCTCTGTCTCTTCCCCCCCCCTCTCCCTCCCCTGTGTCTCTTTCCCCGTACTCCCTCCTTTGTTTCTCCTTCACCCCTCTCCCTCCCCTGTGTCTCTTTCCCCCCTCTCCCTCCCTTGTTTCTCCTTCCCCCTCTCCCTCCCCTGTGTCTCTTCCCCCTCTCCCACTCCTGTGTCTTTCTCCCTCCCCTGTGTCTCTTCACCCCGTCTCCCTCCCCTGTGTCTCTGCCCCCTCATCCCTCCCCTGTGTCTCTCCACCCCCTGACCCTCATCTCTTCCCCCCTCCGCTGTGTCTCCTCCCCCATCCTGTCCCTCCCCTCCCCTCCCTCCCCTATTTCTCTTCCTCCCCTCCATCCCCTGTGTCTCTCTTCCCCCTCCCCTGTGTCTCTCTCCCCCCTCTCTCTCCCCTGTGTCTCTCTCCCCCCTCTCTCTCCCCTGTGTCTCTCTTACCCCTCCTCTCTCTCCCCTGTGTCTCTCTTCCCCCTCCTCTCTCTCCCCTATGTCTCTCTTCCCCCTCCTCTCTCTCCCCTGTGTCTCTCTTCCCCCTCCTCTCTCTCCCCTGTGTCTCTCTTCCCCCTCCTCTCTCCCCTGTGTCTCTCTTCCCCCTCCTCTCCCTCCCCTGTGTCTCTCTTCCCCTCCTCCTCTGGCTCCCCTGTGCCTCTCTTCCCCTCCTCCTCTCGCTCCCCTGTGCCTCTCTTCCCCTCCTCCTCTCTCTCCCCTGTGCCTCTCTTCCCCCTTCCCTGTGTCTCTCTTCCCCTCCCCTGTATCTCACTTCCCCTGTCCCCTTTGTCTCCCACCCCACCTCCTCTCGTGTCTCTATTCCCCCTCCTCCTCCTTCCCTCCCTCATGTATCTCTTCCCCCTCATGTATCTCTTCCCCCTCCTCTCCCCCCGTGTCTCTCTTCCCCCTCCTCTCCCCCGTGTCTCTCTTCCCCCTCCTCTCCCCCCGTGTCTCTCTTCCCCCGTGTCTCTCTCCCTCACCTCAATGCTGTAGACGCGCGCGCACGCTTATGTGGCGTCTGCGCGTGCGCACGCGCGCATGCTTGTCTGCCCGGCTACCCGTGCACGCGACGTCTTTGCGTGTGCGTGCGCGCACGCTTGTCTTCCCGGCTACCCGTGCACGCCACCAGAGCAGAGAGGCTGCAGGGCTGATGGGAGCCACGGCAGAGGGATTTGTGAAACTGCGAGTTGTTGTCAGCTGCGGCCCTCGCTTTCCGAGGGCCGCAAAGCGTGAGGACAACTTGCAGTTTGACAATTATAATATGTGATATATATATATATATATATATATATATATTTATATTTAATAATAAATAAGCAACTTACATCAAATCAATATATTTCCAATATCTTTCAAAATAACAAACAAGATGGTATAAACAATTGTAATAGATATAATATCAAGGTATAACAAATGATATATAATCAGTTATTATCACATAGTCCACATAATCCTATATAAGACTTTTCAAATACGCTTTTGGTAATTATGATATCAGGGATAATTTGATTATTTTGGTATGTCTATAAATATCTATTTATTAAGATACCATACCATTCTAAAATTATATAACTTTTGTAGTCTAATTAAGATATTATCTCGAATACAAAAATAAATTGTTTTTCATTACAATTAGGTACTAATGCAAAATATATTGGATTGCTACAACAGCTGATTTTTATGATATCATTAATAAGTTGTATATCGACTTAGAAGTTACAGGATTATGGTGATATTGTTATATCAGAAAATATTGATAAAGCAATCTATTTTATAGCAAATTAACAACATATTTCCATAATTGTAATGGATAATAAATAGAGAGAAAATATAAACTGATACAATACCCAATTCCAAAGTCTGAAGCTTTTCTTTTGTTTCAAAATAATTTCCTGTTCTTAATATGTAAGTGTGTAAATTATTTTGCGAGTGAGCTGTGAAAGTTTCTTTGTAGCTACTGGAGTATGCATTATTATTATTATTATTATCGTTTATTTGTAACGCGCCAACATATTCCGTAGCGCTGTACATAAGTTAAGTTACAGGCAATGTCAAGTTAAAGATTCACACATTGCAAAGAGTGGATGGCCCTGTCTTTGAGCTTGGAGTCCGGTGTCCATAGCGCTTTCCCTAAAGCACCTTGCAGGATTGAAACTCGCAGACTTACAATCTAAAGGTTAAAGCTTGTATGGAGTACAGTAGGGAGAGAGTAGTGATGAGCATGTTAGGGAGGAAGGTTATAGGCTTCTTTAAAGAGGTGCGTTTTTATTGATGTTTTGAAGGATTTAAGGCAGGAGGATAGTCTGGTGAAGCGAGGCAAGGAGTTCCAGAGAATAGGGGCAGCGCGAGAAAAGTCCTGGAGGCGGGAGTGAGAGGAGGTGACAAGAGTGGTAGAAAGAAGAAGGTCGTTAGCAGAACGAAGAGGGCGTGTGGGGGAGTATTTGGAGATGAGAGCAGAGATGTATGGGGGTGCGCTGTTGTTGAGGGCTTTATAAGTTAGGGTCAAGATTTTAAACTTTATTCTGGAGGCTAAGGGAAGCAAGTGAAGTGATTGACAAAGAGGAGCTGTCGACACTGAACTATGTGTACTGAAGATGAGTCTGGCAGAGGCATTTATTATGGATTGAAGTGGGGAGAGGCGAGTGATGGGCAGGCCAACAAGGAGCGAGTTGCAATAGTCAAGACGAGAAATGACGAGAGAGTGTATTAGAATCTTAGTAGTGTCTTTCTTGTGTAAGGTAATGGCGTATTTTGGATATGTTTTTTAGATGGAAAAGACAGGATTTGGTTAGAGACTGTATGTGTGGGATGAAAGAGAGGGCAGGGTCCAGTAGAACCCCGAGACAACGGACTTGGGAGGTGGGAGTGATGATGGCATTGTTGACAGAGAGAGAGATGTGAGGAATTGAAGCTGTAGTAGAGGGTGGAAAGATTAAGAGTTCAGTCTTAGACATGTTGAGTTTCAGATGGTGGGCGGCCATCCAAAAGGATATACTAGAGAGGCAGTGTGCTAGAAGAGAGGGGGATAGATCTGGTGCTGAGAGATAGATTTGGGTGTCATCTGCATAGAGATGGTACTGGAACCCAAAAGAGTTTATTAGGGTGCCGAGTGAGGATGTGTAGATGGAGAAGAGGAGGGGGCCTAGGACTGATCCTTGGGGTACGCCAATTGACAGGGGGTGAGAAGAAGAAGATGTGCCGGAGAAGGAGAAGCTAAATGATCGTTCTTGGAGGTATGATAAGAACCACAAGAGAGCAGTGTCTCGAATGCCGAGGGAGGAGAGAATGTGGAGTAGAAATGAATGGTCAACTGTGTCAAAGGCGGCAGAGAGATCCAGAAGAAGCAAAATAGAAAAGTGGCCTTTAGACTTGGCGGTGAGCAGGTCATTGGTGACTTTTATGAGGGCTGTCTCAGTGGAGTGTTGGGGCCGAAAGCCGGATTGGAAAGTGTCCAGAAGAGAGTTAGAGGAGATAAAAATGGTAAGGCGGTTATAGACGAGCCGCTCCAACAGTTTGGAAGCCAGGGGAAGCAGAGAGATAGGGCGATAGTTAGATGCAACGTCAGAATCGGATGAGGGTTTCTTGAGAGTGGGTGTAATTATGGCATGTTTTAGAGATGATGGAAATGTGCCAGTGTTTAGGGAAAGGTTGAAGATATGTGTGAGAGCTGGGATAAGTGTAGTAGAGAGGGGAGGGATGAGCTGAGATGGAATAGGATCTGAAGGACAGGTGGTGAGGTGAGAGCATGAGACAGGAAGGGATAGGGGGAGGTGGTGGGCGGAGGAGAGTATTGAAAGTGGCAAAAAGACGTTTTAGGTTAGAGGACAGAGTTGATATTAGTGATGTAAAGTACTGCTGTTTGGCCAGGCTGATGGCAGAGGAGTAGGAAAGTAGCATAAACTTGTAGTGAAGGAAATCTGCTGCGGAGCATGATTTTCTCCATAGTCGTTCAGCAGTGCGGGAGCACTTCTGAATGTAACGTGTGTGTGTAGTGTGCCATGGTTGTGGATGAGATTGAGGGCGTCTGCGTGTAGTTATGGGGGCAAGGGTGTCAAGGTTGGAAGAGAGAGTAGAGTTGTAGTGTGAGGTGGCAGTGTCAGGGCAGTTGAGGTTGGTGATAGTTGAGGTTGGAGCACAGTGGAGAGTTGTGTAGGGTCGAGTTCTAGCAGGTTTCTGTGGGTTATTGTGGCTGGGGTTGAAGAAGAGTGATTGGAGGAAGATGTCGTGAGGTTGAAGGTAAGGAGGTGATGGTCAGATAGAGGGAGAGGGTGGATGACTAGGTTGGAGGTATGGGTAATATTGGTAAAAATAAGGTCAAGTGAGTGTCCAACATGGTGAGTTGAAGAATCTGTAAGTTGTGAGAGGCCGAGGGAAGAGTAGTTTGGCGGCTTCTGAGGAGGTGGGGGTGTCAATGGCAATGTTGAAGTCGCCAAGTATCAGTGTGGGAATGTTGGAGGAAAGATAGTGTGGGAGCCAGGCGGAAAAGTGATTGAGAAATTGAGAGGGAGTACATGGGAGGCGATAGATTACAGCAACACATAGATAGGAGAGAAGAGGCGGATAGTATGAGCTTCAAAAGACGAAAATTGGAGGGATGGGACAGGGGGTATGAGGTGGAACGTACAGCGAGAAGAAAGTAATACACCCACACCACCACCTTGTTTGTTACCAGGTGTAGGTGTGTGCCTGAGGTGAAAACCCCCATGCGAGAGTGCTGCAGGAGAGGCAGTATCAGAAGAGGAGAGCCAGGTTTCAGTAAGAGCCAGTAGATTGAGGGAGTTGGTAGTGAAAGTGAGTTTATTGCAGATAGATCGTGCGTTCCAGAGAGCACAGGAGAAAGGAAGAGTGGAGGGTTTGTGACAAGTGATAGGTATCAAATTCTGTGTTTTTCTGGTGTTTTCTGCCCTTGGAGTAGAGCGTGGCTGAAAGCAGGTAGAAATGAGGGAGGGACCTGGGTTAGGGGATATGTCTCCAGCAGCTAGCAGAAGGAGGAGTGAGAGAATATGGGAGTGGGACTTACAGTGATGTTTCTGCTTATGAGTGTTGGGGGGGGTATGAGATTGTGATTGGAGGAGAGAGAATAGCTTGTGGGAGCAGAGAAGAGGAGAGGAAAGCAAGGAAGGTGAGATGGTTATAGTATTGGAGGTGTGATACGGATAGGCTGCAAATGATAGTCTGAGAGAGAGGCAGTAGAAGATGAGGAGGAGAAAAAAGTGAGAGAGCATTTTGACACAGTGTGTAGGTGTAGGGAGTAGATGGGATAAAGGTGTGAGAGTAAAAGAAAAATTATTAGTGACCGAGATGGGAGAGTAGCTGGGTTGTGTGTAATTATATATATATATATTCTTTTTTTTTTTTGTGTATTAAATTAGTTAAATAATTTGAAGCAGGTGATGCTGAGTGAGCAGGTGTAAGTCAGGTGAGTATCTATAAATTGAGACAACTCAAGGGTGGGTGAGAGGGCAGAGAAAGCAGTGTGTGCAAAAAGCCAGATGAGAGTTTAAAGATGGTTGCTGGAGGCTGGAACAGAGAAGAGATAGTGAGATATAGTTTGGGGCTAGCCCAGTATTTATGCATTTAAAAGGAGCATTTGTTGCAGACAGATATGAAGGTGTGAAGGGGGTGGGGAGAGGGTGGTGAAGAAATACAGTGTGAAAGCTTAAAATTTACCAGAGTAGTAATAAAGTTACTATGTGAACAAAAATCATATCAGATATGAATATTCATAATTAATGTTACAGGAGGATACAGTAGAGTCAAAGGTAAATCAATTAGATGGCTGTAGATACCTTGTAGCAGTGTGTGCAAAAAGCCAGATGAGAGTTTAAAGATGGTTGCTGCATCTTGAAATACATATGTGTTTTGGGAATGTCCCAATATTATGTGCTAAGAGTATTGTAACGGAGCAGGAACACGCAGTCCAATATCTCCGCTGGTATACGATAAAATACCCAAGAGGCACTACAGTTTCACCATCCCCGACCTCCCATATTGGACGACACACAATTTGGGAGTCAAATGAATACTGACTTTATTTTGTTATTGCAGAAATATATATACATCTCTTTGGCCACAGGTAATACACATGCCCATATTTGGCTACACACAATACACATAAAGAGAACAATAGGGGGGTCACACCTCCCTGGCAACTTTGATACAATCAGACATTGATTCAATTACACTTCTTTGTTCTTATCAGAGAATGAAAACACTTTGGAAAATGCAAGGATCCTTTACAACTTTCTTATCTCTTGAATCTCTGTAATAGGATTATCTATTAGCCTAGGTCTGCAAAAGTCTGGCTAATATTCTGCAGAGCATAAACCAGCATACATATAGTAGGATCATATTTTAACCATAATAATCATAAAACAGGGTAAAACAGTGATGGGTTCCGCTACACACCTCCCCCGTGACCATAAGCCGGCATACACGGTCTGATCCCAACGGATCGGCCTGGGGATGTCCGGACAAAAGTATTTGTTGGTCAATTCTCTAGTTTGACAACCCATCAGCATTACTGCAATTCACCTTTACTCACATTTCACATATCCCCAGATAGCTGGGATCTGAGCGCACAAAACTACCGAATAGCGCTCAGATCCTCTTCACACAGTTCAATTGCCATGTAGCTAAAGTATTTCCCATAGTCTTTCATTATATGAATGGGCTTCATGGCACAGTTATCTGGGGTATCATGGTTCACAAAGGGCAAGTACCGAATGACCCCCCTGTATGTAAAGGGCCAGAATGAGTGACATACACTCTGGTATGGCCGAACACTGGTTCCAAAGGGCAATATGTACCAGGGCCCTAGTCGCAGGGCAGGAGGCTGGCAAACAGTCCTCTCCAAGCCAAAGTGGCGAAGGGCACTTCGTCACACATCTCCCCTTTGGGGGGAAGTCTAACCAGGCACCTGGATATTTTGCTGGGGTGATGGTGCAACACGCTGAGGGGACTTGAGGGGCAGAGGCCAGCGGCACTCTGCCCTGATGCCAGCTCTTCTGCTGGTATAACCTGCAGGACCTCCTGCTCTGTACAAGGGACAAAGGGAGGGCAGAGGCCGACTGCACTCTGCCCCGCTGTCAGCTCTTCTGCTGGGGTACTTGGGACATATTCCGGCTCAGTAGCCAGGGAAACGTGGGGGTCAGTGGGGGTTAACATTTCCTCTGTTAACCCTGGGGCCACATTAGAAGTTAGCTGGGGAGGGGAATTTGTACTTACCCCCTCCTCCGGTTGTCCCAGTGACGGTAGTTGGGGATCTGGACAAGCTGTGGGCGCAGAGACCACGGTCCCATCTGCGCCGTCTGGGAGATTGGTGTCTCCCCTGGTTAGGGTAAACTGTCGCTGGTGGGGAAGGACGACACCTTCTGCCCCCTGTGTTTCACACTGCCGCTGGGGGGGAAGGACGACACCTTTGGCCCCCTGGGGTACCCACTGCCGCTGTGGAGGAAGGTCGACACCTTCTGCTCCCTGGGGAACACACTGCCGCTGGGGGGGAAGGACGACACCTTCTGCCCCCTGGGGTTTACACTGCCGCAGAGGGGGAAGGATGACACCCACTGCCCCCTGGGGTTCACACTGCCGCTGTGGGGAAAGGACGACACCTTCTGCCCCCTGGGGTTCACGCTGCTGCTGGGGAGGAAGGACGGCCCCTTCTGCTCCCTGGGGTACACACTGCCGCTGTGGGGGAAGGCCGACACCTTCAGCTCCCTGGGGTACACACTGACGCTGGGGAGGAAGGACGACACCTTCAGCTCCCTGGGGTACACACTGCCGCTGGGGGGGAAGGCAGACACCTTCAGCTCCCTGGGGTACACACTGCCGCTGGGGAGGAAGTACGACACCTTCAGCTCCCTGGGGTACACACTGCCGCTGGGGGGAAAGGACGACACCTTCTGCCCCCTGGGGTTCACACTGCCGCTGGGGAGGAAGGACGGCCCCTTCTGCTCCCTGGGGTACACACTGCCGCTGGGGGGGAAGGCCGACACCTTCAGCTCCCTGGGGTACACACTGCTGCTGGGGGGGAAGGATGACACCTTCGGCCCCCTGGGGTACACACTGCCGCTGGGGAGGAAGGACGACACCTTCGGCTCCCTGGGGTACCCACTGCCGCTGTGGAGGAAGGTCGACACCTTCTGCTCCCTGAGGTACACACTGCCGCTGGGGGGGAAGGACGACACCTTCTGCCCCCTGGGGTTCACACTGCCGCTGAGGGGGAAGGACGACACCTTCTGCCCCCTGGGGTTCACACTGCCGCTGGGGGGAAAGGACGACCCCTTCTGCCCCCTGGGGTTCACACTGCCGCTGGGGAGGAAGGACGGCCCCTTCTGCTCCCTGGGGTACACACTGCTGCTGGGGGGGAAGGACGACACCTTCAGCTCCCTGGGGTACACACTGCCGCTGAGGGGGAAGGACGACACCTTCTGCCCCCTGGGGTTCACACTGCCGCTGGGGGGGAAGGACGACACCTTCTGCCCCCTGGGGTTCACACTGCCGCTGAGGGGGAAGGACGACACCTTCTGCCCCCTGGGGTTCACACTGCCGCGGGGGGGAAAGGACGACACCTTCTGCCCCCTGGGGTTCACACTGCCGCTGAGGGGGAAGGCGGACACCTTCAGCTCCCTGGGGTACACACTGCCGCTGGGGGGGAAGGACGACACCTTCGGCCCCCTGGGGTACACACTGCTGCTGGGGAGGAAGGACGACACCTTCTGCCCCCTGGGGTTCACACTGCCGCTGAGGGGGAAGGCCGACACCTTCAGCTCCCTGGGGTACACACTGCCGCTGGGGGGGAAGGACGACACCTTCGGCCCCCTGGGGTACACACTGCTGCTGGGGGGGAAGGACGACACCTTCGGCCCCCTGGGGTACACACTGCTGCTGGGAGGTGGAATTAGTTGGAGTATTCCACGTGGAGCGGTTTCTGTTTCTGGGACAGTTTTTCTGCATGTGACCCTGCTGGTAACACGTGTGGCACCTGATGTACCGTGGAGGGGTTTGGTAGTTCCCACCACCCGGACGCAGTGCTGGGGGGGGGTTAATGGTGGGAGGTGGGTTAGCAGCTCCCAAGATGGACCGCTCCCGTGCCCGCTGCTTTTCCATTATGGATTTGTGGACATCTGTCATTAACCATTCCAAGGTTTTCATGGGAAGCGTACCTGGGAAAAAGGCCAGTCTGCTTTGGAGTTCTCTTCCAAACTCATTCTGTGGGGTAATACGAGGTACTGTAACCATGAGTTCCTTTCTGTCCGCATCCCTGTAGTCCGCGGCCGCCTCCTCCTCCTCATGATGGAACGCTGTCTGAAAACTAGCCGGTTCCATCCTGCTGTAGCCAGGGGCGCTGTACGGATACTAGCGTTGCCCTCAATTTGTACTCCACGGAATGGTGTCTCCTGTAGCTGTCCTTCTGACCGTGGGAACAATTCCGACACTTGCCACCAAATGTAACGGAGCAGGAACACGCAGTCCAATATCTCCGCTGGTATACGATAAAATACCCAAGAGGCACTACAGTTTCACCATCCCCGACCTCCAATATTGGACGACACACAATTTGGGAGTCAAATGAATACTGACTTTATTTTGTTATTGCAGAAATATATATACATCTCTTTGGCCACAGGTAATACACATGCCCATATTTGGCTACACACAATACACATAAAGAGAACAATAGGGGGGTCACACCTCCCTGGCAACTTTGATACAATCAGACATTGATTCAATTACACTTCTTTGTTCTTATCAGAGAATGAAAACACTTTGGAAAATGCAAGGATCCTTTACAACTTTCTTATCTCTTGAATCTCTGTAATAGGATTATCTATTAGCCTAGGTCTGCAAAAGTCTGGCTAATATTCTGCAGAGCAGAAACCAGCATACATATAGTAGGATCATATTTTAACCATAATAATCATAAAACAGGGTAAAACAGTGATGGGTTCCGCTACAAGTATGTTATGAGTAAATCTCCTAAATATGTTTTTGAATGTCTATCCTCAATGGAGTGTGTCTTTCCTAGTTTTTCTCTGGGGTCTGCCTTTGGATTTTCAATGGAATGTGTTCTTCTTAGGAGTCTCCTAAAGTCTTTCCCTGGGTTGTGTCTCCCTAGGAGTCTCTCATTCCTTTGTCTCTCTTAATTATAGTAAAGCTTAATTTTCTTATCATGAATTTCAATTAAGCTATGGGTTTTTTTTACCAATCAGAAACCATGATGATATCAGAGCTGTCCACCAATGAGAAAAATGTAATCTTGTTACATAGGCTTATTAAGTGTCAATTAGTACCTTGGAACACCAGATGGCGCCATTTCTCCTTTCCAATTACAATTAAAACATTTAAATACAATTACCCAATAACCTTTTGACCTTAACTCATAAAAGTAACACTTTCTACTTCCATTTTGACATTTAAATATAAAACTGTCACATGTTACATACCATAGACAAATGTTTTTAATTTTGAACCCAGACACTTATCTATGGGAACTGTTAGGGAGTATGGGCCATATTAATTTGAGGTTTCGGGCGATCCAGTAGTCCGTAAGTGAGGTCGCAAGTTAATTTGCTATTTAATGGGCCTCTTTTTGTGGGCTCCAAACAGGTTACCAGTTACGGCCTTGAAAAAATTGTGATGGTTAAACCCGTAATTTACAGCCTCACAAAGCCTTTGATCTTTCACTTTCGCAAGAGTTACAATGGCTAAAATTGCAAATAGCTATTCAATTGCTCAATTTCCCCAAGCTCGCAAATGTTTTCACACCCATAAATGGCAAAATAAGGAAAAAATCCTATGTGTGCTGGAGAGGACCCTCATGGGGGTTAAAAACCTATTCATAGCACTTTAAATGCAAATAAAGAATCAATACTGCACTGCAAATAATGGGGAAAGCGATGACAGACATAAGAATTAATTGCACAACAGTCTCAAGTTTGCAAATCGGCAGGAAATTGCTTTTTATATTTAATTTCTGGGTTAAATCAATCTCAGGTATCACGAGTTAATACATATCAGGCTATCCATATGAACAAGAACAGTATTGGCATTCATTTTCATAATTCTGTATTTTGCGGGTTTGCGAGTCTGATCGCATATCGGACCCCCAAACCTAATTGATTGACATGTAACCTCCATGTTTTACTGCCATAATAATGACACCTAATCTAGAGTGACAGTAGGGGGCAGAAAATAAAAAATGTTAATCCGCCTACTAGACGCCCTCTGGGACAGCCCTGTAACAGGCGCCCAATTACTTACCCTAACTACTCTCTCTGTGCTTGGAGGAGATTGAGTGGTGGGCAAATAAAAAGATCAATTGATGTAGATAGCCTCCTGCATCCTCATCGACTGGGGATGACCCCTACTGTCACTCTAGATTACGGTGTATTGGAGCATACGATGATTGTATGGTTGACATTATCATTGCTTATATTGCATCTGTGTTGTGTTGGAGTGCCACTATTGAATCCCTTAGTGCCAGTTTGTTTTTTCCCACCATCGTACATTGGTACACACAGAAATCTCACAAGGACTACCCTTGTAGATGGTTTTTAGAGCTGGATCTTTAACTTGTATACTATAGAATTACTGACCATGATTCTTTTGCCTACTGAGGCTTCAGAAATAGTTATAGTTCTGCGGCTTTACCTGTCTGTGGATCTTACATCAGCAGCTTTATGTTTATGTTTCTGTAATATGCAGCGTTACTGCCTAGTTATGTACGCCATTCTTTGAGCGCACAGACTATTAGGTCCACCAGGGGTTTGTGGTCTTTGTCAGCAACTCGAGGAGATATCACTGTTCCCTCTATCTTTGAGAGCCTATAGCCATAGACTCTCTTACCAATCACTTACCCTTGTGTTGTATGAACAGCGTCCATTTTTCCCCCAATATATATATATTTTTTTTACATATAAAATAAACACTATACAAAAAAAAACACATATATACAAACATAAACATTCATGTAGCTGCCATTACATTACATATTGCACAAGTGTATTGTAATATAAATTATACGTTGACCATATCAAGCTTTTAGTACAAGGTACTTGTAACGGAGGTGGAACACGAATCCAATATCTCCGCTGGTATACGGTAAAATATCCAAGAAGCACTACAGTCTCACCATCCCCGACCTCCCATATTGGACGACACTCAATTTGGGAGTCAAATGAATACTGACTTTATTTTGTTATATGCAGAAATATATATACATCTCTTTGACCACAGGTAATACACATGCCCATATTTGGCCACACAATACACATAGAGGGACAATAGGTGGGTCACACCTCCCTGAGGCTACCTGGCAACTTTGATACAATCAGACATTGATTAGATCACCCTTCTTTGTTCTTATGTCTGAGAATGAAAACACTTTATACAATAGACTTCCTTATCTTATGAGGAGTCTCTGTAATAGGATTATCTATTATGCCAAGGTCTGCAATAGTCTGGGCTAATATTCTGCAGAGCATAAACCAACATACATACAGTATAATAGTAGGATCATATTTTAACCAATAATTAAATAACCTTAAAACAGGGTAAAACAGTGATGGGTTCCGTTACAGTACTCATAGGACCAAAACTCTTACATTGGGTGTCAAACAGCATTACCTGCCTTGCAATTTTATAAGACAACAGATTATTTATGTACTACCTACTTGCCCATCAAAAATGACGGGAACATAATTTTAAGCCTAGCAATGCTGTTTGCCACCCATTGTGGGCACCTTCGGCATTCATCGCGTTCCCTGCGCTATCCGCCTTTGGAGCTCTGATCGTGACTCTCAATGAGTGCCTTTGGAGCTCATTTCGAGTCTCTCCCGCTGTCTACTTCCTCCCTTGTGTCTCATTTTCCCCCTCCTCTCCCTCCTGCTTTTTCCCCTCCTCTCCCTCCCTTGTTTCTCCTTTCCCTCCTCTCCCTCCATTGTGTATACTTTTCCCACTCCTTTCCCTCCCTTGTGCCTCTGTTTCCCCTTCCTCTCCCTCCCTTGTGTCTCCTTCCTCCACTCTCCCTCCCTTGTGTCTCTTTCCCACTCTATCTCTTCTCCCCTATCCCTCCCCAGTGTCTCTTTACCCATCCCTCCCCTGTGTAAGAAGACCAATCCTACCCACAGATCTAACACAGTTTTTCAGTCCCCTCAGACAGGACAACAGCAGATCAGGATACAAAATAGTAAAAAGCTTTTTTCCCTCAGACACACACCATTCCTTTGTGTCCCAGCGAGAGCATAATCTTTATTCTTGGGTGTCATCTTTTATACAGTGTTATAGAACATAGTAACATTGGAACATGTGCATGAGCAAACATGGAGCCGGATTCATTTGAGCAGTTGTAAGTTACTGGAGCCCATAAGTGAGGCATAAGTTAATTTGCTACTCAATTGGCGTTTTTTTGAGAGATAAAAAACGATTATGGGTTAGGGGCTTGAAAACTATGCGGTTATGAAACCTGGAACTTACAGCCTCCAGAAGCCTTTGATCTTTCACGTTCCTCAAGATTTCCGATCGCTAAAGTCACAAATGTTTTCACACCTGTAAACGGCAAATGTTGGAGAAAATCCCGATAGAACTTGCAAGGAGGTTTAACCCTGTAGCACTGTGAATGCAAATAAAAAAAATATACTGCACTGTAAATGACGGGGAAAGCGATGAAAGACATTAGAATTAATTGCACAACAGTCTCAAGCTCGCAAATCAGCAATAACATTTTTATTTTGTATGTGTCATTTCGGGGATATATCGCTCTTGGGAACCAATGAGTTAATACATATCAGGCCACCCACATGGACTGGAACAGTATTGGCATTCATTTGGATTATTTAGTATTTTGCGGTTTTGCAAGTCTGATCGCATATCAGACCCCCAAACAGTAATTGATTGACATGTAACCTCCATGTTTTACACACAGTAGCCATCTGACTGCAATAGGAGGTCCTATTCAACTTGTGGACCTGGTGTTGCCAGCTAGGCTGAAGATGTATGGAGGGGGTTAATACCCTAGCATTAATTTAGACTAGGAAAAATCTACCCTGCCATGAGTCATCAACATTTTTGGATATGTAGGGGCTTCTTTGTAGTCCAGGTAGTGGAAGATTAACTGGGCTTTGCGCTCCATTCACATTTTTAGTAAGCGTATGAGAGATCTGCGCTGGAGCACATGCAAATGTGCAGCTAACAGCAGACAATGGATCAAAGGGAAATCAGTTACAATACTTGATACCACTTAACTTTTGTTAATTGAAAGACTTAGTTTGAATTGATGTCTGCTATGTCTGGTTAACTGTGTCTGATTCTGTGTCTCAATTAGTGCATCCAGACATCCCATACAAGTCTATGGAGTAGTAGCCGGCTGGCCATGGGTTCATGCCCAGCAGATGATGGTTTAGGCAACTGTGCCAGGATAGGCTACTGGAACATGGCAACTGGCCCAGTCTTAAAGTTGTACCTCTGAAATTCTTTAGTACCTCCACCACAAGTCATGTTAGTGTGTAACACAAAACATATAAATTAAAACATACAGTTAACTTGGTTTGATCCCCACGAAGGGCAGGCCATATTGGAGTATAAGCAATATAGACTTTCAACAGTCTTGTGATAGCTATTACAATAGCTGGTGGGAACAGCCGATCTTCACATACATGATAACGGCCCCAGCTACCTGAAAGAGCTCCTTACTTTCTATGTTCTAACTTGCAAGTCAGGTGAAAATATATTACTCAATCCAAAGAATCTCTTCAGAAACATCTTTTTTCCTGAGCTTTTATGTGCAGAGCCAAGATTCTGGACCTCTCTACTATGCTCAGTCAGAGAGGCATTTACTCGGATGGCAAATAAGTTGTGTGTCAAGGAATCTTAAACCAGGGCAGGAAACTGATCATGTCTGCTGATCTGATCTACTGATCTGAATTGTGCAAACACTGTTAGTTAGGTTGTGGTGCTGATGGGGTCAGTGCATCTTTGTGCTACAGATTATGCTCTAATGACTCTAATGATAAAACAGACGCTAGGTCAGCAGTGTTACCTGTTAATGAGTTATTCCCTGACCCAGTGTAGTAAGTCCGCCAAATGTTTTTAATGTTATTTAAAAATATTAAACGTACTAATTTTAAAAATGTTTTATTTGTATTCCCTATTACTTATTTTGTAGTTCTGATCAAGCACTACATGTCCTTCTTTGCTGCTGTGTCACTCTATGAGTCTTCTATAGAAATTATAGGGGGTGCACAGAGCTGCTTCTGGGCTTACAGAAATTAGAGTAACAGTGTGCACTAACATTCTCCATTACTTACATAGAACCCTTTAGAGTAACCCAACAGTAAAGAAGGACACGTAGTGCTTGATCAGATCTGCAAATATCACATGGGATAAAATTGAAATGTTTAAAAATAAGTACGTTTATTTTTTTTTTTAATAACATTCTCTATTCTCATTCTTTGGCAGCATACAAGGCCTTTAGAAAAAAACTTAGAAACAGGGTTTCTTTAAGTCAACACTACTCCTATGTTTAAAGGATCTATGGAAGCAGAAGGTTCACTGACCAAGGTGGTATCGGTGTGCTATCGTAGTCGAGCATGCTGGACATATGTTTATTTGTGCATCGTCACTTATTGAATAGACCAATCAGGGAGAGTTCCAGGCAGTTTGATAAGCAGATCTATTGGCAATATCTCTCACCTAATCTCTGTCTTCTCCTGTGATGAAAACACTGGAAAATAGTGACAGTAACTTTAAGATCCAGATACCACCAGGCAAAGTATTAAGCTGTTGTACTCTTAACTGTTGTCTAGTAAGCATAAATAAAGAGCTTCAGAGAGGAAGTAAACATTTTTGTGTCTGCAGTAAAGTAAGTAGAGGTGTTCCTTATACTGTGGATTGATGGTAAGGTGATGTGGACCAGAGGATAGCATATATAGGGAGTTGTTTATTAGTTGTTCAATCATGTCCGACTCTCCGGGACTTGGTATGGACCGTAGCAAGCCAGGAAAATATGTTGTTATGTTTCTGGTTGTGCTTATCTATAAGGTTTTGGCACAGATACTGGAGTGCATTGCCATTTCCTTCTCCAGTGGACCACAATTTGCCTGAATTCTCTGCTATGACCTGCCCATCTTGGGTGAACCTACATGGTATGGCTCACAGCTTCATTGAAGTACACAAGCCCCTTCACCACAACAGGGTTAGCTGTCACTGACCCCTTTTCCAGTCCCTGGATCTTAGCCCATTAAAGGACAGACGGCTTGGCTCCAGCCACTCCATTGTATTGTAATCTGCTTTATCCCATTGTTTGCCAGATAAGATAAGTACATCCCTGATGTGCTAGACAGTATGTGTAGGATGTGACAGGTTGTGTATTAGAAGGTAGCACTGTTGTTCTCAGGTGCCAGCTATCAAGGTACTTCTAGACCTCATGTGGGGTCATCTCCTGTAATTGTCTGCCACACCCTCTTATTGTTACATTGTGTACACTCCCTCTATCTAACTGCTATAAATATTGCTGACTAAAAAATAAAACAGTTCACTTCTGAGACATATAGAAATTATATTGCTCTTATTTTGTTCCTGGTGGCTGCGATACTGAACCTATCTACACCCTGCAAGTAGCATGTCCTGGGTACTACCACAGGAAGGTTACTGAGACTCTTGGAAGTGCTGATTCCTGATGAAGAGACACTGACTGATACAGAAGCCAGATATCAGTGTGCTGGTGCCGTCATTTCCAAGAACCCACAAGGTCCTTGTGGGTAGTTAACCTGTTGTGTATTGCAGGTGGCCCTGGGAAGTAATAGCCCCTACCCCCGGTTCATCACAGTAGCAATCCAGAAAGGGACAAGTGGAGTAGGAGAACAGTATTTTCTCCCAAGTTCCCCATAAGCCATGGAGCCACTGAGACAGGCCAAAGCTGATGTATAGGTGGGTATCGGAGACCCAAATATGTGAGCATATGTCTTCTTGCCAGTGGGATAATTCCTTCTGCTACCACAATAGCAATTATTAGGCAATAGTTCCGGTTACAGGTTTCCAGGGATGGCATTTCTATTACAAAGGATCACTATTTTTTGTTGGCACATTTGTTGTATCTGTTTCGTTCCTGCCAGCAGTGGTGTGCAGTGGCCACTAGGTGGCGCAACAATTGCTTGATAACAGCAGATGATAACTACCACTAACTCTATCTACCCTACTACCTACCCTAACTCTAAACTCTAACCCCAACCCCTAAATCTAACCCTAACCCCAAGAAATGTAAGAAAATCCATGCGACTGCTGGCGGGGACGAAACATGAAATGTCTCATTTCTGTTATGACCAAGCTGTGGTTGTGCTCTGAGTTTTGTAGGAGGTTGTATGATAAGAGACCAATTCAGTAACAAAAAGTACTATTTGTAGGATGAAATATCACAATTGTTAGTTGGTTGTACAAATTAAATAAAACTTGCTATTTCTTAATTGAAATAATGGACTTCAGGTTCAGGACAGACCTAGATTAGGATAATGTCCTGGGTTGCCCTGGAGCTCAGATGGTTTGCAGAGCTGTTCCTAAATATGTTTATAAACAAATGCTGGCTTGTTTGTTGTTGTTTTTTCAAAATAATGTATATTGATTAAAATGTGTTTCAATATGAAACAAATGGGTCAAAAATTCAAAAATAAATAAATAATTCAAGTGCTAGGTTTTAGGAAAATGAAAAAATGGCTCAGCAGAGAAAAGGTTAAAATGCTGTTTGTGTGAAGCTGGTATCAGAGCGTACTGATTAATACAAAATACCAGGTGACTGGGAGCATATAAGAAGTCTGTAAATAAATATATAACTACAAGTAACTCATTACTAGAAGAAAAATGTAGCACGCTGTCACTGATTATCTCCACATTTGCTGATTGGGATCTAGGTGAGCAGGTCCTTATATCACTGAGCATCTAAGGTTCTCAGCTGAAGAGATGATGTCCCGAAAGAAGGTGCTGACCTTGGACTCCATGAACCCTGAAGTCAAGAACACCAAGGTTCCCATCCTTGGATCACTATCCGTTAGAGCCAATGTGATTCAACAAGAGATTCAACAAGTGAGTGACGTGCTGGGAAGGCAAAGATGGTAGCCCCATAGTCTACTTTGGGTACAAACTGTTTCACTTAGAGTACACAATGGTCTTGATCCATCTGGTGGACCCATGATTTGCATGGGCATTCAAAGTTATCCTTGATTACTAGGCAAGCAGAAGTATTGATTAAGGGAGTAATCTGATTGGCAATATCCAGAGTCAGGGATGATTTTTTTCTCTCTCCTTATAAAACGATGGCAATGTTTCAATTGTTTTTTTATGTTTGCGTTCTCTGGATCAATTAACCATTAATCCACATATTATATAGATCAGAGGAGATTTAAAAAGATTTAACTTGATGGATTTAATGTTGTTTTTCAACATCAATTACTATGTAACAAACAAACAGGCCAACGTAAACGATGGACAGTTTTATATGTGTTGGCAGTAAATAGGACCTGACTCTGGGGCAGCATGAGTAGGACTAGCACTTATTTCATTTCAATGGGGTTATTACAGTAACTGAGGAAGTTATACATATGGTATTATGTAAAACTGTATTTGTAAAGAGGAAGGACGAGCTGGACTGGCCAATGAATGGATGCCACCGGTCTGCAGGATTTTGGGTATTGGTGGTTGGGATTCCCTGGAAGGAGGCTGCTTCAGGATATGGGCAAGATGGCAGTTAGTAAGTGATTCTGCCCCAATTACTGAGTAAGAAATGGTTTTAATGCATCATGTTTCCTTATTATGTCTCAAGCCCACAGCAATAAGTAGAGAAGACGTATTAGGATAATGATGTCAGGATAATGTTTGCGCCCATTCCTCTAAGCTCATTAGTCTCTGCTATGGCAGCCTGCAACACCACAGCACGTCACTTCGGGATTCTCAAGGCTGCCATCACAGTATTTTATAACAAGAACCTTCTAAATATAATGCTATTAAAAAACATTTTAATAGCACTCAATCAAAAAGTACTTTTTATTTCTCATAGTTTTGAATTACTGTATACTATATATGTCACTTTAAGGCAGCCATAGGCAACAGGTGGCCCTCAGGAACTTCCCATGTGGCCCTCAGTCTGCTATTTGGAGTGGGAGAGTAGGCACCTCTTTAACAGTACACAGTCCATTTTATCTGTCTAAAAGTAGTGGATAAAACCAATTGTACTCCTAAAAACGTCCCATTATCTATACCTCTATTATACATCTCTTCTATCATTTTGACATCTTATGCTGTTTTCTTTGCTGAGTTTTTTGGAAACTGTAAAGTATTTGAGGATTGTGCTATACAAATATGTTACTATTAATATGTTTAATACCAAATCCATTTTTTGCTCTTCCTTCCATAACATGGCAGGGAATGGACAAGCCATTTGGACAGATAATTCCATGTCACTACGGAGACTTACATGCAATGGGACAAAAGCCATGTACCTACCTGCGCCAGGTAACTGTCTGATAAACTCGGTGTAAACTGGTAAACTGGTCAAGCAAACAACAGTAGCACACATTGACAAACACTGGCACAGACTGGCACACAATGTGTGGCACAGACTGACAAACAACACTGACACAGACTGATACTCAGGACTAGACTAGCAAGAAATACCGGCAAAGTCTGGAAATCAGTACTAACAGAATGGCACACCCAACTGGTACAGAGTGACACACAACACTGGTAAAAACTGGCACATAACACTAGTACAGACCGGTGCACAGGACTAGACTAGCAAGAAATACTGGCAAAGACTGGAAATCAGTACTAACAGAATGGCACACACAACTGGTACAGAGTGGCACACAACACTGGTACAAACTGACACATAACACTAGTACAGACTGGTGCACAAGACTAGACTAGCAAGAAATACTGGCAAAGACTGGAAAACAGTACTAACAGAATGGCACACACAACTGGTACAGAGTGGCACACAACACTGGTACAAACTGGCACATAACACTAGTACAGACCGGTGCACAGGACTAGACTAGCAAGAAATACTGGCAAAGACTGGAAAACAGTACTAACAGAATGGCAGACCCAACTGGTACAGAGTGGCACACAATACTGGTACAAACTGGCACATAACACTAGTACAGACCGGTGCACAGGACTAGACTAGCAATAAATACTGGCAAAGACTGGAAAACAGTACTAACAGAATGGCACACACAACTGGTACAGAGTGGCACACAGCACTGGTACAAACTGGCACATAACACTAGTACAGACCGGTGCACAGGACTAGACTAGCAATAAATACTGGCAAAGACTGGAAAACAGTACTAACAGAATGGCACACACAACTGGTACAGAGTGGCACACAACACTGGTACAAACTGGCACATAACACTAGTACAGACCGGTGCACAGGACTAGACTAGCAATAAATACTGGCAAAGACTGGAAAACAGTACTAACAGAATGGCACACACAACTGGTACAGAGTGGCACACAACACTGGTACAAACTGGCACATAACACTAGTACAGACCGGTGCACGGGACTAGACTAGCAAGAAATACCGGCAAAGTCTGGAAATCAGTACTAACAGAATGGCACATCCAACTGGTACAGAGTGGCACACAACACTGGTACAAACTGACACATAACACTAGTACAGACCGGTGCACAGGACTAGACTAGCAAGAAATACTGGCAAAGACTGGAAATCAGTACTAACAGAATGGCACACACAACTGGTACAGAGTGGCACACAACACTGGTACAAACTGGCACATAACACTAGTACAGACCGGTGCACGGGACTAGACTAGCAATAAATACTGGCAAAGACTGGAAAACAGTACTAACAGAATGGCAGACCCAACTAGTACAGAGTGGCACACAGCACTGGTACAAACTGGCACATAACACTAGTACAGACCGGTGCACAGGACTAGACTAGCAAGAAATACTGGCAAAGACTGGAAATTAGTACTAACAGAATGGAACACACAACTGGTACAGAGTGGCACACAACACTAGTACAAACTGGCACATAACACTAGTACAGACTGGTGCACAGGACTAGACTAGCAATAAATACTGGCAAAGACTGGAAAACAGTACTAACAGAATGGCACACACAACTGGTACAAAGTGGCACACAGCACTGGTACAAACTGGCACATAACACTAGTACAGACCGGTGCACAGGACTAGACTAACAAGAAATACTGGCAAAGACTGGAAAACAGTACTAACAGAATGGCACACACAACTGGTACAGAGTGGCACACAACACTGGTACAAACTGGCACATAACACTAGTACAGACCGGTGCACAGGACTAGACTAGCAAGAAATACTGGCAAAGACTGGAAAACAGTACTAACAGAATGGCACACACAACTGGTACAGAGTGGCACACAACACTGGTACAAACTGGCACATAACACTAGTACAGACCGGTGCACAGGACTAGACTAGCAAGAAATACTGGCAAAGACTGGAAAACAGTACTAACAGAATGGAACACACAACTGGTACAGAGTGGCACACAACACTGGTACAAACTGGCACATAATACTAGTACAGACTGGTGCACAGGACTAGACTAGCAATAAATACTGGGAAAGACTGGAAAACCAGTACTAACAGAATGGCACACACAACTGGTACAGAGTGGCACACAACACTGGTACAAACTGGCACATAACACTTGTACAGACCAGTGCACAAGACTAGACTACACAAGTGGGAATTTTACACTGGTTGACTGCCGAGGTAACCCTGAATTCCAGGACGTCCTGGGGGGACCTGTCTGAAATATGCAAGCACACACAGAGCTTTCCCAAACAGATACTCTGTTTATTTCAGCTTTGGTCAGAGCTTCTAAAACACAGAAGCAACCAATCATGACATGTCTCATTTCTTCCAGTACCAGGTGCACATAGCTGATCACGCACATACACATTCCTAGAATGTTCTCAGGGTCTATGTAACGATACTTGGAAGAAAATAATTGGGAGATAACGGATTCAAGAATACACATCCCAGATAAGTGAGCAGTTTCTAGCCAGCCTTGATATCAATGATTCTTGCTAACCTGAATAACACAAAAGCTAACCCTTCAACAAGAAAGCAACATTGGCGCAGACTGGGAACCAGCACTGACCCAGATTGTCAAAAAGCACTCGTCTATATTAGCAAACATGCTGGCACTGACTGACACACAACACTCACCCGGAGCAGCCCATACCACTCCCCGGACCTGGTACTCTAACAGGTACTATACAGTGACTTAATAAACACCGCATTGGGCAGATACATGTAGACTTCTAATGTAACTTTCCCTTTTTCTGATGTTTGCCCTGTATCTCACCCATCCAGGTAATTGCCCTGTGTACTTATCCTGCACTCCTTGAAAGCAGCGAGTTTCCAGAGGATGCCAAGAATAAAGCCAGGTCCATCCTGAAGCATCTTGATGATGGCTCAGTGGGTCAGTGTCACAGATTGGGTGATATACTGGATCCCCAGTGTACCCTTAACTGTGGATAGTGGGTATATATCCACTTTATCTATCTCTCTATCTATCTATCTATCTCTCTCTCTCTCTCTCTCTCTCTCTCTCTCTCTCTCTCTCTCTCTCTCTCTCTCTATATATATATATATATATATATATCCCTAGGCACTACCCACCCTACCATGTAGTTGCTTGCTGTGTTCATGCTCTGAACTCCTGGTAGGTTACCTTGTTGTAGTTGTTTATTTGCAGCTTCTTCCAGTGACCTCCTTCCACCTCCACAGGCAGCTACAACCCAGGATACATCTCAGAGACAGTCCCACAGAAGATTGCTCGCTTCATTGAAAGGAGGGACGGAGGCATCCATAGTAACCCACAGAACATTATAGTGTGCAGTGGAGCCACACAGGGCATATTGGTGAGTATTCTGGGGAGTATGTGAGTATTTTGTTGAGTATGTGAGTGTTTTTATAAGTTTGTGAGTATTCTGGTGAGCATGTGAGTATTTTGTTGAGTATGTGAGTGTTTTTATAAGTTTGTGAGTATTCTGGTGATTATGTGAGCATTCTTGTGATTATGTGAATGTTCTGATGAGTCTGTGAGTGATCTGGTGAGTATGTGAGTGATTTGGTGACTATGTGAGCACTTTGGTTAGTATGTGAGTATTCTGATGAGTGGATGAGTATGATGGTGAATGTATGAGTATTCTGGTGAGTATGTGAGTGTTTTGGTGAGTGTGAATATTCTGGTGAGTATGCAAGTGCTCTGATGAGTGTGTGAGTATTCTGGTGAGTATGTGGATGTTTTGTTGAGTATGTGAGTATACTGGTGAGTATGTAAGTGTTTTGTTGGGTATGTAAGTATTCTGGTGAGTATGTGAGTATTCTGGTGAGTATGTGAGTGTTTAGGTGAGTATATGAGTGTTTTGTTGGGTATGTGAGTATTCTGGTGAGTGTGTGAGTACATTGGAGAAAATGAGACCCCTTTTTCCAGTTCCTGGATCTTAGCCCATTAAAGGACAGGCAGCTTGCCCCCAGCCACTCCATTGTATTGTAATCTACTCTGGCCCATTGTTAGCAAATTAAGTTAATCCCATATATCATGTACTCTATCGAAGGTCTGGTCCACTCAGACACAGAGACAGCAGGATATGTATTAGAAGGTAGCCCTATTGTTCCCAGGTGCCAGCTATCAAGGTACTGCTAGACCCCATGTGGGGTCATCTCCTGTAATTGTTTGCCACACCCTCTCATTGTTACATTGTGTACATCCCATCTATATCTAACCCTATAAATATTGTTTGACTTTTAAAAAAAATCAGTTACTGTAACTTCTGGAGACATATAGAAAGTTACATAGTTACATAGTTACATAGTAATTAAGGTTGAAAAAAGACTTTCAGTCCATGAAGTTCAACCTGTTAAGATCTCCTCTAACCTGCAATAAGCGGATTAGTTATCAATTAATTTGTTGATTAAATAATTATTAATAGTAAAGTATTGGAGGATGAATAAAGAGTTAGTCCCTCAAGTTCAACCTTTTTAGATCTCTATTTTAATGTGGACTATTTATTATTAATTGTTAATTGATCCAGAGGAAGGCAAACAGAAAAAAAAAAAAAAAAACATTGAAACTTTGCCAATTGTCTAAAAAAAAAATAATAATAATTCCTTCCTGACCCCAGAAACTGGCGATCAAATTTCTCCCTGGATCAATATTCCTTCGCTAGTTATCTTGGATAGCCTTGAATGCCCTCTTTATTCAAAAATATATCTAACCCCTTTTTGAAGTTGTTACCACCTCCTTTGGTAGAGAATTCCACAGTTTAACCACCCTAACTGTGAAGAACCCTTTTCTTTGTTTAAGGTGAAATCTTTTTTCCTCTAACCTCAAAGGATGTCCTCTTGTCAGTTGAAAATCTCTTGCTACAAAAAGTTCACTTGACAAAGCCTTATACTGACCCTGGATGTATTTATATAGGGTAATCATATCTCCTCTTAGACACCTTTTTTCTAGCAAAAATAAGTGTAATTTGGTTAGTCTTTCTTCATAACTTAGCCCCTCCATTCCCCTTATTAGTTTGGTTGCCCTTCTCTGTACTTTTTCCAGCTCTAAAATGTTTTTTTATGCAGTGGTGCCCAAAATTGTACTTCATATTCCAAATTAGGGCGTACTAGAGATTTGTATAGTGGCAGAATTATATTTGCTTCCCTGGCTTCTATACCCTTCTTGATACATGCTAATATTTAATTTGCCTTTGCAGCTGCTGCTTGGCTTTGAGCGCTGTTACCTAGGTGGTTGTCCACTACTACTCCCAAATAACTTTCAATATCTGATACCCCTAGATTTGCTCCATTAAGATTATAAATTGCATGGCTATTTTTCCTTCCCAAATGCATAACCTTGCATTTATTTGTATTAAATCTCATCTGCCATTTAGCCGCCCATTTCTCTAATTTATGCAAATCCCTTTGTAGGGAAAGTACATAATTATCTGATTTTATTACCTTGCACAACTTAGTGTCATCAGCAAAGATGGAGACACTACTTTCGAGTCCTACTTCTATGTCATTAATAAATATGTTAAAAAGGAGAGGACCTAATACTGAACCTTGAGGAACCCCACTTATCACATTAGACCAATCGGAGTATGTTCCATTCACAACAACCCTTTGCTTCCTGTCTTTTAGACAGCTCTCGATCCATGAGCAGATATTTACTGCAATTCCTGTATCCCTTAGTTTGCTCACTAGTCTTCCAATGTGGCACTGTATCAAATGCCTTTGAAAAATCCAAAAAGACTACATCCACTGAGTTGCCTTGATCCAAGTTCCTACTAACCTCCTCAAAAAAACTAATTTGATTGGTCTGACACGACCTATCCTTCATAAATCCGTGTTGACTGCTACCTATGATCTTGTTCAAATAGCCATATTCTTGTATTCTGTCCTTTATTAACCCTTCTAAAAGCTTCCCAACTACAGAAGTGAGGCTCACTGGTCTATAATTCCCCGGATTTGCTCTAGATCCCTTCTTAAATATAGGTATCACCTCTGCTTTTCTCCAGTCATCCGGTAGAGACCCTGTGGTGAGTGAGTCTTGAAAGATTAGATATAATGGTTTGGCTATTACAGAACCCAGTTCCCTCAGTACCCTTGCATGTATTCCATCAGGACCTGGGGCTTTATTAACATTTATTTTCTGCAATCTCTTTTGGATTTCTTCCTGCGTTAACCAATTATTTAGTGATGGTAGTGTAGCCCCATTATGTTGCGGTGTCCCAACCACTGGTACCTCCCTTGTGTATACCGACGAAATGAACCTATTTAGAGCATCTGCCTACTCCTGTGTAACATTGTAATGTTCCTATAGCTTCCTTCCTGACCTTCTTCCCATTAATATATTTAAAAAATATTTTAGGGTTAGTCTTACTTTCCATTGCAACTGACTTCTCATTTTTTATTTTAGCCAGTCTAATAGCCCTTTTGCAAGCCTTGTTGATTTCCTTATAGTCACATAAAGCTGCCTCTGTTCCCTCCTTCTTGTAGAATTTAAATGCATGTTTCTTTTTCCTCATCATGATCTTTAAGTCATTGTTAAGCCACATGGGATGTGATTTACTCCTATTCATTTTATTTCCACATGGTACATGCTGATGAGTATGTTTATTTAGTAAGGATTTGAATGTTGTCCATTTATTTTCAGTATTCTTCACTGTAAATTCTTTGTCCAAGTCTATATGTTGTATTGCTGCCCGTAGCCCATTAAAGTTAGCCCTTTTAAAATTTAGAGTTTTTGTTGGCCCCTCACAACTCTGTTTTTTGTATTCAATCTCAAATGATACTGTGTTGTGATCACTGTTCCCCAAGGGTTCCCCTATTTTAACATTTGATATTATATTAATATTAATTGTGATGACTAAATCCAAGATGGTCCCATTTCTAGTAGGCTCTTGTATAACCTGGACCAGATAATGATCCCCGAGTGTACTCAAGAACCTGCTCCCCTTAGCTGAACTGCTGGTCTCATTTATCCAGTCTATTTCAGGGTAATTAAAGTCTCCCATTATTAGAACTTGCCCATACTTAGCTGCATTTCAAATCCATAACAATACTTTTATTTCCTCACTTTCACTTATATTTGGGGGTTTATAGCATACTCCCACCAATATGCATTTAGAATTAGCTCCTCCACTATTTAGCTCAACCCACAAAAATTCAATGATGCCGTTAGTTCCAGCATAAATATCTTCTCTGACTATAGCCTTAAATTCAGGCTTAACATACAGACTTTTACCATTTCCCCTATCTTTCCTAAATAGGTTATAACTATCCAGATTAACAGTCCAGTCATGAGATTCATCCCACCATGTTTCAGTAATGCCTATTAAGCCCCATTTTTCTTGTACTGCTAATATTTCTAGCTCGTCCATTTTCCCAGGCAAACTTCTTGCATTAGCAATCATACACTTTATGTTGCTATGGCTCTGCAGTTGTGAAGTGCTTGCCACTGTATTTGAGGCCCCTATTAATACCTCCCTACTGTCTATTGTAACCCTAACCCCTTCTCCCCCCCCCCCCCACGGGTAACTAATTCATCCCTTTCCCTCTCTAACTTATTTACCCGAATACTTCTATATTGTCCCTCCCCCCACCTACAAGTTTAAAAACTCCCCCAGACGTTCTACCATCCTATCCCCTAGCACAAAAGCTCCCTCATCATTAAGGTGCAATCCATCCCTGCTATAGAGATTGTACCCAAGTGAGAAGTCAGCCCAGTGCTCTAAAAACCCCAAACCCTCTGCACTACACCACTTTTTTAGCCACGCATTAACCCTTCTGCCTCCCTGGGCTAGCACGTGGCACTGGTAGTATCTCAGAAAATACTACCTTGGAGGTCCTTGCTTTAAGCTTATTCCCTAGTTCTCTAAAATCATTCTTTAGGACGCTCCATCTTCCACTAACTTTGTCATTGGTACCAATGTGTACCAAGACCGCTGGTTCATTACCAGCCCCTCCCAATAATTTATCCACCCGATCCACAACATGCCGAACCCGAGCACCCGGGAGACAGCAAACTGTTCGATTGCTGGGATCTGGGTGACAAATCACCCTGTCTACGTTCCTAATAATAGTGTCCCCTACCACCAAAACCCATCTGTTGCTCTGCCTATTCTGCCCTCCCTCTCTTCCAGTAGAACAGCTCTATCTGGCATTGCCATTCCTGAATGGACATCCCCAACAGTTTCACTCAATCTGGCAAATCTGTTGGTGTTTGCCAACTCAGAACTGGCCTGCCTCCTCCTGTTCCCCCTGATTCCCATTATAACTTTAACCCAGCTACCTCCCTGGACAACCTCACTAGCTCCAGCTCCTCCCTCCATACTAGGCCCAGCTAAACTGTGCTCCGTGAGTACCACCTCCCTTTCCAGTGGAGCAGTATCACTAAGTGCTGCAATTCTCCTCTCCAGATCTTCAATTTGTGTGTGTCTCTTATTTTGCTCCTGGTGGCTTTGATACTGAACCTATCTCCACCCTGCAAGTAACCTGATCCCTACCACAGGAAGGTTACTGGGATGCCTGGAAGTGCTGATTCCCGATGGAGAAACCCTGACTGATACAGAAGCCAGATATCAGGGTGCTGGTGCCGAGATTTCCAAGAACCCAAACAATCCCTATGGGTAGTTAACCTGTAGTCTGTAGCAGGTGGCCCTGGGCAGTAATAGCCACTACCACTGGATTGTCACAACTGTTTGGCAGTGCTAGGATCTCGGTGCAAGAACCAGCAGCAAGGATGTGATATGGTGATCAGAGGGGCTGCTTGGAACTCACCGGATAGGAAGGCCAGGAGAATAGTCCAGACCCTGGTAGATGCAAGATCGGGGAGCAGTGTAAAGCAACACCAGCCACTGGAGATGGCCAACAACTTGTAAACTTCCAAGGGCGAGGAGCTGAAGACTGAACAGTTGGCAGAGGAGGGTGCAGGCCCTGATAGTCTGCCCAACTACCCATGGACTGTTATCTGTCTTGAATCACAGACCGCTGATGTCCGGACGCCAAGGCTGAAAATCATGGAGAGTGTGGTGCCATGAGGCTATCAGGAGAGGGCACTAGCCCTGAGACCCTGAGGAAGGAGAAAGTTGAGGCTCCACTCAGAAACCCTGCAGAGTTACCATCAGGGCTGACGGGTATGGCTTCAGTCTAGACAGAGTTAAATGATATGGGCAAGAGGCTCACAGTACCAGAGGACCTGACACAGCGTACCCTAGCTGCAGAGGTAATCCCAACCTTACCAGCCCTGGAGGATACTCACCCTAAAGAGCTACCAACCCCAGTGAAGTCTGCTACCCCGCGTGAGCCTCAGCCAGAAAAGAGCCTTCATCCATAAACCATAATCCTGAGTCTTGCTCTGTTTTTCTCCAACCCTGCCTTGACAACTGACCCTAAAGAGAAGTGCTTTTTATCCCGCCTGAGCTGCTTCCCTTATGGGATACCCCAGAGCCACTACCGGTCTGTGGCCAAGGGGGTAGCAGTACGCCCATGGATGAGAGGCTAGTTACTGAGACCCTTGATGTGTCCCCAAGATTGATGCCTGCAATTTGGGGTGGGTTATTGAAAGGAATGGAGATGGGTTGGGCTGTGTTGCTACCTGGGACCCTGAGGATTGGGATCCCAGATATTCTGAAGAAAAAGGGGGGACGGTGGCAGAGAAGTGGCTGCTAGCCCAGAAACACACTGGAAGGAGTGTACAAATGGATTGTATTCCCAAGACCCTACAGAAATTGGGGTTAGAGACTCTGGACACTTTCCTGAAAGATGGGCAACCACTCCCAGACCTGGCCAACCTACTACCACCTCCAGGAGGAGGACATGCACTGGGACTTATGCAATGGCCACTTGGGCAAACATTTTTTCTTATTTGGATGGGGAGTTGGACTTGGGCTATGGGCTGCAGTTCAAGACTATCATCCTTTAAGGATCATAGCCCCAGACCTGCTGTCTGGAATGGGGGAGTAATTTCACTGACCCCTTTCCAAGGCCTGGGTCTTAGCCCATTAAAGGACAGATAGCTCGGCTCCAGACACTGTATTATGTACGTAAACACCTCCATTGCATTTATAATCTGTTTTATCTCATTGTTTGCCAGATAAAGTTAATCACATCTGATGTGTGTTAGAGACATCAGGATGTGTATTGGAGGTTAAGCCTATTGCAGTCAGGAAGCTACTGCTAGACCCGAATGTGGGGTCATCTCGTGTAATTGTCTGTCACACCCTCTCATCGTTACATTGTGTACTCCCCCTCTGTATCTGCTATAAATATTGCTGACTTTTCTTAAATAAATCAGTTTACTTCTGGAGACATATAGACATTGTGTGTCTCTTATTTTGGTCCTGTCCTCCTGGATGGCTGCAGGCAGGTACTGGGAGACTCTGTAGGATCCTGCTGGGGTAGGTTTGGCTGTAACAAGTCTTATCAAGCCCCTAATAAGAAGCAGATCTGGAGTCTCTTGGTAGCCTGGAAGTGCTGATTTCTGATGCAAGGACCCTGACCGATGCAGAAGCCAGATATCAGGTGCCAGGATTTTGAAAGAACCCAACGGTCTTTGTGGGTAGTTAACCTGTAGCCTATAGCAGGGGGCCCTGGGCAGTAATAGCCACTACCCTATCGTCATAGTGAGTATCCCGGTAAATATGTGAGTGTTTTAGTTAATATGTGAGTATTCTGATGAGTATGTGACTGATTTGGTGGTATGTGAGTATTCTAGTAAGTATGTGAGTGTTTTGATAAGTTGTGAGGAATGTGGAATCCTTCACATAATATCAAATGACAAAGCCAAGATGTCTTTGCCGCCATATTGGGAGAAGACCTGGACTTTCAGGCCTCAATTACAGACAACCTTGGAGATTTGTACAAGAGTAGCAGGGAGTGTTTAGTAATGTACCACACGTGTGTGTGGTGGGTGCAGCTTTAGGGATACCCAAATACACCATGCAGCATCAATTAGACAAAGAGGAATCACCCTCAAGGCACCCCAGACAGGCCAGATTTTCAATTTAACAATGTGAACACAGGTGTGAAAACTAGAGGCTGCTGTTGAATACTAATTGCCTCATCTGTGTTCACATTGTTAAATCGAAAATCTGGCCTGCCTGGGGTGCCTTGAGGACCGGATTGGAAACCACTGCTCTACTATATACCAGGTCAAGAGCCATGAGAGGGTATATTGCTATAGGGCACATAGCCATAGCCAAGTATTGGACATTTCCTCTTAGCGTTAGTTCAAGGGTTAGGCTAACATTATAAGCTTAGATCTTCTCTCACATATCGGCAGTTCTGCAAAATATTGGCAGCGCCATATAGCAGTTGGAGACCGCACTGCAGCGGTGGACCTGTCCCGAAACCATAACAGGATATATCCAAAGTATTTTATACTAGAGTATCTTGCTTATAATATTGAGCAGTGGTGGATATACTACCAGCTCAGCAGGTACAAAGCACTGATCTGCCACCTGCCCTCCTCTTAAATTACTAGGAAAGCAGATCATTATTTTTATTGAAAGTTATACTGACCATCTACATATGTTTAGCTTTATTATTGACCTCAATGGGGTTTATAGAGATGAGTAAGGGGGGCCCAAATTATTTTACCCCGGGACCACCCATTCGCCAGCTCTGACACCGAGCAATGATCCTCTTCAATGTTTCAACCTGTAAGGCCCACGTTTACTAAACAATGATCGTCAATAGACATAACATCAATATATTATATATAAAATGTTAAATAAAGCTATTTTCAAGTGTAGTTCTTCAAAGAGTATTAAATATAGGAGTACAATAGCCCTTTAAGGTGAGTTGATAGTCCATGTAGATAGTTGGCTAATAGTCTAGAAGTAGAAAAGTGTTTCTTAAGAACTATTAATTATAGGTGTAGCCGAATTACTGACAAACTTATCTGCGGTTAAAGTGACACAGCAGAGGTTCCAAATATGGTATAATTTAAAACTATTGGTAATAACAAGAATTTTATCAATTAATATGCATTTTCCTAAAGGAAATCATGGCAATTATCTATTATTAATCCAAGGTTAGTATTTATTTTTGTGGTTGGATCAGAATTATTTACATGTTTAAATAGTAATTCAAGTTGAAAAAAGACTTCAGTCCATAAAGTTCAACCTTTTTAGATCTCTTCTGATCTAAAATATGTGGATTAGTTGTTAATTGATCCAGAGGAACAAACAGAAAAAAAACAATGAACCTGGCAATTGTCTCAAAAGGGAAAAAATTAAATTCCTTTCTGACCCCAGATACTGGTGCTTGGATTCCTCCCTGGATCAATACTCTAATAATACTCTAGTTGACAAGGATAACCCTGAATGGCCTTTTTAGTGAAAAATAAATCCAATCTCTTTTTATAGTTATCTATTGAATCCGCTGTCACCACCTCCTCTGGTAGAGAATTCCACAGATCAACTTCCCTTACTGTGAAGAACCCTTTTCTTTCTTTAAGGTGGAATCTTTTACTTCTAATCTCAAAGGATGTCCTCTTGTCAGTTGAAAACCTCTTGGCACAAAAAGCTCCCTTCACAAATCTTTATACTGACCCTGGATGTATTTATATAAGGTAATCATATCTCCTCTTAGACGCCTTTTTTCTAGGGAATATAAGTGTAATTTGGTTAGTCTTTCTTCAAAACTTAGCCCCTCCATTCCCCTTATTAGTTTTGTTGCCCTTCTCTGTACTTTTTCTGGCTCTAAAATGTCCTTTTTATGAAATTGTGCCCAAAATTGTATTCCATATTCCAAATGAGGGTGTACTAGAGATTTGAATACTGGGAGAATTATATTTGCTTCCCTTGCTTCTATACAATTCTTAATACATGCTAATATTTACTTGCCTTTGCAGCTGCTGCTTGGCTTTGAGCACTGTTACCTAGGTGGTTGTCCACAAGTACTCCCAAATCAGATGAATAACTTCACATTTATCCGTATTAAATCTCATTTGATATTTAGTTGACCATTTCTCCAATTTATGCAAATCCCTCTGGAGGGAAAGTACATCATTATCTGATTTAATTACCTTGCACAACTTCGTGTCATCAGCAAAAATGGAGACAATACTTTCCAGTCATATTTCTCATTAATAAATATGTTAAAAAGGAGAGGACCTAATACTGAACCCTGAGGAACCCCTCTTACCACATTAGTCCAATCTGAGTATGTTCCAGCTTTCAATCCATGAGCAGATATCTACTGCAATTCCTGAATCCCTTAGTTTACTCAATAGTCTTCCATGTGGAACTGTATCAAAGTCCTTTGCAAAATCCAAAAATACTACATCCTCTGAGTTGCCTTGATCCACGTTCCTACTAACCTCCTCATAGAAACTAATTTGATTTGTTTGACATGACCTATCCCTCATAAATCCATTTTGACTTGTACTTATAATCTTGTACAAATAGACATATTTGATATCACTTAATTGGTAAAGATCTTGTTATTCCCTACAAGTTTAATTTATACCTTATTTGGAACCTTCTTTGTGTCACTTTACAGTGTACTCTGTCCAAATTAGAGCAAAATTAGATGAAAGTGTATTTGGTATCATCTCAATGGTACGTGGAAGCGTTGGAAGATGTAGCTCCCTGAGCTATATATGGCCCCAGGTTTATATCTTCCACTATATATATAAAAAAAAAAATATGTTAATTGTCTCGTCTACGTTCTTGCAGAGTGTGCTGTCCTTGGTGGTGAATCAAGATGAGCCGTTGAGAACAGGCATCATGATCTCTGTCCCCCAGTACCCTGTCTATGTGGACGCCATTGTGTTATCTGGAGCAGTGCAAGTGGAATTCCCATTGGATGAGGAGAATGAGTGGGCTGTGAATGTGAGCAGTATTCGCCAATCTCTGTATGAAGCTCGGAAATACTGCAACCCTAAAGTCCTGTGCATCATCAACCCAGGAAACCCAACTGGTATGGTCATTGTAATATGTGACAAGTTGCCAGTCTCTCTATGTGTCTCTTTTCCTACCTCAGACCAGCTGTATACACTCTAGGTCTTATCTTCCAGCTTCAGACAAAACAATTGTTTCTTTGTTTTTTCTCTTTTTTCAACTCAAACTCTGCACACACTCATCTCCGTGTGTCTTCAGCCCAGAACGGTTGTACACTCCTTTATAAGTCTCACATAGACTGCCCCCTGCAGTCCAGAAACACAGCTACACCCAAATTCCAGGAACAGTCTTAAGTCATTTCTGATCAGGTGCTTCTAATCAACTGCTCAGGAAAGACCTCCTGGGGAAAGGAAGCTTTGTAAAGTCTGTGACTCACACAAACCCCTTATATAATTATGTCACAAATATATAGAATATATATATAAACATTTAATATTTGCCAATTATTACTATAACAAATTACATTTCACTTTTGAATACAGAAAGAAAACTCTTATACCCCTTTACGTGGTTGCACGCTGCTATGTTTCACTGCACCATCTTTATCATCACTGTTTAGTGATGTGGCCACCAGAGATCTGCAAGGCAAAGCTTGGCAGCCAGCATCACAGCTTCTAGACAAAAGAAGTGGGCTTACTAGACTTGCCTAACTGCATCTAACAAAATATAATTTATTTAAGTGAGCCTAAACTTGCTGTGCAAAATAAACACTATAGGAAATTGCAAGAAAAGCATCTACACATTAGTATTTGCGAGGTGTATCGAACACGTCTTAGAGATATTTATTTGAAGTAAAACTGTGGTCATATATTTAAAATTGATTTCCATCTGGCCACCAAAGTCAAAGCGTTATCAATTGGTTTGATGTAAGCCAGCACTTCTTTCCCAAGTAGACGTCATCTGGTTCCTGTTATTTGCTCAAATAATGTTCATTAAGATGCACAAAAAATGTGAGTTGGTATTTTTTGATAAATATTAAAAAAATTTTTTTATTATATTACACATAGAAGTATTTTTGTGTTTTTATTTTATTCTGTATGTTTCATGATAGACAACTTGTATTTCTTAGTTACCTGGCTGAGTATCTTTTCACAGGTCAGGTCCAGAGCCGGCAATGTATTGAGGACGTCGTCCGAATGGCTGCTGAGGAAAACCTGCTCATCTTCGCTGATGAGGTTATATGGCCTTTGTTATAGCACTCGCTAATAGGGTCTCCATTGATTACTCTGCAATTTAGCCTCATTGAAAGCCAACAAGCCTTGCTCTTTCCTCCTGTCTTATAACCTCCTCTCACTCCCCCTTCAGGACTTTATTTGTGCTGCCCCTACTCTCTGGAACTCCTTGCCTCGCACCATCAAACTATCCTCCTGCCTCAAAACCTTCAACAACTCACTAAAAAAGCATGTATTTAAAGAAGCTCATCACCTCCAGTCCTAATATGCACAACTACACACTGTACACACAATATCACCCACAATCTATAGTGCAACACACAGCTCCACTTGCTTGACCCTATTGGCTTCACACCGCCATCTTGTATCTATCACCCTCCTGTGTCACCCAACCCCTTAGATTGTGAGTTTTCAGTCTTGTGTCGGTGCTCTGGGTGCGACTTCTATGAACATTTGATTTTTTTGCTTTTTCACATATCCCAACTTACATTCTGTACCCCCACATTCTGTACCCCCAGGTGTATCAGGATAACATCTTCGCTCCGGGCTCCACCTTTCACTCCTTTAAAAAGGTTCTGTTTGAGATGGGGACTAGATTTTCCAACAAGGTTCAGCTTGTGTCCATCCACTCCATCTCCAAAGGTGTCTTTGGAGAGTAAGTATAATGAGGAACTTGAGATTTGAACATCTGGCTACCACCATCCCCCTGGACCATACCACTCCATGAGACACATCCCCTGCTAACTCTACCATAATCCTCATCTACTCAGGATAGAGCATGGGGACATCACCGCCATACATACATGCTTTATTAATAGAGTATAATAATATTATCTACAACTTTTATAAAAAGCAATGTAACCATGTCACGTGTTCCCAGCAGAGGGGCTCATTATATTTTGACATA
>CM050166.1:5894648-5899648 GCA_027410445.1 Discoglossus pictus | reverse complement strand
GGTGTGATCACCCTTCCCTGAGGCAACTTGATATAATCAGACAATGATTAAATCAGCCCTCTTTGTTCTTATCTGAGAATGAAAACAATTTATACAATCGACTTTTCTTATCTGTAAGAGGATTATCTATTAGCCTAGTCGCTTTGATATTCTGAGCCAATATATTCTGTAGAACATAAAACAACATATCTACAGTACAGCAATGTGATCATATTTTAACCAAGAATTAAATAATCATAAAACAGGGTAAAACAGTGAGGGGTTCCGTTACAGCTGGGATCTGAGCGCACAAAACTACCGAATAGCGCTCAGATCATCTTCACACAGTTCAATTGCCATGTAGCTAAAGTCTTTCCCATAGTCTTTCATCATATGAATGGGCTCCATGGCATATCTATCTGTGGTATCATGGTTCACACAGGGCAAGTACCGGATGACCACCCTGTATGTAAAGGGCCAGAATGAGTGACATACACTCTGGTATGGCCGAATACTGTGTTTGAAGGGCAATATGTACCAGGGCCATAGTCGCAGGGCAGGAGGCTGGCAAACAGTCCTCTCCAAGACAAAGTGGCGAAGGGCACTTCGTCACACATCTCCCCTTTGGGGGGAAGTCTAACCAGGCACCTGACCTTCTGCCGGTCAGTGCCTCCGTTAGACGATCCACCAACCCACAATAAACCAGTGCTAGAGCAGCCCCCCCACAACAACAAAGTGCAAGAGCAGCCTACCCACAACAAACCGTTACGGCACCTGGATATTTCGCTGTGGTGATGGGGCAACACGCTGAGGGGACTTGAGGGGCAGAGGCCAGCGGCACTCTGCCCCGCTGTCAGCTCTTCTGCTGGTATAACCTGCAGGACATCCTGCTCTGTACAAGGGACAAAGGGAGAGCAGAGGCCGACTGCACTCTGCCCCGCTGTCAGCTCTTCTGCTGGGGTACTTGGGACATATTCCGGCTCAGTAGCCAGGGAAACGTGGGAGTCAGTGGGGGTTAACATTTCCTCTGTTAACCCTGGGGCCACATTAGAAGTTAGCTGGGGAGAGGAATTTGTACTTACCCCCTCCTCCGGTTGTCCCAGTGAGGGTAGTTGGGGATCTGTACCGGCTGTGGGCGCAGAGACCACGGTCCCATCTGCGCCGTCTGGGAGATTGGTGTCTCCCCTTGTCAGGGTAAACTGTCGCTGGGGAGGAAGGACGACACCTTCTGCCCCCTGTGGTTCACACTGCTGCTGGGGGGGAAGGACGACACCTTCTGCCCCCTGGGATTCACACTGCCGCTGGGGGGGAAGGACGACACCTTCTGCCCCCTGGGGTTCACACTGCCGCTGGGGGGGAAGGACAACACCTTCTGCCCCCTGGGGTTCACACTGCCGCTGGGGGGGAAGGACGACACCTTCTGCCCCCTGGGGTTCACACTGCCGCTGGGGGGTAAGGACGACACCTTCTGCCCCCTGGGGTTCACACTGCCGCTGGGGGCGAAGGATAACACCTTCTGCCCCCTGGGGTTCACACTGCCGCTGGGGGGGAAGGATGACACCTTCTGCCCCCTGGGGTTCACACTGCCGCTGGGGGGGAAGGACGACACCTTCTGCCCCCTGTAGGGTCGGTAGAGAGACCTCGGTCCCATCTCTACCTGCCATCTGGAGGTCATCCCAGGACCAGTCAATGAAGTCTGGTTCCGCTTGTCGAGTAGGTTGGGGCTGCACGAAGCTGAGCAGGTGTTGGTAGTCCTGCTCCAGCTCCCACTCTCTTGTTACCAGGTGGGTCATGTCTTTGCTCACCTCGCCTTCGTCATCCCAGACATACATGCCCATCCGGTAGTCGTAGATGTCCCAAAACCTAGACTCCTCTGTGCAGCCAAGATCAATGTCGTCCTCCAAGGCATCCCATAATAAACCCGGGCCATCATAATCATCTCCCTCCGGTAAGTCGTGTTCAGCCGTCCAGGGGGTAAGTCGAACGGTATGCCACCAGAGGGCCTGGTATGCGTTGTCTAGCCAGATCTCTCACCGTACCAGGGTCTCTAGTCTTGTCACCCACTCATCCAGGGGCTGCTCTCCCAATAGATACATCCGCATCGCCACACGCTTCTGTAGCCGCTGCTCATCACTGGGGAGACTCTCACCTCGCCGCCATTGGGCATCTTCAGGGCATCATACCAGAGTTCCTTTCTGTCTGCATCCCTGTAGTCCGCTGCCTCCTCCTCATCCTCATCATGGAACGCTGTCCGAAAACTAGCCGGTTCCATCCTGCTGTAGCCAGGGGCGCTGTACGGATACTAGCGTTGCCCTCAATTTGTAACTCCAAACGTTACCGGTGTCTCTGTGCTGCTTTTCCTCTTACTAGTACGCCATCCCACCACTGCCAGCCAATGTAACGGATCTACTGGCACCCCGACCAGGGTACCTCCGTTGATAGACGCGTCCTAGTTTGCGCCGAGGCCTACAAGCACCGTACCGGACACCAAAACCACCACAGACTCCAAGGATAGTACATCAGGAACAAGGGTTCAGTAGTTACAGCTCAAGGGAGTATGCAGCGCATAGCAATCCCCAGTAGCATATAGCGATCCCCTCCAATAACGAGATGAGACTACGTTTTGAAGGGTCAAGTAGAACTAGAACTTTAATGACAGGGAATCTCCTTTTAAGCAATGGTGCCCTCTGAAGGGCTACACCCACATAATTATCACAGCCAATTAGATACATGGTTCAACCCCCACGTCTCCTCCCCTCAGATAACAGGTAACACAATTAAAACAGACACAATTTTAACCACATTCTGGATGTACCCCAAAAACAGGGGGTACACCTTTAAGTCCAGCACCATTCAATAGCTCTCACCCAGGGGAACAACATATTAAAAAAATGGCATGAATCAGACCAGGGGTTCAAAAGTTAGTAAAAGTATGTTTTTCACATAACACACAGACATGTCACATATCCCCCACACAATACACATATAGGACAATAGGTGTGGTCACCCTTCCCTGAGGCAACTTGATATAATCAGACAATGATTAAATCAGCCCTCTTTGTTCTTATCTGAGAATGAAAACAATTTATACAATCGACTTTTCTTATCTGTAACAGGATTATCTATTAGCCTAGTCGCTTTGATATTCTGAGCCAATATATTCTGTAGAACATAAAACAACATATCTACAGTACAGCAATGTGATCATATTTTAACCAAGAATTAAATAATCATAAAACAGGGTAAAACAGTGATGGGTTCCGTTACAGCTGGGATCTGAGCGCACAAAACTACCGAATAGCGCTCAGATCATCTTCACACAGTTCAATTGCCATGTAGCTAAAGTCTTTCCCATAGTCTTTCATTATATGAATGGGCTCCATGGCATAGCTATCTGTGGTTATCATGGTTCACACAGGGCAAGTACCGGATGACCACCCTGTATGTAAAGGGCCAGAATGAGTGACATACACTCTGGTATGGCCGAATACTGTGTTTGAAGGGCAATATGTACCAGGGCCATAGTCGCAGGGCAGGAGGCTGGCAAACAGTCCTCTCCAAGACAAAGTGGCGAAGGGCACTTCGTCACACTCTCTCTCTCCTCTCATTCTCTTACTCTCTCTCTCCTCACTCTCTCTTTCCTCTCACTCTCTCTCTCCTCTCACTCTCTCTCTCCTCTCACTCTCCTCTCACTCTCTCAATCCTCTCACTCTCTCTCCTCTCACTCTCTCACTCCCTCCCTCTCTCTCCTCTCACTCTCTCACTCCCTCCCTCTCTCTCTTACTCACTATCTTCCTCTCTTCCACTCTCTCTCTTCCTCTCACTCTCTAACTCTTTCTCTCTCCCCCTCTCTCTCTCCCCTCACTCTTTCTCTCCCCTCTCACTCCCTCTCTCTTTCTCTCTCTCCTCTCTGTCACTCTATCTCTCACTCTCTCACTCAGTCATTCTCACACTATCTCTATCTCTCATTCTCTCTCTCTCCTTTTCTCTCTCATTCTCTCTCTCTCACTCCCTCCCTCTCTCTCCTCTCACGCTCTCTCTCTCTCTCTCTCCCTCTCTCTCCTCTCACTGTCTCTCTCCTCTCACTCTTTCTCTCTCACACTCCCTCCCTCTCTACTCTCACTCCCTCCCTCTCTACTCTCACTCCCTCTCTCTCTCTCTCTCTCTCTCTCTCACTCCCTCCCTCTCTCTCTCTCTCTCTCAATCCCTCCCTCTCTCTTTCTCTTTCCCTCTCTCTCCTCACTCTCTCGCTCCCCTCTCACTCCCTCTCTCTCTTTCTATCTCACTCTCAATCTCTCTCGCTTTCTCTCTCACTCACTCTCTCTCCTCTCTGTCACTCTCTCTCTCTCGCACTCAATCCTTCTCTCATTCTCTCTCTCCCTTTCTCTCCTCTCACTCTCTCACTCCCTCTCTCTCTCTCTCACTCCCCCTCTCTTTCTCTCTCACTCTCTCTCCTCTCACTCACTCTCTCACTCCCTCCCTCTGACTCCTCTCACTCTCTCTCATTCACTCTCTAATCTCACTCACTCTCTCTCCTCTCACTCCCTCTCTCTTCTCTCACTCTCTCTCTCACTCCCTCTCTCTCTCCCTTTCTCTCACTCTCTTTCTCTCTCACTCCCTCCCTCTCTCTCCTCTCTCTCTCCTCTCACTCTCTCTCTCCTCTCACTCTCTCTCTCTCTCCTCTCACTCTCTCACTCCCTCCCTCTCCCTCCTCTCACTCCCTCTCTCTCCTCTCACTCTCTCTCCTCTCACTCTCTCACTCCCTCCCTCTCTCTCCTCTCACTCTCTCTCTCCCACTCACTCTCTCTCTCCCACTCACTCTCTCTCCTCTCACTCTCTCTCTCCTCTCACTCTCTCACTCCCTCCCTCTCTCTCCTCTCACTCCTCCCTCTCTCTCCTCTCACTCACTCTATCTCTCATTCTCTCTCTCTCTTCTCACTCTCTCTCTCCTCTCACTCTCTCACTCCCTCCCTCTCTCTCCTCTCACTCCCTCCCTCTCTCTCCTCTCACTCTCTCTCTAC
>CM050166.1:5734304-5894552 GCA_027410445.1 Discoglossus pictus | reverse complement strand
TCTCTCTCATCTCACTCTCTCACTCCCTCTCTCTCTCCCTTTCTCTCTCTCTCTCACTCTCTAGTTCCCTTTCTCTCTTTCCTCTCACTCCCCCTCTCTCTCTTTCTCTCTCACTCTCTCCTCTCACTCTCTCTCTCCTCTCACTCTCTCATCTCACTCTCTCTCTCATCTCACTCTCTCTCACTCCCTCTCTCTCTCCCTTTCTCTCTCTCCTCTCACTCTCTAGTTCCCTTTCTCTCTTTCCTCTCACTCCCCCTCTCTCTCTTTCTCTCTCACTCTCTCCTCTCTGTCACTCTCTCGCACTCACTCCTTCTCTCACTCTCTCTCACTCTCTCTCCTCTCTGTCACTCTCTCGCACTCACTCCTTCTCTCACTCTCTCTCTCTCTCTCTCTCTCTCACTCTCTCTCTCTCCTCACTCCCTCCCTCTCTCCTCTCACTCTCTCTCTCCTCTCACTCTCTCATCTCACTCTCTCTCTCATCTCACTCTCTCTCTCTCACTCCCTCTCTCTCTCCCTTTCTCTCTCTCCTCTCACTCTCTAGTTCCCTTTCTCTCTTTCCTCTCACTCCCCCTCTCTCTCTTTCTCTCTTACTCTCTCCTCTCTGTCACTCTCTCGCACTCACTCCTTCTCTCACTCTCTCTCTCTCATTCTCTCTCTCTCTCTCACTCCCTCTCTCTCACTCTCTCTCCTCTCTGTCACTCTCTCGCACTCACTCCTTCTCTCACTCTCTCTCTCTCTCCTCTCACTCTCTCTCTCTCACTCTCTCTCTCCTCTCACTCTCCCACTCCCTCCCTCTCTCTCCTCTCACTCTCTCTCTCCTCTCCCTCTCTCATTCCCTCCCTCTCTCTCTCCCTCCCTCTCCTCTCACTCCCTCCCTCTCTCTCTCACTCCCTCTCCTCTCTCTCTCACTCTCCTCTCTGTCACTCTCTCTCCTCTCTGTCACTCTCTCGCACTCACTCCCTCTCTCTATCTCTCTCATTCTCTCTCTCTCTTCCTCTCTCCCTCTCTCGTTTATCCTCTCTCTCTCTCTTTTTCTCTCTCTCTCTCCTCTCACTCTCTCCTCTCACTCTCTCTCTCCTCTCACTCTCTCTCCTCTCACTCTCTCTCTCTCTCTCCTCTCACTCTCTCCCTCTCCTCTCACTCTCGCTTCACTCCCTCTCCTCTCACTCTCTCGCTCTCCTCTCACTCTCTCGCTCTCCTCTCACTCTCTCTCTCCTCTCACTCACTCTGTATCTCTCTCTCACTCTCTCTCTCTCCTCACTCCCTCCCTCTCTCCTCTCACTCTCTCTCTCCTCTCACTCTCTCATCTCACTCTCTCTCACTCCCTCTCTCTCTCCCTTTCTCTCTCTCCTCTCACTCTCTAGTTCCCTTTCTCTCTTTCCTCTCACTCCCCCTCTCTCTCTTTCTCTCTCACTCTCTCCTCTCTGTCACTCTCTCGCACTCACTCCTTCTCTCACTCTCTCTCTCTCACTCTCTCTCCTCTCTGTCACTCTCTCGCACTCACTCCTTCTCTCACTCTCTCTCTCTCTCTCTCCTCTCACTCTCTCTCTCTCACTCTCCTCTCTGTCACTCTCTCGCACTCACTCCTTCTCTCACTCTCTCTCTCTCATTCTCTCTCTCACTCGCTCCCTCCCTCTTTCTCCTCTCACTCTCTCTCTCATCTCACTCTCTCCTCTCACTCTCTCTCTCCTCTCACTCTCCCACTCCCTCCCTCTCTCTCCTCTCACTCTCTCTCTCCTCTCCCTCTCTCATTCCCTCCCTCTCTCTCTCCCTCCCTCTCCTCTCACTCCCTCCCTCTCTCTCTCACTCCCTCTCCTCTCTCTCTCACTCTCCTCTCTGTCACTCTCTCTCCTCTCTGTCACTCTCTCGCACTCACTCCTTCTCTCTCACTCTCTCTCTCTCATTCTCTCTCTCACTCCCTCCCTCTTTCTCCTCTCACTCTCTCTCTCATCTCACTCTCACTCTCCCACTCCCTCCCTCTCTCTCCTCTCACTCTCTCTCTCCTCTCACTCTCCCACTCCCTCCCTCTCTCTCCTCTAACTCTCTCTCTCCTCTCACTCTCTCATTCCCTCCCTCCCTCCCTCTCCTCTCACTCCATCCCTCTCTCTCTCACTCCCTCTCCTCTCACACTCTCTCTCCTCTCACACTCTCTCTCCTCTCACACTCTCTCTCCTCTCACACTATCTCTCTCTCACTACCTCCCTCTCTCTCACTAACTCTTTCTCTCTCCCCCCCCCCCTCTCTCTCTCTCCTGTCTCACTCTCTCTCCCCTCTCACTCCCTCTCTCTCTCCTTCTCTCTCACTCTCTCTCCTCTCTGTCACTCTCTCTCTCCTCTCCCTCTCTCATTCCCTCCCTCTCTCTCTCCCTCCCTCTCCTCTCACTCCCTCCCTCTCTCTCTCACTCCCTCTCTTCTCTCTCTCACTCTCCTCTCTGTCACTCTCACTCTCCTCTCTGTCACTCTCTCTCTCTCTCTCTCATTCTCTCTCTCACTCCCTCCCTCCCTCCCTCTTTCTCCTCTCACTCTCTCTCTCTCTCTCATCTCACTCTCACTCTCCCACTCCCTCCCTCTCTCTCCTCTCACTCTCTCTCTCCTCTCACTCTCCCACTCCCTCCCTCTCTCTCCTCTAACTCTCTCTCTCCTCTCACTCTCTCATTCCCTCCCTCCCTCCCTCTCCTCTCACTCCATCCCTCTCTCTCTCACTCCCTCTCCTCTCACACTCTCTCTCCTCTCACACCCTCTCTCCTCTCACACTCTCTCTCCTCTCACACTCTCTCTCACTACCTCCCTCTCTCTCACTAACTCTTTCTCTCTCTCCCCCCCTCTCTCTCTCTCTCCTGTCTCACTCTCTCTCCCCTCTCACTCCCTCTCTCTCTCCTTCTCTCTCACTCTCTCTCCTCTCTGTCACTCTCTCTCTCTATCTCGCACTCTCTACCTCACGCCTTCTCTCACTTTCTCTCTCTCCTCTCTCTCCCCCTTTCTCTCTCTCCTCTCACTCTCTCCTCTCACACCCTCTCAGTCTCACTCTCTTGCACTCACTCCCTCTCCCTCACTCCCTCCCTCTCTCTATCTCTCTCATTCTCTCTCTTTCTTCCTCTCTCCCTCTCTCGTTTATCCTCTCTCTCTTTCTCTCTCTCTCTTCCTCTCTCCCTCTCTCTCTCTTCCTCTCTCCCTCTCTCGTTTCCCCTCTCTCTCTCTCGATCACACATATAGTTGTGAGCACTGCGGGTTGCTGCTAATGCTTGTAGGCTCGCCCAGTGAGCCCGCCGCAAGTCGCTAGTATATACAATATATATATATTTAGTTCTAATTCTGAAGCTATAAAATAAAGACAAGAACGACCACTAGAGGGCGATATGAGCTGATATACACATTGTAGATGCATGCAGTTGGCTGCACATTGTACTAGCAGTTTTCTCTACAATAAATTATTCAGCCTTATTTATGTGGGTCCTTTACGCTAATGGGTGATCTAACTGCATGATAACATTGAGGTGCTTTCTTTTTGTGGAATGGGTTATTAAATATCATATGGAAGCAGCACATTAGTATTCAAGAGCTGCTCATATTTAATAACACAGCACAAACAATATTGAATGTCTCAGGAATTAAATACTGTATCATAGGGACCTTTCCTTTTATCTGCCTGCCAGCAGATGGCACACTGTATTTGTCCTCTATATGTCTCTGTAATATGCTGCCATTATATAAATAATAATAATCCGGTACTTTGACTATATATCCATTGATTTGATCCCTCTAGACTGCATAGTAGATGGCAATATGGTGTATCACATAATCAGAGACAACTATAACCTCTATTTTTTTCTTGACTTCTGTCTGTACAGATTTTATCATCAATTGATTGTTATATTTTAATTATAAATCAGTTTATTATACTCTAGTCCATCCACTGTGCTAATGTGTATTTTCTTTTTTTCTGGCAATTTTAGGTATTTGTCCTTTTTGTGCATCTTTTAAATATTTGGTCAAATAATCTGTAAAATATAAATTGTTGCCCCATTTTGATGGAAATGGTCAGCCCTCAATGTCCTTCACTTCCAGGAGAAAGGTCAAGAACCGGATGTCTTTTTCTGTCACTGTCTGCTGGAGGAGACGGGCATCGTCCTGGCTGCTGGAAGCGCTTTTGGACAAGAGAAGGGAACGTATCATATCAGGTAAGGCTGAGCCTCTATGTTATGTGCGGCTCATGAAGACACAGACTCTGGAGGACTAAGTGTGCAGTGACCATCTCTCTTCAACATTTTGCAACATACTGCTGAGACGTGGTCTCTGATAGGCTAAGGAACTGCACTGCACGTTTAGCCCTACAGAGTATGTGCCTGCATACGATGCAGAGGGCAGACCCATACAGGGACTATTTGTATGATTTCAGGCAGATAAAACAGAGCTTATAAGCACTTCTTAATAAAATAAAGTACATGTCAGTAAATAGATACCCAGGGATATTATATACATAGTGACACCCAGGGAGCTGCCATGTCCCTTTATCTGCTTATCTAGCTGCCATTCAGTTTGGATTTAAGAGCAAATTTAGTGGCTTAAACATTTAGTGAGCAGGTGATCATCTAGGGGAGCGCGAGTGCCCGCCAGACGCTCCTCCTGGCGTTCTGCCTCCACCGCATAGTGAGGAGCGAGAGATTCAAACCATCTCAGACATTTTGGTTTGTGTTACGGCATGAATAGACCTATGGTGTCCCCAGTAGTAACATATAGTGTAAGAGCATCCACATGTGGACCGCAGCACGCCAGGCACATCTGTCAGCCACTGCCCCTCGGAGCTCCCTCAAGCTCACGCTCATTGCTTCAATGACCTCATCTATCCATCTCCACCTCTGCTTCCTCCTCCTTCAATCTCTTCCAGCATCAGAGTCCTCTCTAGGGAGTCCCGCCGTCTCATGACATGGACAAAGTATTTGAGATTTAGCCTCATGATCAAATCTTCCAGTTTGGCTTAATTTCCTGTAGTTCTGGATGATTTGACCATTTGTAGTCCGAGGGACTCTAAGCCGTTCTCTCCAACACCACAATTCAATGGCGCCATTTCATAGCTGCAGTCCCCATTTGGATCCCTGGAAAATAAAATCTCATCCACCACCTCAGTATACCTCCACCACAAACAGATAACTCAGAGTCACTTCTTTCGACATTATATACTTAGATAAAACTATTTTATAACCTTATCGCGCGGTTATAAAGCAATGTGATGAAGTCCTGCCGACCCCCTGCAGTGCTACAGGTACATTCATGCCACGTTGTCATCTCAATCCTTATCTTTTGTTTCTTAGGTTAACTCTTCTGCCGCCTATTGATGAACTGAAGACTATCGTACGCAGCATCGTACAATTCCACACAAGGTTCATGCAACAATATTCCTGAGGGCCGGATTGTCGGGAAACTGGAATTAGCCCCAAAATACTTACTACTGATCTTCACTTGTAATTATTCAGCAGAATAAATGACCACTATGGCCCAGTCCCATCACCCCTCCAGGCCAGTCACTAAAGATTCTCCCAGAGCAGCTACTCTAATAAAGTACTGTCACAGTGTGTGTGCTGGCCCTTTAATACATTCAGTCCAAGCCTGGATTGGACACCATAGAACAGGTATAAACTGCCTGCCCAGGAATATGTTTAGTTCTTTCAAATCAAGGGAAGACAGTGGGTAGCATCTCCTACGTGTTTCTTTAAGAAAGGTTGTGAATACACGTTAGAGCTAGATAGCTGCTGGCAATACCCCTGGGTGGGATTCATCTGTGGGAGCCATGTAATAGCTCCACATTCATACATGTAAAGCCAGTCTTGTAGCTAGTTAATAATGTTTTCTTTTTGCATCAGGCCACCACCCTTGCTTCCAACTCATTCAGTGCCACCTTCTCCCCCACCCTTGGTACCAACTCTTTCAGTGCCACCTTCTCCCCCACCCTTGGTACCAACTCTTTCAGTGCCACCTTCTCCCCTACCCTTGGTACCAACTCATTCAGTGCCACCTTCTCCCCCACCCTTGCTTCCAACTCATTCAGTGCCACCTTCTCCCCCACCCTTGGTACCAACTCTTTCAGTGCCACCTTCTCCCCTACCCTTGGTACCAACTCATTCAGTGCCACCTTCTCCCCCACCCTTGGTACCAACTCATTCAGTGCCACCTTCTCCCCCACCCTTGGTACCAACTCTTTCAGTGCCACCTTCTCCCCCACCCTTGGTGCCAATTCATTCAGTGCCACCTTCTCCCCCACCCTTGGTACCAACTCATTCAGTACCACCTTCTCCCCCACCCTTGGTGCCACTCACAACTGGCCAAAGCCCAAAGCAGCTCCCTATCCTCCAAGATCCACCTCCCTCAGCCACTAGCCCCTCTAAATACCCCCAAGATCCCTTCCCATAACAGCTCCCCTCTCCAAGACTCCTTCCCATAATAACTACATTCCCCATGACTACTTCACACTCTCTAAACTAAACCACAACATGTTTTTTTTCACTCTATCAAAAAACAGAAATTAAAAAAATTATATGTACAAGAGGCAAAGGCTGATTTGTGAGGTCGGGATCTCATGAAGATCTCTCATGATTATCCAACTACAAGTTTCTCACCACTGGAGCCCTAAATGAATGGTGCCATTGAATATATCTGATGTTTATACTAGAAGGAGGCCTTTTGCATCACTTCTGGACAACTAACCAACATTGTTTCCCTTTTTTCTGTCATTTGTCACTTATTTATCATTTATTTTTCCTTAATGACCAATCCTTATATCATTTCCTATTGTCCAGTGTTGTGCCCTCAAATGTTCCATTGTATGTTCGAGCTTCTAATAAAACAATCATCACGTCATCTTACCTAAAACAAGAGCCAGTGTCTTCTTCATAAATAGTGGGCACGGAATTAGAATCACGAGGAGCTGCTCCTTGTGAGAGGCCTAGAACGTCCGAGATTTTCCTTTTTAGAAGTTGACACATTTTGAAGCCTTCATATTATCATAAAGTATCATGCAAAACAGCAGATTGGTTTATTATTTTAATGCTTCCTTTAGGAATCGCTGGATTTCTTGTATCAGTCGAGATTCTTTTGTTTTGTTTTGTCTGTAATGACAATTTGTTAAATACATATAATGAATCAAATACCAAAATGGCATGGGGAGATGGGCTGTTGTAATTTTATATTTTATTGCACTGTGGGAAAGCTTTTAGAAGGATTAGTAACAAATAATATACAAGAATATATCTATTTGAACAAGATTATAAGTAGGAGCCAACATGGATTTATGAGGGATAGGTCGTGTCAAACAAATCTAATTAGTTTCTATGAGGAGGTTAGTAGGAACTTGGATCAAGGCAACTCAGGGGATGTAGTCTTTTTGGATTTTGCAAAGGCTTTTAAAACAGTGCCACATGGGAGACTGTTGTGCAAACTAAGGGATACAGGAATTGCAGTAAAAGACAGGAAGCAAAGGGTTGTGGTAAATGGAACATACTCCGTTTGGTCTAATGTGATAAGTGGGGTTCCTCAGGGTTCAGTATTAGGTCCTCTCCTTTTTTAACATATTTATTAGTGACTTAGAGGTAGGATTGGAGTGTGGTGTCTCCATTTTTGCTGATGACACAAAGTTGTGCAAGGTAATTAAATCAGATAATGATGTGCTTTCCCTACAAAAGGATTTGCATAAATTAGAGGAATGGGTATCTAAGTGGCAGATAAGATTTAATACGAATACATGTAAAGTTATGCATCTGGGAAGGAAAAATAGCCATGCAATTTATAATCTTAATGAAGCAAATCTGGAGGTATCAGATGAAAGGGATTTGGGAGTGCTTGTGGACAACCACCTAGGTAACAGCGCTCAATTCCAAGCAGCAGCTGCAAAGACAAGTAATATATTAGTATGTATTAAGAAGGGTATAGAAGCCAGGGAAGCAAATATAATTCTGCCACTATACAAATCTCTAGTACGCCCTCATTAGGAATATGGAGTACAATTTTGGGCACCACTTCATAAAAAGGACATTTTAGAGATCGAAAAAGTACAGAGAAGGGCAACAAAACTAATAAGGGGAATGGAGGGGCTAAGTTATGAAGAAAGACTAACAAAGTTAATCCTATTTTCTCTAGAAAAAAGGTGTCTCAGAGGAGATATGATTACCTTATATAAATATATCCAAGAGGTTTTTAACTGACAAGAGGACATCCTTTGAGGTTAGAAGTAAAAAGATTAAAGAAAGAAAAGTGTTCTTCATGGTAAGGGTGGATAATCTCTGGAATTATCTACCAAAGGAGGTGGTGACAGAGGATTCAATAGATAACTTTAAAAAGGGGTTGAATATCTTTTTTAATTAAAGGGGCATTCAGGGCTATCCTGGTTAATTAGCGAGGAAGTATTGATCCAGGGAGGAATCCAATCGCCAGTATATGGGGTCAGGGAGGATTATTTTTTTATTTTCAATGTTTTTTTCTTCCTATTTGCTTCCTCTGGATCAATAAACTATGAACTAAAAATACATTTGTATATTACAAGGGTCAGTGGTGATCTAAAAAGGTTGAACTTAATAGACTAAAAGTATTTTTTTTTAACATTAATTACTATGTTACTATGCAATTAAAATTATTTTAGTGAATATAATATATTTAATGGCGAGTAGGATTGGATTGTGAGCTTCAAGGCTATAACCTCTTTACCAAAAACAATTTCTCCATTTGATTGCAGTACAATATGGTGCCTTTCATTTTTTTATAAGTATTTTATTTAAAGTTTTCCATTATACAAATGAAAAAAGCATACAATACAAATACAAGGTGTTATTATGCACATCTTCAACAATCCTTCAATACATTACATTAGCATACCATACCAATATGCAAATAATTATAAAAATTAACGTCCTGTACTAACACAGACAAACAAAATGAAAAAAAAAGGAGAAAAATGGTCAGAGGGCACGGAGCATACCACAATCTGGTTATCTTGTACTATCTATTGTTAGGGAGCGATATCATCAACTCTAAACAATTTAAATAATTTTTTTCAATTCCATAGAATCCATTTCAATTTATTTTTATTTTGCTGTTTTATATTAAATTTTATAAAGTCTATTTCAATTTGTTTATTTCTGTCAACCATCGTTTTGATTTCCTCCCAAGTAGGTATTGTCAATATTTTCCAATGAATGACAATCAAACATTTCACAAACAATAAAACATTTAACATTATATACATTTTTGGTCTTAAGATTCTTTCAGGAAGAAAATGGAATAATATGATTTCTGGTGTCAGACCTAAATCTTGTTTTATAATTTTGGATATTTGAAGCATACAGCTAGACCAGAAAGCTTGAATTAACGTACACGTCTACTACATGTGTACCTTCCTTCTTATAGCATCTCCAACATATGCCTGAGTTATTTTGTGGGGCAAAAGTTGCTTATTTCTGTGGAGTTATGTACCATCTCTGCACTATCTTGAATTAAACTTCTCTAAACTTAGTACATTTGGTGTATTTTTCCATAGTTTGAAAGGCTCTCTCCCAACTCCCTTCTTCCCATTCCTTATGACATTATTTTCCACACTTCATTATTCTATTAGATTGTGTTTACATTTAATGTTTTAATACTTTTAATGACATTTGATATTGTAAGCTTTTTTTTTTACATGATAAATGTCTATTTCAAAGCATGTTAATTTTCTCCTTTCCTTTATTTTATATTCTGAATTGGAAATTACTGCATACAACATATAGAAAAAGAACCATTTATTTTTTGGAATTTTCTTCTCTTTGGATATACATTTAAAAGTTTTAAGTTCTCCATCTAAATATAAATGTTTCAAGGTTCTCAATCCCCATTTTGTCCATTCTATATTTAGAGAAGGTAGTAGTTAATTACGGAGTCTATTTATCTTCTTATTCTGATTTTTTTCCCACATCATATTTTCCCATTTTATATTACAAACTAGTTCTTTCTCTAATATGATATATTTAGGAACATCTGTTTTGATCGTATATTTTAATATGTGTGTTAACGTCACAGCTTTTAAATACTCGATGATATCAGGTGATGCAAGTCCGCCTTTGGAAAATGCTTTTGTTTTGCAAAATGCTTTTATTTGTGTATATATATTGATCTGTTTTATTCTGGAGTTCGTTTAATTTCCAAATAGGAATTATCAATGGTAAACATCTTAAAATATAAATGAATTTTGGAAGAACAGTCATTTTTATAGTGGCTATTCTTCCAAGCCATGTTAAATTTAATTTATCCAGTTCATCATTATGTGGTTAATATCCTTAATTAATTTTATTGAGGTTGTTTTTCACTAAGTAACTTAAATTTGCTGTGAAATTTATCCCTAAATGAGTCATTGAATTTGACTTCCACCCTATCAAGTTAAGTGTTTCTATCCCTTAAACATTTATTGAAAAGTTTTGATTTAGAATTATTTAATTTATAGTAAGACATCTCACTATAGAGATCTATAATTGTATGTAGTTCCGTCAATTACTTTTTGATTGGTGACGGTTAAAACTAAATCGTCTGCAAATGCCTTTACTTTATTACTTATAGAGCCAATTATGTCCTCAATATCATTGTTATTTCTAATGGTTTCTGTAACGGAGCTGGAACACGCAGTCCAATATCTCCGCTGGTATACGGTAAAATACCCAAGAGGCACTACAGTTTCACCATCCCCGACCTCCCATATTGGACGACACACAATTTGGGAGTCAAATGAATACTGACTTTATTTTGTTCTGCAGAAATATTTATACCCATCTCTTCCCACAGACAATACACATGCCCATATTTGGCCACACAATACACATAAAGAGAACAATAGGTGGGTCACACCTCCCCGAGGCTCCCTGGCAACTTTGATACAATCAGACATTGATTCAATTACACTTCTTTGTTCTTATCGGAGAATGAAAACACTGTATACAATAGACTTCCTTTATCTTATGCGGAGTCTCTGTAACAGGATTATCTCCCATGCCAAGTAGCTGCAAATGTCTGGGACAATATTCTGCAGAGCATAAACCAACATACATGCAGTATAATAGTAGGATCATATTTTAACCATAATAATCATAAAACAGGGTAAAACAGTGATGGGTTCCGTTACAGTTTCAATAAAGGGTTCAATAATTAAGGCGAATATCAGAGGGGAAAGAGGACAGACCTGTCTAGTGCCATTAGTAATTGCAAAAGTTTTAGTTTTTAAATCCATTCTCTTGACATATGCGTTGGTGTTTGTGTGTAGGGCTTTATTTGCAAGTGATCCATATGTACCAAATCCAAATTTACTCAAAACCATATCTATAAAAATCAAGTTTACCCTATTGAATGCTTTCTCTGCATCCATTGATAGGGTAACTGATGGTAGTTTTTGAGTTTTTACATAAGCAATGATGTCTTAATTTACGGGTGTTATCTGTTGCTTGTTTACCTTTTATGAAACCAGTTTGGTCTGAATTCATTAAATCTTTGAAAATGGTTTTGAGCCTGTTAGCTAGAATACTTGAATACATTTTTATATCTGTATTTACCGTAATAAAGAAGACGAAGGTCGATAGTTTTGACACTTGGTAAGATTTGTATCTTTTTTTGGGATATATATATATATATATATAAGCATACATTGTAGATTTGCACTGTTGTTGAGCTGAGGTGTCAGCAATGTGTGCAGTGTGTGGTGTAAATAGGCTGCGTGTGCGAGGGGAAGCCGTTAGTGTAGCTGTGTAGTTCCGCATTTTGTAAGTTAGTGTTGTAAAATTGGCGGTGAATGTGTATGTGGTACAAGGCTGTGCATGATTTAGCGTCCTTGCTAAAAGTGTATCTTGTACAGCTTTTTGGAAAAGCCGTATGTGCTTGGTAGTGTTTTGCGACTTTAGGGTCCTGTAGCCTCGTTTTCGGCGGCCATTTTTTATTTCGCTTATGGAATTTTCGTGTGACTAAACTCGGTAAATTGGACTTAAATCGAGGTGTAACTTCACTTGCAGAGGTCCTGGGTGTCCCCCTTGCTGTGGGTAAGCTTTTTATTTCATTTTTGTGTGTATTTAGTGTTTTTTTAATGTTTTCCGCTGTGCGCAGTTTGGCTGTTAAGGTCCTATTTTTGCAAGTTCGTAATGGGTCGTAAAAAGTCCTGCGTCTCTTATTTTTTTGTGTAAGTCTGTAGTTAGTCATTGCTTGTTAGATGTTTTTTTCAAGGTCCCACCTCCGTGGCTGTAACCGCTTGTGAGGCGCCGCAGAGCCTCCACCTCCGCCAATGCAGCCCCTCGATTCGGGAGCTTGCAAAGCGTGACAACGTTTCATAGTTTGACAACTATATATGTGATATGTCATAGACATTGCATCCTTCTTTCTCTTTCCTCATCTAAAAATGTTATTCTCTTTCTATTTCTCTTGGACATAAACATATCCAGGAGAGATGCAGAAACATTATTGAAATACATTCAATATAGGCATAAATGAGGGAAGACAAAGAAGAAGGCGAGATAAGGGGAATATATATATATATATATATATATATATATATATATATTAATAATAAATATCCTTAATAAATAATTAGTAGTAAAATTTTGTTTTTAGAAAGACAAAACAAAATCGAAAACCTGCACTTCTAAAGCATACAGGCCAGTGATTGTGAACAAACATCAACTCCAAGCTGTGCCCCTCTCTCTCTCGCTCTCAATTTCTCTCTCCAGCCCAGACGGACAGTACACTTAGTTATTAGCAGCCACACCCAAACTCCAACAGCAGTCTTAAGTGGTCTCTGACCAGATGCATCTAATCAATTGCTCTTTCAGACAACTTGGGGAAAGAGCTTTTGCCAACACCAAGCATTTAGTATGGAAGATGAGTCTGAGACATTCATTATGAATTGGAAGGGAGACAGAAGAGAGATGGGTAGGCCAGCAAGGAGTGAATTGCAGTAGTCGTGTCAAGATATGATGAGAGAGTGTATTAAAATTTTAGCTGTGCCTTCTGTAAGATAGTGATGAATTTTGGAGATGTTTTTTTTAGGTGAAAAGGACAAAATTTTGTTATTCCTTGTATGTGAGGAATAAAAAAAAAAAAAAAAAAAAAAAAAAAAAAAAAAAAAAAAAAAAGAGGGAAGGGTCCAGTAGAACCACAAGAAAAACAGGCCTGGGAGGTGGGAGTGATGATGGCATGGTTGAAGTAAACGGTGTAAAGATAAGGAGTTCAGTCTTAGACATTTTGAGTTTGAGTTTATGGGCAGATATCCAGGAGGATATGCTAGAGAGGCAGGTGGAAACTTGAGCTAAAAGAGAGGGGGATAGATCTGGTGCAGAGAGGTAGATTTGAGTATCATCTGCATAGAGATGATACTGAAATCCAAAGGATTTTATGAGGGTGCCAAGGGAGGAGGTGTAGATGGAGAAGAGGAGGGGGCCTAGGACAGAACCTTGGGGAAAGCCAACAGACAGAGGGAGAGGTGAAGAAGAGGTGCCAGAGAAGGAGACACTAAATGTACAATCTTCTAGATAGGATGTGAACCATGAAAGAGCTGTGCCCTGGATGCCAAATGAGCGGAGAGTTTGGATTAGAAGAGGGTGGTCAACTGTATCGAAGGCAGCAGAGAGATCCAGGAGAATTAGAATAGAGAAGTGACCCTTTGATTTGGCGGTTAGCAAGTCATTGGTGAATTTTGTGAGGGTTGTTCTGTAGACTGTTGGGCACGGAAACCAGATTTTAAGGGGTTAAGAAGGGAATTGGAGGAAATTAAGTGAGGAGATTGTAGACAAGCCGCTCAAGCAGTTTATAAGCCTGGGGAAGTAGTGAGATACGGCGGTAGTTGGAGGCAGAAGCGGAGTCAGATAAAGGCTGCTTAAGAATGGGTGTCCTTATTGCGTGTTTTAAAGAGGATGGAAACTTGCCAGTGTTTAGGGAGAGGTTGAATAGATGTGTGAGAGCTGGGATGAATGTGGTGGATACTGGAGGGATTAGCTGTGATGGAATAGGATCATGTGGGCATGTGGTAAGGTGAGAGGTTAATAATAACGTAGATACTTCATCCTCAGTTATATGGTCAAAGGAGTCCATAGTGGAGGATCGATTGGGGAAGGGCTCTGTGTTGTCAGTTTGTTGAGGAGATGGTGAGTTAGGACCAAGCTGGGAGGAGAGCTCATTTCAGATGGTTTAAATTTTATTTTTAAAATGGCTGGCAAAGTCATCAGCAGTGAGACAGGAAGAAGCAGGAGGTGGGGGTGGGCAAAGGAGGGTGTTGAATGTAGCAAATAAACGTCTAGGGTTGGAGGACAGGTTTGATATTAGTGATGAGAAGTAGTGTTTGGCAAGATTGAGGGCAGAAAAGTAGGAGCGCAAGGTAAACTTGTAGTGGAGAAAGTCTGCTGAAGTGCAAGATTTCCTCCATAGTCGTTCTGCAGTGCGTGAGCATCTCTGTAGATAGCGTGTTTGTGTTGTGTGCCATGGTTGTGGGTGAGAGCGAGGGCGTTTGCTTGTGATTATGGGGGCAAGAGTGTTAAGGGTGGAGGTTAGAGTAGCGTTGTACTGTGAAGTGGCGATGTCAGGGCAGGCAAGGGTGGTGAGGGGGCTGAGAAGGGGTTTTAGCACCTTGGAAAATTGTTGAAAGTTAAGTGCTTGCAGATTTCTGCGACCTCTGGTGGCATGGAGAAGGGTGGTGAGCGGAAGGAGAGGTGACGATGCAAGTTAGCAGGTGGTGGTCAGATGGAGGAAGGGAAGAGATGACAAGGTTGGAGAAGTGCAGAGATTGGTGAAAATAAGGTGAATGGAATGTCCACCAGGGTGAGTCATGGAACCTGTCCATTGTGAGAGGCCAAGGGAAGACTAAGTTAGTCATTTTTCAGTTGTTGGGGGGGTTTCTAGTGGTTAGGTTGCAAGGGAGAGAGTCAGATGGGGTGAGCCAGGTTTCCGTGATGGCCAGTAAATTGAGAGAGTTGGAAATGAAGAGATCATGAATGAAGATAAAGTTTATTGCAAACAGACCTTGTATTCCAGAGGGCACAGGATAAGGGCAAGATGGGGATTATGGGTGTTTTGGGTATTTGCTGCCCTGGGGACTCTGCGTGGCTGACAGCAGGAGGGAATGAGTGAGGGGCCTGGGTTAGGGGATATATCTCCACAGGCCATCAGACGGAGAGAGTAGATGGGAATAGGACTTACAGGAGCATTTCTGCTTTTGAGCTTTAGGGGAGGGATGAGATGACTGGAGGAAGGAGAGGAACTCGTGGTAGCAGAGGAGAGGCGAGCAGGGAGGGTGAGATGGTTGTATTATTGGGGACATGATGTGTAGAGACAGTATAGGAGAGTCTGAGAGGCCGGAGGTTATAGTGAAGAACACTAGGATTTTTTCTCACTAGGGGAGGTTTGGCAAATCCAAAATCCACACTATAAAAACCGCAAACTTCCCATAAAATAAGATCAAGAATAGAAGGTAGACACAAACCAAAAACCAATGTGCACGGTGTAATATAAAAGTATTAAACTGCAAAATCAAGTAACTGAGCAGGTTAATACATTGGATCACACACTGTACACTTGATATTACTTTTATACATCTGCAGATCAAAACTTGGACCATGTGATGGATTATAATCCTGAGTGGGCCACATATTTGGAGACAACGGGGCCTGATTGTGCTGGAAGAGCAGGCCGACAGACACTTTATGGAGGGGTGGATGTATTACTACTCAGCAGCCAGCAGATGGAGACCGCACACGTGGAGTTTAGAGTTGGCCAAGATCTACTGTCAGATGCGCAGCTGCCAGTTTATACTCCCAGGCCTAAGGAGCACGAAACCGGATTATTTGTTTGTGTAGATTGATATACTGTATCTGTAATCCCTGGCTGCAGCGCTCATTCTGTATGTTGTGCGATTATGGGGTGGGGCAGGATATTACCCAGAATCCCAAGCTGCAAGGTTGGCTCTGTATACAGTGACATCACCTCTTATTGTGAATGTAATACATAGTATCATGTGATACGCAATTAATGCGCAAGTTGCTTTACAAACTGTATATAGCACAAAGCTTTATCTTCCTGCATTAATGTTAAGATACAGACTTCATATATTTGTGATTCAACAATATTAGCGACTTTTACAGAAAATCTTAACCTTTGAAGATTAGTTTGTATAATGCAGAAGAAGTGGGGCAGCCTGCATCAGTAAATGCAAGCCACATCTTCCAGAAATGTAAACACCCCTCACACACACACACACACAACCTTCCATATAAAATACCTCCAGATACCAGCAGAAGCATCACATTTATTTATCTAATTAAAAAGATCGCTTAATGCCATTTTTTCTACCTAAATCAAACTTAGTTTTTCCCATTTTTCATGATACAGAAGCCCCTTTAATATGGGCTTAGGACGGATTTTTTTCTGCGTTTATTATATGTTGGATGATAATATTTTCAGCCACATAAGAATAAAAAAAATGAAAAAAATACTGCACCACAAACACAATGCAAATTAATTACATTCTTTATTATTATTTCAATTTAAGACACTTTCACATTAGCCCTTTTTGAAAAAAAAAAAGAAAAAAAGACACGGGACTTTCCAATCAAGCTGCTGTTCGTACCTTAGTTAAAACAATTAAAAAATAAGTGCCCTCAACGATCAAGAGACAAGGAAGTGAAAATCCTAACAGCGGCTCGGGATCATTTAATAACCCCAAAATTGGACATTTTCAGAACTATATGATGCAGTTAGCCCATCAGTGAAGATTTATATATATATATGTCATCACGCTTTCATTACGTCTAGAGGAAGCCATCTTGGCTGGTCAGGACACGCCTTTATAGAAGGGCCACACCCGCTCCATAAATGCCACTTTCAGTAATGCCCCATGATGGTCCATTTCACATTGCATAAAGCAGAGGTAAAAGGAAAATGTGCGTATTTTATAAAGAGATCATTCCCCAAGATGGCCACCTCTGGCGACGTTGGAGCGCAGTTCTTTCTTTAGAATGTCAAAATAAATAAATATTTTGATGAATGTAAAGAGAATGGATGAGGAAAGCCATTAGATAATATCACATTTTCCATGGATTGAATGGCACTTTTTGGGGTATTTGAGGCAGGTTAAGGCCTTGGTTAGTGGGCCATCAGCACCAAAAGGGATAAAACCGCAATCTGCTAAAAAAGACAAAACACTTAAAAAAGGCAGAGAAAGGAGGAGAAAGGAGGAGTGCACAGACCAGAGAACTAAATACAGAATAGTATAGGATACGGCCAAGAGGACACTTTGATCTGTTATATCCCACCGCTATCTGTTTTAGGCACAAAGGGACCAACTCATTGAGATGGCGATGGCTTTAGAAGAGTAAGTAGAAACTAGTTACATACGGATGGTAACCAGTTATTTACCCACCGGGATTGTAGTGTACGTTACCTCCATTTCTGGCTGTTTCAAGTGGATACACCCATGGCTTAGAAATAATTGACTTTATAATCTATTCAACCCCCCAAACAGCTCTTAACAGGTGCATATGTGCGTTAAAATCATACTTAATTGCATTTAATATACCATTAGAGTGAGGGTGGATGCCCTTAAGACCTTCCAGTATTTCTACAAAAAGGGAATGGTCACGACCAGTCTTGAATGTGGGGTTTCAAATACAGGTCGGGCAAACAAACAAATTAGGTGGTCACCACAATCTAGTATTCTTGAGAGTCTGTACGGATCGGGGATCATTATACTGGCTAGGATATATTTGGCACATTTACAAAGCTTGAAGTTGCCCAGTAGTGAATGAAAGATGGCGCTAGGAACCAGTCACATGTCCCACTGCACCATCCCCACCTCCATCTGAGCTCAAGATACAATGGTTGATTTTCCAAGTAGGAAGGATTGCTTGTTTAACAATATTTAGGAGTATTCTTGGGTGAATTTCTGATGGAAATCCTTCAGTCTTTCTAGGAGGCTCTTCAGCTTATCGGTAGGTGGGAGGATGGTCATCCTGAAGGAAAAAGCAAAATTGCACAGAGTTTAGCTCTGAATGCCAGAACATATTTTATATAAAATAATTTTGTCCCAGTTTGTGCTAGTCATTATAGAGTATGGACAATCCCATGAGAGGTACTGACTGATACCTTGCAGTTTGTAGAGGGACTGAAGGCAGGGTAACTCCCAGTAATAGGGGGCAGTGTTGCTGCCTAGTTGTGAAGTAACACTGAAATGTTGAGCCACAAATACACAAAGTACCTTTCAAAGTAGCGGCACTGGAGACATGTTTATATAATGAAGTAGACTCGTACCAAATGACCGTAAAATAAACGGAAAAAAAAAGCTGATTTTAAGAATATAATGCTTTATATAGATCTATATAAAATAAAAAAACTCAATACAGAGAAGATCTGGAAGAAAGTACATGGCGAAAAAAGAAAAAAAAGTTGTACCATATTTAGTATGAAAATGTATCCTTACAGTATTTGTCGTTTGGAGCGCACTACACAAAGTAAAAAAGGCAAATCTGGTTTTCTGGGACATCTGGATCCACTCTGACCAGATGATCAAGTTGCTTACCTATATCAGTCCGTCTCTCATAGCAGGATTGATACAGATAAGGACGTGATTATACCATAACGATTACTTTATGATCAGTGTATTAGTATGAAAGTGATGGATAGAACTGGTGGCCAATTACGAACCTGAAATGGTGGGTGCCCTCGCGCTGCCCAAATCCACTCCCTGGCACCACACAGATCCCAGTCTCCTCCAGGAGCTTCATACAGAAGAACATGTCGGGGGCCTGGCCCTCAGCCTGCAGAGGACAAGAGAATCAGGTCACCCTCCTGTTAAGAACATGAGGGATTCTGGGATATTTGAGAGAACAAACACATTAAAAAATTATCCATGTGCGGGTCTTAAAAACAAAAAAAAACACACACCATTTATTTCTCTCAAAAGAACATGTAAATTATTGGCACTCCTAGAAATTCTTATTAAAATGCAATATGTTACCACTGTTTTTTTTTTACCTTTTTTAAAAGGACTCTTAAAAAGGAGTCTTTAGGCATCCATGATTTATGGTTTCACAGAGTTATAAATATGAGGTGCACAGTGAGGAGGATGGTTAAAAAAAGGAAAAAAAACAAACAAAAAAAAAAAACAACTTTATCAAGTTTCCAAAACGGTTTGTATGAAGGTGGCTTCAAAATATAACCGGTGCCAAGGTCGCGCAGAAAAGCGACACAGGATCTCAGTCTTCTTTTTCCCCCCCACACAAAGAGTCCTCTCTTCCCTTTCTGCCCTCTTATCTAAGGCCTCATGCACTTCCTTGTCTATTTTTCATCCCTTGTTGCCCTGTTATTTCTCCTTATTCCTCCGATCATCTTACTTATCCATTTTATCTAATCCATCTTTGTCCAGTCATCCCCTAATTCCTCAGTTTTCCCTCCACTATTTACCCTCAACTCTGCCTTCCTTACTTTCATCTATAGCGTCTTCTAATGCCTCCCCTTTCCTATAAAATGTATTCCCTCTCCTGCCACTTTCCCATTCTCCATCTTTATCTTCCCTTGGAAGTGTTTATTTTTCGCTCCTCTTTTCCTCTACTTTTTTCATCCTTCTGTTCTCTCTCAACTCTTATCCCAAAGTCACCCCCTTTCTTTCTCAGCTCTTTTTTTCATTTTTTCTCCCACCATCTTCTTTTCATCACTCCCCTTTGTTCTCTCCACATCCCTTTCTCCATTTTCATCACATATTCTCCATTATTATCACATCTCTCTCTCTCATTACTTTCTTCTTTTCTCACCATTCCTCCCCTCTTTTCCATCATACAGCTACACTCATTCCATCTTTCCTTTCCTCTTCCTTTCTGTCTAAACCCTCCTTGTTCCTCTTCCTTACTGAACCCCTCTCTATTACTTGGTCTCTCCTCGGTCTCCTTAAATCCTCACCTCCACTCACCCAGAACAGAGAAGAGTGATGGAAAAAAAAAAAAAAAGTGACCGAAGCAAGACGGCAAAAGAAAAACAACCAAAAGACGAGAAAAATACTAAATAAGTACAAATTAAAAAAACACAACAAAGCTATAAATTTAGCATACAATTACAAACCGATAACAAATGATCAATTAAAGGTTATTAAAATGCATTATATTATATTTGCATGACAGGTAAACATTAAAAAAAACTTCCACTGGAATCCGGATGACTAACTAGGTGCCCATTTTACTTCATGCGAAAGTTCCTCACAAGACCATTTTGTACATTTCAGACTTCAGCACTTTCACATCCTCCTCAGATTTTTTGCATTTGGAGGAAATACCCCAGTTCCTCCTCAAAAAAAAGCGGTGTTAACATTTCTAGACTCGCACATTCTTTTCATTGGAGTGTCAATTGTGATTTACAGATCTAAAACCTATTTATATAAAGCATGCACATTAAACCAAACACGCTATGTTTATACAGCGCATTGCGTTTCTAATTCATATATAGATTTGATAGTCAGTGGGTTTGGAGAAAGTGGATGCGAGTAGCATGGAGAAAAGTACAGGTGACCAGGGCACCATAGGAACCTTTGTCCAAGGGCATCTCAGATGTAAATCTGGTCCTGGTCACACAGACTGGTTAAAGTTGGCCATCAATTGTTGCATTAAATGCCCGTTATGGTTTCCCAAGCTTACCTCGGCCAGCTTGATGGCTCTCTCTGGGATCTCTATTCTGGGGAAGGAATACATGGCCCCTTGGACTGGATTACATCGGATCCCTGGAGCTTTGTTTAGAATCTCCTCAGTGAGCTGAGCCTTGTCTGCCAAGTTACCAAGAACTTTCTGTTTCTCCTGCAAGAATTCAGGGACAAGACATTGATGCCTAGCGATTGTATACATGGAGTACATCTTAAGATTGAGCCCACTGGAGCAAACATAGCACCCACTACCACTATGACGTTATGCACCTTTGCCATGCTTACCCCACCAATATAAGTTTCTTTATACATTACTCATTTAAATATATATGTGCCAATCACAGCTACAAAACTCTCTCTCGCACAGATATCTCGAGATCACCCACACTTAGCACCTACTTTTAACCATTAGTGGTTGCACTCAAAAGATTTAAACTAGACTGTAGAGTCACTGGGTCACCATGAGGATCATTTTCTTGCAGCTTCACATTGATCGATCTGATACTTTTTGTACGTCTCTATATCACTCTAAGTATTCCTGATTTAGCGCTTTCCTTGCCAATGTCTCCAGCCACCCCTTCTATCAATAAGGATCTCTATAATATTCTCCAGAAAGTGTCATCACTAAAGAAAGGCCGGCTTCATAAAAGCAAAACTAATCTCTAGCTTCAGTGGCCTTCGTGGCGCTCTATATAATGACTGAATCAGTGGTGGAGCCAATTAGGAGGGCCCTGTTGGAAAATAAATTGGGGGGGGGGGGGGGGGGCTTATAGAGGCTTAAGCTGCCTGGACGTTAAAGGTCACTCATCTGCAATGGGACTTACTGCAATAAATTGTTTGTAGGATGGATCTCCCGGCTGTGGGGGGTTCATCACAATGTCCAGTACTGCCTGTCCTGGCACAGGTGGGCACAGACGCACAGACACCAACTTTGTTAGCTGTTGCTTGACGGCTGGGTCCATGTTTACCACCTCCATATAACCTCCTCTGAAGCCACACCTGGGATGGACACACAAGGACAAGTCATACATTATTTCACCAACTCATTGCTTGGTTAAAATTGAACCTAATGTCTCTAAGACAGGGTCAAGTAAAACATTAGCACATATAGGTTATGCATTGCATACTAGTAGGTTTAGCCTTTTAATTACTTACAGATTTAAAATATTTTTTGCTTACACAAAGAAATGACTTGTTTTTTCTTGGGAGATGAATCCGTACTTTACAGCCATTAAAGGATTGAGCTAAAATAATTATTCAAAGCCCAACCAGCCTCCTGTAAGCCACGACTCAATTAGTGCTTATAGATAATCATCCAGGAGGCAGCGCCACCTTCGCCTTCTTTGACGTTATCCAGGAGCAGGCACCACTAAAACAACAAGGTACTTACTCGCCCATGAATCCCTTGGAGGTGGAATGGAAGGAAGCCATCTCCACAACATCGGAGTACTTGGGCCCCATCTCAAACAGGACCTTCTTGAAGGAGTGGAACACACAACCCTTGGCATAGACATTATCTTGATACACCTAGACACGAAAACATAAGGAGGATGCAGGTAAAGCACCAGTACAAATCTATATGTACACTACGCCATGCAACTGGCACCCAGCCTAAGCACGATTCATATAGTCTCATTAGATCTACCAAAGGTCTGCTCCGGCCAATTCTCTACACAACACCTGGTGAGAGAGAGCGGACCAAGAGAAGAAGCCAAAAGCAATGGGGGCAGGGAAGATCAATCCAATACATAGAATGGGTCCACAGTGGGCCTCTATAATAAGGAACATTAGAACAGAAGAAGAAAAAGTTCAGGTCTCTTGTGACTGGTCAATACCTCGTCAGCCATCAGGAACAGGTTCTCTTCTGCTGCAAACCGGATCACATCTTCAATGCATTTTCTACTCTGCACCTGACCTGGACCGCAAAAAAGAGAAAGTATGAGCAGACCCAAGCAAGCCGGTCAGAATATCCCTGCGATTATAGACCGAGCGACAGACCTATTGGAGAAGGCAAAAACAAATTCTGTCCTCGATCCCAAAGAAGAGATTTTAATAACTGAAGAGTGGATATCAACACTCAAAGGAGGAATACAGACTTGAAGACTACCCGGTTGCTAGGTCGGCATATCTAGGTCAAGGTTTGATATCCCACATCGCACAGTTTGTTTGCAACATATATCCTATACCCCATATCTTGGAGGGTACAGGTGTGGGTTACTAATGGAGAAGCCAATTTGGAAGGTATGAACCTTGGAGCACCGTCATGGTATACAACTAGTGCTCTGCTACTTGCCGGTGGGGTTTCCTGGGTTGATGATACACAACACTTTGGGGTTGCAGTGTTTCCTTGCTTCCTTGAGAGACCTCCTCAACTCCGGGATGTCCAAGGCCCAGCACTTTTCTTCATCCAGGTAATAGTTTACTTGAACAGCATCGAGCTCAGCCAGAGCAGCAGAGTATAGCGGGTACTGAGGGATTGGGATAAGGACCCCAGTGCGACATCGTCCCTGACCAGACACCAACAGCTTCAGCATAGTCTGAGAAAGGAGAGAGTGAGATAGAGAGAGTGATATAGGAGAGTGAGACAGACAGACAGACTTGAGAGGCAGAGAGACGACAACAACAGAGAGGGGGACAAAGAGCATGAGGCAAAAAAGTGGCGAAATGGGAGAGATATGCAGAGAGAGCATGCAAAGCACGAGAGCGAGAGCGACTGAAATGTGTCAGTAGAGTGAGCGAGAGCACGAGAAGACCTGTGAAATGAGGGCTGTTATTCTATTTAGTGGCCACTATCACTGTCCTGAACAGTCTGAAGAGACATCACAGCTTACAAAGCTCAGAGGGCCCAAGCTGGCAGCGACCCACCGCTGAGGAAGAAAGAACAAAACCGCAGCACAGACAAAGACCTGAAGAGGCCGGGCACAGGACGAGAAGGAAATGTACTGAACACGAAGAACGCACGATAAGAAAGGAATCTCAGCGTCAGCAGAGACACAGGTGCCAGGCCGGCAGGCTGTGTGCCAGGGGGCATCCTGAGACACTGTGGGCAAACAGATGGACAGAGCATCTGTGCCAGGAAGATCAGGCAGCCGTGCAGACCAGACAGTTGTGTGCAGGGACAGACCGTCTAGGCTGGCATCATGGCACACTGCTGTTTGGTCTGCATAGTGTCCGGTCACAGCAGCACACAGCGGTCTCTGTAGTCTGCACTGTATCTATTGGAGTGCCCGCCCGGCAGGCCGTGGTCTGGTGCGGTTTGCATTATGAATATTGCTTTACCTCCCTGGCACAGCAGGTAGATACAAGGGACATAAATCTGTGTGCCAAGAAGGGAACCAGAGAGCAGGCCAGACTGGTTGGCAGTATTGAGATTTGCACATACAACAGAGGTCAGCGCGCCACAATACCAACCAACGCATAGATCAGAAACAGTATGGACAAACCGCCATGTGCCAGGAAGGCCGACCCACAGACACAGTGAAGACAAACCACTGTTTGCAGATGGCAAATCAACAGTGCCAATCTGACATGGACCTGTGTGCCAGGCTGCGGTGTTGGGTGCCTCTTCATAAAAAGTACATTCTGGATCTACAAAGGGTTCAAAGATTGGCAACAAGATGAACATGGCTTGCAGCATCGGCCAGATGCCAGTGTGTGCCCAGTGAGATCAGGTTACTATATACATTATATTCAGTGTCCTCAGGGAGCTCTTCATTCAGAAGCATTTACATCTTTTGAGGTTACTGCAAAGAAATAAACTTAGAAACCAAAATGGCAGAGATGCAACTACTCTGTTGATTAACTTCCTGAGGTGGGAGGAGGCACAGGAAATTGTTTTTTTTATCTGCACAGTGGGAATGTGGCAGCTAAAATTTGCAAGTGCTTTGACTAGCCTACTTAAAAGGTCAGTCACAGACATCCTTCTAAAAAAGTAGTAGATATGTTCAACTCAAAATAGAAAAGTCGAAAGGGGAATTTCAGTCCAAAATAAAAAAATTTCCCATAAAATTGTCAATCAACATTTAACTATTCAATACCATTATCCGGTGTTTCCGTATTACTAATAAAACTATTTTTGTATACATATGAGAAATGTAGAGGGGAAAAGAAAATGTAGTTACTGAAAAGACCATATAGAAAAATAACGCGACCGCAACGCACCTACGCACACAGTGTGGAACTCACTAACAAAGAAGTCCGTGCTGGCAGATATTTACACGTGCCTTTACCAAAATGCTTTTTTTACTCTACAAAGTGATTTGTCTTTAAATTATGCACAAAAGAAAGAAAGGAAGGTGTAACATAGTATTTCAAATTCAAAAACAAAACACGCGACTTGCTGTTAAATGTTGGCGTATTTGTGTGTGAGGGGGGGGGGGGGGGGGGGCATTACCACTATGGAATCACTGGCTCCTGTGGAGAGGTAGATATTGTCAGGACTGCTTGGGATGCCGCCGTCTCTCTTCTCTATGTACTTTGCCACATCTTGGCGGATCACCTCAATGCCTTGGCTGGCGCTGTATGCCCCTGTGATGGAGAGAAGGAGGAGGAGAAGAGAAGGAGAGAAGAAGGAGAGAGATAATGTACATCTGTTATTGAGAGAAGACGGCAATACAAGAGGTTTTTCCCCAAGGTTGGACCCCCCTATGAACTGTGTGCAAAATGGAGCTTTCCCAGAAGAGCGCAACATTATTGGTTGTGGCTGCTGTCAGACATACACCGAACCTATCAGACTGCTGTTATTATAACAACGTTCCAAAGCTTTTAAATAAATCCCAAATTATTTTTTTGTTTAATTATTATTTTTAAATGTATTAATTAAAAAAAAAATGTAATTCTTTAAAAAATATATTAACATATTTTATTATATATTTTTTGTAATTATTCTAGATGTAAAAAAATTATTTTTTTAATAAAACTACGTTATTAAACTACTAATAGATGAATAATTATAATTATTATAATTATTATAATTATAATTATTCCACATTATGTTAAATCAGCTGCACCTCTATGCAAAAGATGAAGAAAAGAAAATCATTCTTAAGTTATACTATACAGTGTCAAAATAATTCAGATGCCAGCGCAGCTGGTTGGACCCGCGCGTCTCGGGCATGGGCAGCATGTTTGGCACACGTGGGCTCGGTGACCCAAAGAAGCAGCTGCAGAGAGGTTTTGCATATTTTATAAGTCACACAGCTCACATGTAACATGTTCTGATCTTTTATTTGGGAAGAACTTCAGGCCACACAGTTACGTGGCACAGCGTGGCACGAGTTAGTGTTTGGCTTAATCTAGTGCCTACATCAAATAAGGTATCCCGACTTATCACAGGAGACCCTGGCGGGCACAGAGGACTAGATGTGAGAGACCACAGAGAATGAGGCATCCAGAAGACATGAGAAGAGATCACAAGGTGTGCAAAATAATTTAGGGGCCCCCGGATACTTCAGTATCTACCACTTTGGTGAATAAAAGAAGCCAACATTGCGTAAATGATCAGACCACCTGTCTAGAAAATAATTGTTGCCAATACATTTGGATTCCTTATTTACTGCCAGAAGTAAAGGACCCAGTGCTTAGCACCTGCTGCACCAGCTCCTCCATGGTGTGCAATACTTTATCACAGGCTCTCTCTGTAGCGGTTCTCTCAGCAACACATGTAATTAGGGAGTAGGCTCCAGACATTATGTTCCCAGGGTGGGGGCAGGTTGGTTGCTCAGTGTTACGGTATCTCTACCACGGCTTGCTGACCTTGTCCCACCACTCCCTGCACCAATAGGATCCCTGGGAATGTAACAGGAGTGGACGTCTGGGTGACCCTCACAACTGGCGTAGGGATAGAGCAGTATAAAGTAGCACAAAGCCAGAAACGGAGCACAGCCTGGAGAAGAAAGTCAGAGCCCGGAAACCCAAACCACTCGATCCATCCCAAGTATCCAGGGTTATAGACCATGCTCAGACAGACCCTCTATTATATGGGCCTAGATTTAATCTCCACTGCATTGCCCTCCAAGTTACTGATATTTGGCCAAACATGATATGACCTCTGGCCAGATGCCAGTTATCTGCCAATGCTTTGCCCATTCACCCATAAAGGTGTATGAAAGGGAGCCGGGTTATTAATGCATCTGATGGAGGAGAATTTATAGTGTCTGGAATTTTTTCATGCAAACATTTTTTTTCAAAGTAAACAGATAAACCGCTGGTCTGAAGTTTGCTGAATTTGTTTTCTCTCAATGTTGACACCCCCTGAAATTCCCAGGGATAATTACCATAACTTATACAATGTAACTGGGGCCTGGGGATTGTGCAGACATGCTCAGTTATCACCTGAAGCCCGCCCTACTGTGGGAAGTCACATGATCTCAGACACTTTCCTTTAGCCAATCGGCATGTGCTGCATATTTGATATATCCTTTATAAAATTAGATATCCAATATGCAAATCTCAGTTGCTGGGGGTGTCTACATCACCCGCAGAACATTTTTTTCTTTGCTGCATATAATATGTTTGCATGAAAAAAATGCAAAAAATGTTGCTAGGTGGGTTATGATGCATTCTACAGGACGCATTCATAACCCACCTCACGTGCATATACCTTTAACTGCTCACCAGTGCGCTGCCCCCTATCCATTCACCAATGCTCTGCCCTCTATCCATTCACCAATGCTCTGCTCACTTTCTGCCCACCTACCAATGCTCTGCCCTCCGCAGCCTTGTAGGATCCGTCGAGCTTTCTCTTTGACATCTTCAGGGAACTTGTTATCATTCAGCAGTTCAGGATACAGACAGAGAGCGGTGACCTGGAAAAACAGAGAGAGTCATGGGAGAGGATGAAGAAAAGAAACAGGATGAGAACAGAAGGTGCAACATGACTGGCACAGAGGGAAGCCACCACAGGACGGGCACAGAGAGAAGCCACCACCCAGGAGGTACCAGAGGACGGGCACACAGAGAGAACAAACCCCCCAGAGGACGGGCACACAGAGAGAACAAAACCCCCAGAGGACGGGCACACAGAGAGAACAAAACCCCCAGAGGACGGGCACACAGAGAGAACAAAACCCCCAGAGGACGGGCACACAGAGAGAACAAAACCCCCAGAGGACGGGCACACAGAGAGAACAAAACCCCCAGAGGACGGGCACACAGAGAGAACAAAACCCCCAGAGGACGGGCACACAGAGAGAACAAAACCCCCAGAGGACGGGCACACAGAGAGAACAAACCCCCAGAGGACGGGCACAGAGAGAACAAACCCCCAGAGGACGGGCACACAGAGAGAACAAAACCCCCAGAGGACGGGCACACAGAGAGAACAAAACCCCCAGAGGACGGGCACACAGAGAGAACAAAACCCCCAGAGGACGGGCACACAGAGAGAACAAAACCCCCAGAGGACGGGCACACAGAGAGAACAAAACCCCCAGAGGACGGGCACACAGAGAGAACAAAACCCCCAGAGGACGGGCACACAGAGAGAACAAAACCCCCAGAGGACGGGCACACAGAGAGAACAAACCCCCAGAGGACGGGCACAGAGAGAACAAACCCCCAGAGGACGGGCACACAGAGAGAACAAACCCCCAGAGGACGGGCACACAGAGAGAACAAACCCCCAGAGGACGGGCACAGAGAGAACAAACCCCCAGAGGACAGGGACAGAGAGAACAAACCCCCAGAGGACAGGGACAGAGAGAACAAACCCCCAGAGGACGGGCACAGAGAGAACAAACCCCCAGAGGACGGGCACAGAGAGAACCATCGCCCATAGGTCCAGCAGGACAATCACACCATGTAATCCATGTGCAGCGCAGTCTCACCTGTCGCAGGAATGTAATTGGTTTCTGTCCCATTGCGTGAGCGTCTCCAATATTGGCCTTAATGACCTCAGAGAATGGCTTCTTCACCCCCTACAAGAGACGATTAGAAGGATTAGATAGACCCCGTATTCATATACACCATAAAATGCTGCGTCGCTCTATAAGGTGTCACCGTGTTTATTACATCAAAATGTCCACGTGACTTCTAGTAGACTTCCTTGGAGAGCTTCTGAAGATTGATAGTAAATATCCCCATACAATACGGACACTTACAGATAGGGACCTTCCACGGTGTTCAAGTTACTAGAGATAAAAAAAAGTGTCCTCAACAGTCTACTCTTCTATTGGCTTTGGAGATAAAAAAATAAATACACTAGAGCTACGGAATATGTTAGCGCATTATAAATAAATAAATAAATAAATAAATAATAATAATAATAATAATAATAATAATAATAATAATCACAATAGTCCATTTTGTAGTCATTTACCAGTTTTAGATGTTGGGGGTTAATCTTTTAATGCTTAGATTCCTAAACAGTAGGAGTTGGTTATTTTAAATTATGCATTGCTCGGTAATAAAATCCATATTCCATATAATACTCAATATGTAATCTTTGAAACAAAGTTTGAGTAACAGCTTACAGACGAGCTGTTTATCTCCACCCTGATCGGGTCATCAAGAGGTGGGTGGCGGAGATGTTTTCTTAAGAATCTGCTTCACATAATTCATAGGGTGGCCTTACTATACATACACACATCTTTGTGCCAGAAAATTTAGCACTGCTTGTTAGACAAAGCTGCAGGAAGAGGCAGCAGCAGCGGAGTTTGATCCTTGAAAGTTTTAATAGTAAATATTGCTTTTTTTAAAGTCAATAAACTGCAGTTCACAGTTATATGGGCGAGTGTGGGGCCGGTGTGTAGCAGCTCAGCTTGTACTTGACCTTCTAAGTTAGTAGCGAAGGTAAAAGATAAGCAGAAGGGGGGGGGGGGGGGGGGCGGCGGCACCTAACAAACTCTGATCTTTGTACTGCACCATCACGAGAATCCACAGAGTCCTGCAAGGAGCACGGCCTAATCTCACAGGAGGAGAGCAAATTTATATATATATATATATATATATATATATATATATATACATACATATATATATATATATATATATATACATATACATATACATACACACACACATATATACATACTAGAATAAAAAACATAAGTTATAATATATTTAATAAAAACATATTTTATGTACCATTTCAGTGTATATGGGGGGTCAAGGTATTTTGGCATTTAATCAGTTTCAGATTGTATCTAGTGTCACCGTGGGTTATTGTACTGAAAGCAAAAGGTCCAAGGAATGGAAATTACAATATGAAATTCTGAGTGAACAGAACCGGTTAGAGATGTTCACATTTATAAACAATATACATAGATATGCCCGTCTTCTCTAATGAGTTTCTCACACTATTCATGATCTCACCTGGGGTTCATATGTTAAATCTCCAATAACTTGGATCTTTGTTGTGTCCCATTAATGTTTAAGTGAAATGTCCCTTTCCTGGAAATACAATAACCAGAGCGGCTTCATACACTTCCATCCTAAGGATAAAGGATCATATCAACGCACATGAAAAGCTATTAGATTGTAAGCTCTTTGTAACTTTTTTATATATTGAATCCTGAATTGCCTCCCTGACCCAAAGATAAAAATATATAAAACTATTCATGGAATAAGAGACGACCGTGATTAGTCACATTGTGACTAATCTGTGTGTGATGGCGGCGCTCTCAATGGGAGCGCGGTCCTGGTATCTCCGTTGCCATGGAAATGAAAGGAATCAGATGAATGCTATTGAGGTGGAGGGTGGGAAAGATCCAAGAGGAATTCTAGAGAGCGGAGAACAATTCCCATACATGCCGGGGGCCCAGCGGGTAAAACCCTGCCCCACACAGAACAAATCCCACTCTCGTTGGCGATGGGGACCATAATGAGAGTTAACCCTCTCCATATAGGACAATTGTCCCCATATATAAAAAAAAAAAAAAAAAAACCACACACTATCCCTCCCATGTTCCCCCCATCTCCCCCGTGTTCCCCCATCCCTATCTCCCCCATCTTCCCCATGTTCCCCCCCATCTCCCCCGTGTTCCCCCATCCCTATCTCCCCCATCTTCCCCGTGTTCCCCCCCATCTCCCCCGTGTTCCCCCATCCCTATCTCCCCCATCTTCCCCGTGTTCCCCCATCCCTATCTTCCCCGTGTTCCCCCATGTTCCCCTATCTTCCCCCATGTTCCCCTATCTTCCCCCATGTTCCCCTATCTTCCCCCATGTTCCCCTATCTTCCCCCATGTTCCCCTATCTTCCCCCATGTTCCCCTATCTTCCCCCATGTTCCCCTATCTTCCCCCATGTTCCCCCGTCCTCCCCCATGTTCCCCCGTCCTCCCCCATGTTCCCCCGTCCTCCCCCATGTTCCCCCGTCCTCCCCCATGTTCCCCCGTCCTCCCCCATGTTCCCCCGTCCTCCCCCATGTTCCCCCGTCCTCCCCATGTTCCCCCGTCCTCCCCATGTTCCCCCGTCCTCCCCATGTTCCCCCGTCCTCCCCATGTTCCCCCGTCCTCCCCATGTTCCCCCGTCCTCCCCATGTTCCCCCGTCCTCCCCATGTTCCCCCGTCCTCCCCATGTTCCCCCGTCCTCCCCATGTTCCCCCGTCCTCCCCATGTTAAACTGCAGCATTTAGAGCCATTTCGCTTAGCGCGCCGATTGCCTGGAACCATCTACAGGGTTACACGGGGTATAGCTGTATAAAGGGTGTTTCCTTTCCCCATTTTCACGTTTCTGTTTTTTCTTTGCGTCAGGTTTTCCCATAAAACAGAAAAAGTTCACAGGACCCAAATCTTGCTGACCACACAGCAACCACCCGACCCTACTGGCCTTTTTATTACAGAGATAATTGGACTTTCATTAACGAATTCTGCACCATGCTTCTGTTCTGCCAAGACTGGAGTATCCCACTCATTACCCGGAGAAAGAAGTGTTTTGTACACAGTGTAATTGGATCAAGAAATAGGTCAGTCCGTGTGAGGCCAAAGTCTACGTGACGTGTTGAAGGCACCAGACTCTACTAGATCAATGGATTATTAATAGTGGCACATAAAGCGTTCTGGCACATGACTTATTTATGTAATTGATTAAAACGTAAACTAATCATGGATGGAGATGGTCAGCTGACCAGTCACTTGTACTTCATTAGGAACAGTTGTCAAGTTACAATCTCTTCTATTTTTGGACTAGTCCTATGGAAGATTCTCATTAGCCCAGACAGCTGACATTATTACATGACTCGTTATATGGTGATGGCAGATTGGATTTGAACCCGACTGGAAAATACAAAACCTTGAAAAGTATCTGCTCCCACGAATGGAGAGGACAGGAGTGGAGCCAAAGAAACTACGGGAAATGAGCAAGTTGGCAAACCCCTTAAACCTTTTCTCTTGCCTCGTCTTCCTTTCATCTTATTGTCACTCTTTCTATATAATATTCATTCTCTATCACCTAACTGGAATAAAGCAATCCACCAATTGGTTCCCAGCCAAAGGAGCCAGAAACCAGTCCAGGCACCCACTCCACACACTGAGAACCTGACAACCTTTTGTGCAAATGCCGGTACACGACAAGCTCTTTACATTTTATATAGAATATGCTAAACCTCCTGGGACACCCTCCCAGTAAGACTTGCCTCCATATTTATAGAAGTTTTCTTCCTATGTTAATCTATAAACTCCCTAACTGGACCAGCAGAGCGGAGCGCGCAGAGCGGAGCGCGCAGGGCAGTCGCTGTACGGTTACTTTACCTTAAACAAATATTAGCGTTCTGCACGCAGTATAGGTCTTGGTATTTTAGTATTTTCACATGGACATATGCTTTAGGTTAGTAATGCCACCTTTGTGTCTTGCCCTCCACAGCTCAACCCCATATGCCATCCCACACAGCTCCTGCCCATGTATGTTGTCCACCCCAGCTCATACCCACTCGCCTCTCCCTGCACAGCTCCGGCCCACACTCCTTATCTGCCCAGCTCATACCCACTCGCCTCTTCCTGCACAGCTCCTGCCCACGCTCCTTGTCCACCCCAGCTCATACCCACTCCTCTCCCTGCACAGCTCCTGCCCACGCTCCTTGTCCACCCCAGCTCATACCCACTCCTCTCCCTGCACAGCTCCTGCCCACGCTCCTTGTCCACCCCAGCTCATACCCACTCGCCTCTCCCTGCACATCTCCTGCCCACGCTCCTTGTCCACCCCAGGTCATACCCACTCCTCTCCCTGCACAGCTCCTGCCCACGCTCCTTGTCCACCCCAGCTCATACCCACTCCTCTCCCTGCACAGCTCCTGCCCACGCTCCTTGTCCACCCCAGGTCATACCCACTCGCCTCTTCCTGCACAGCTCCTGCCCATGTTACTTGTCCACCCCAGCTCATACCCACTCGCCTCTTCCTGCACAGCTCCTGCCCACGCTCCTTGTCCACCCCAGCTCATACCCACTCGCCTCTTCCTGCACAGCTCCTGCCCACGCTCCTTGTCCACCCCAGGTCATACCCACTCCTCTCCCTGCACAGCTCCTGCCCACGCTCCTTGTCCACCCCAGCTCATACCCACTCGCCTCTTCCTGCACAGCTCCTGCCCACGCTCCTTGTCTGCCCAGGTTATACCCATCAAACTAACCAGCTCAGTTGACCAGCTCAGTTTAGTAAAACCACAATAATGTCAGTGTGTGGGTATCAGTCAGACCTGAGCACTTGACCTAAACCAGTTTCCTTTCAATAAACATTTGTCTCATTTTAGTATTTTTCTTTTAATTCTAAATGAAAAGAAAAAGAAAAAAAAAGCCCTCCCCTCTGCTGATTGGATGGCGGTTGGTTGATGTCAGCCAATCAGTTACATAATAAAACTGGAGACAATTGCAGCTACCCCTCGACTGACCGGTCTACTAGAAGCAGTTTGCCTGGTACTGACCGCTGAGTTAATGACACGAGGGCCTGACCCTTCCGTACAAGGCTAGATTTTCACACTAGCTTGAGGTAGTCAGTGACCGGGTCAGGAGTCACTGACCGCCGGCCCGTCCTCTCTGACAGTGACCTATAACACTTCTCGTGTCACACAGCGCTCGTTCAGGGAGGGTCACATGAGCAGGTGGCGTTGGCTCTGTGGTCAGACCCAAAGAGGAAGAACTGGTCACAGAACAGAGAAACTGCATGGAATATACACATGTACACATATATATTGTATGTCCAGTAACGTGTCACCAGACACACATTGCACAACATCACCATGGATGATACAGACACAAGGATCACTGGGCCAGGGGTCCGATCGGATTTATATTTAAAGAACCAGAAAAAGGAGCTACGTACAGAACTGGTATATACAGCTTCATATAGGAGCGTCTGCTTTAGGGCAACTTAACCGAAACCCCCTATATAAATGATCTTAATATGTGGTGTCAAATGTATAAGACGACAGAAAGGAGAGCGGGACACGATAGAAACCTGAAGATATAGCAAGGAATTTATTCAAGTTCAGGAGGAAAATGTCTTCAAGAAAAAAGAGGAGACAAATGAACAAGATGTTTCTGGGCAATACGTGCTACTCTGCAGAAGGGGTAGTAGATCAGAGGAGCCGTCTTCCAGGTGACATGGTATGGATGGATACAGCTGAAGAGCTCAAGCATAGGAGATTTATTAGAGAGCTTTTTTGGTAGATTGAATGGGTAGATTACATGGGCCTTTCAGACATCCACGTTTCTACATAGAGCACAACATGTCAAACCTGCTAGAATTGAACCTGAATATTTTGCAATGTTTTACTCCAAGGAGGTCAGGATATTAGAGGAGGAACAGACGAGATCAAGCGAAGGAAATGGCAACGATCTGACGGGCTGGGCAAGGTCCGCGTAGGACGGCGCTTTGTTTGGATCACTGTCCTGGTGGGTTGCCAAGCCCCCCAACTAGATCTTCCTAAAGAGACTTGTTTGAGCTACTCGCCCTATGCCCATCCGTCTGTCCATTATCCATTAGACTCATTAGGCTCTTGTACATGTTCAGCGTTAAAATGGACACATCACAACTGCACGTCATGCGGAGAACATACGTTAATCGGCCAGCCAATGAGGTTACAGAGGGCAAGCCTCCAAGACCAGTTACACTTCCGAATAAGTTTTTGTCCTCCCCTTCAAGAGAGATAAAAACAGACACATTGTTGCATCCGCACAAAGGTATTTGATAAAGTTACAGGCTTCAATTCTCAATGTCTGCAAACGAGATGATCCATTCCTAGCTCCCGATACCCGCCAAAGCAAGTGTATAAACAATAAAGCTTTTAATAACCCCGAGACCCCCTAAGCCTCTGCCCTGGTCTCCAAACACTCCTCTAATGGCTCCTTCACTCTTCTCAGGAATTGCTTCTCTCTACTTGTGTACAGCACGATCGCGGCCTCTGGCACAGTCAGGCTATATCCTGGTTGGCTCATACTCCACAATACACAGACACCCCCTCTTATTAGCGCACTCTGCCAATACAAAGAGCCACAGTAATGTCCAAACTGGGCATCAGCTACAGCCTTCTGCTCATTTAAGGTCATCAAGGTGCTGGAAGAAGCTTTGGCTTCGAGGACAGACAGACAGACATGACAGTTTTGTGTCTAGAAAGATCTTCATTGTCTAGTAAATACTTAGACTTGTTACCCACTAGAGGGATTTCCATGATATCTGGAAGACCTTCAAATACAAAATCTTCTGTCTACTGCCATTACTGGGCAACCCAGGTTTCACAGTAGGGTTTTCCCACAAGGACATTAACTGGTGGAACTCCCAGGAGACCAAGAAAAAGGAAATATCTTCCAGAATGCCAGGAAGATGGCGCATTAAGTACCACTAACATGTTGGATCCTCCATCAATGCCCGGGTCATCACGACATGTATGCGGTTGGAGGATGTTTTAGCAAAGTTCCCTTAGACATGGACAATTAGTCTGTCTGGTCTCAGTTGTGCAATTACTTCTGATTGGATTTAAGTCAAACCCCAATACACCATCGGAGACGTCTCTGGATCCAAAAACAGGAAGCTCCAACCTAGATATTAACCTACAAGTATTGCAGAGAACTTCCAGATGGATCTATCCAAATCACGGTGCGAATAACCAAAGCTCAGCACGTCTGGGACAATAAAGGGAAACCATATTATAATATAATACTACATTCGGTTTCAAAAGTGATCTGCAATGCACGGCCAGATTTACATCTAAGGCGTTTATGTAATGAATCAGGAATAAAATACTAACTCTGCGTCTTGTATAGATTGTCTGCCAATCAGAGAGGATAGTTTGCTATACTCCGATTGTATTGGCTGCATTTTCAATACTGGAACATGGAGCCTTCCCCAAGCTGGCACCCCTAGGCGGCTGCCTACTGGTAAATCTGGGCCTACATTGAACTCTTCTACCATATAACAATCTATACCAATACCTCCTGCCAGCTATAGACCATGAACCGTGGGTTTAACTCCTTGGGCTCTATTGTGCACGTATAGGAAGAGGAGACCGCGGACTTGGCTGTACCGTAGGGTTGGATTGTGTACAGGTATGACACGGATGTCATGGTGTCCGACTCATGGCGCGCACAGCTTGATTACTGCTGATTGGCTGACCGAACAAGCCTCCCTGGTTAATTATACATGAAAAGGCAATTTATTAAACAAACAGACTGACATTTTCAAATAACCTTTTATATACAAATAAAATGTCCTTTCCACGTCCGTTTAGTTTGTGTTCGGGTATTTGTTTAACAGGACGCGCCTGTGTAATATCTCTAGGTGTACAACAAACAAACAAAACGCAAGGTGCACACACGTATGTACAGAAGGCCGAACCCAACACCCCCGTAAGGACAGAAACAAGTTTCACTGTAGATCTGAGCCATCCAAACTGCTTATTCTATCTACCACCCAATAAAAACAAATAGTCCCTGTATGGGTCTGCCCACTGCAGCATATGTAGACACAGACTCTGTAGGGCTGGATGTGCAGTGTCCTAGCCTATCAGGGACCATCTCAGCATAATGTTGCCAATATATGGTCACTGATTGCTGTGTTGTGTCTCAAAATAACCAGAATCTTCATGAGCTGCAGAGGGCAGACCCATACAGGAACTATCTGTATGATTTTAGGCAATAAAACAGATCTTATAAGGACTTCTTAAAAAAATAAAGTACATAAAAGTAAATTGATACAAAAGGGGTATTATAGATCTAGTAACACCCAGGAGCCTTCCATAGCCCTTTAATAATGAAAAAATTAGTCTTGTGTTCTATTCAGTGTCTGAGGAGCGCCGCACGAGCCCAGGTCACAGCTGTGTTTATATTGGAATATTTATACAGTCAGCACCTTGAAGGAGGAAGAGATAGAGGCACGAGAGAGAGACACCTAGAGGAGGCAGCTCTGTGAGGAGACACAACCAAGAGAGAGACAGACGCGGCCAAGAGAGACAGCTAGAGGAGGCGGCAGCGCAACCAAGAGAGAGAGACAGCTAGAGGAGGCGGCAGCGCAACCAAGAGAGAGAGACAGCTAGAGGAGGCGGCAGCGCAACCAAGAGAGAGAGACAGCTAGAGGAGGCGGCAGCGCAACCAAGAGAGAGAGACAGCTAGAGGAGGCGGCAGCGCAACCAAGAGAGAGAGACAGCTAGAGGAGGCGGCAGCGCAACCAAGAGAGAGAGACAGCTAGAGGAGGCGGCAGCGCAACCAAGAGAGAGAGACAGCTAGAGGAGGCGACAGCGCAACCAAGAGAGAGAGACAGCTAGAGGAGGCGACAGCGCAACCAAGAGAGAGAGACAGCTAGAGGAGGCGGCAGCGCAACCAAGAGAGAGAGACAGCTAGAGGAGGCGGCAGCGCAACCAAGAGAGAGAGACAGCTAGAGGAGGCGGCAGCGCAACCAAGAGAGAGAGACAGCTAGAGGAGGCGACAGCGCAACCAAGAGAGAGAGACAGCTAGAGGAGGCGACAGCGCAACCAAGAGAGAGAGACAGCTAGAGGAGGCGGCAGCGCAACCAAGAGAGAGAGACAGCTAGAGGAGGCGGCAGCGCAACCAAGAGAGAGACAGACGCGGCCAAGAGAGAGACAGCCAGAGGAGGTGGCTCAGTAAGGAAGGGGCAACCGAGAGAGACAGACGCGGCCAAGAGAGACAGACAGACAGACAGGAGGTGGCACAGTGCAGAGACAGACGTGTGAGAGAGATGGGGTGAGAAGAGATCGAAAGAGAGGACAGAGAAAGGCAAAAGAGAGACGGAGGAGGGAGAATAAGAGAGTGTAGAGAGGCACAAGAGACAAGTACACATTTCACACACTGCCCTCCAGACTTTCACCTCATTGTAGATTGCAAGCTCTGGTGCTCAGGGACCACACCGCACTGTAATATTTTTAATACAAATCTGTGTCCGTTTGCTTAGTTTCGCCCGTGTTCTCTGCATTTCACAAAGACAAAATCTACTACAGGTATACCCCGCTTCAAGCTACCCCGGTTAGAGCGGATTTGCTATAACGCTGTTTTTGCTGCCAGACCCCTTCTAACGCTCTGATTCGCTATAAAAAAACAATCCGGGATGACCAAGAAGATCCAACATCAAGAATGTAAAGTTTATATTTCTGCCAATGCTCAGTTAGTGTTAGGTTTGAAGTTCATATAAAACAAATTGCAATTGAAAGTGGTGTTTTTTCACAAGTTCCCCTATCCTCCCATGTTCCCCTATCCCCCCCCTCATGTTCCCCTATCCGTCCGTCCCCCTCATGTTCCCCTATCCGCCCCCCCCCCCCCATGTTCCCCTATCCCTATCTCCCACTGCAGCGTTTGACCGGTTTCGCTTAGCGCTCCTACTGCCTGGAACCATCTGCAGCGTTACATGGGTATAGCTGTAGTTTAGTAACTTTAATGTTAAGTTCTATATTACGACAGATTGTAAGCCCTCGAGTGCCGGACCCTCCTGTGCCAATTTGCTGCCTTGTACTATTCTTAGTCTTCATTCATGTGAAATTTTATCCGCGTGTTTATCTCACCCAAAAGCTAAACAATCAGCTGGCGGTCTACAAATAGGATAATAATGAGGTCAATGACGCAGATTTGTACCTGCTCACCGAGCCCTCGCTGCAAGGTTTAAACATAAAACATTATTGACAAACTTTGTTAAAATCAGAACTAGTGGTTTATTTTAGCTCCACTGCTGAAAATCAAAACAAATAGTCCCTGTATGGGTCTGCCCACTACATCATATGCAGACACAGACTCTGTAGGGCAGGATGCGCGCACATCCGTCACGCATTACACGCACATTCTGTTACACTGGTTAATGTGTGCGTATCTTTGTTACTGTCTGTTAATAAATAAAAGGAAACAAAACTTATACGAGAAACATTTTGTGATATTTTAAACTGAACTAGTTTCTATTCTATTGTATAGAGGAAGAGAAAAAAAATGTATTCTGAAATATAATTTGTTTTTTTATAAATGATGCCTCTGCCTCGATACTCTTCAGTAAATTAGTTTCAGGAATTAATAAATGTTTTTTTTTAAGTTATCGATTTACTTTTCTGTACTTTATTTTCCCAAGTGCTTATTTTATTGCCTAAAATCAAATAAATAGTCCCTGCATGGGTCTACCCTCTGCAGCTCAAAGACACAGACTGTCTCATACTAACCAATCAGTGACCATCTCCCAACAACATTCCACAACATGCTGCTGAGAAGTGATACCTGATAGGTTAGGACAGTACACAGCCATATAGACTCTAAATATGCTGCAGAGGGCAGACCCATTCAGGGACTATTTATTACATTATTATTTATTACAATCCTACAAATGTCCGCATAACTGTGCCATATAGCTTAGTGTACTCTGTACAGGGGAGGGGGCTTCTGGGACCTCTGCTCACAATAACCTCAATGAAAAATATTTGTGTTTTCACATTAAAGTGACTAAAAGCTACAAAGGTGCGCCGGTTACTTACTCTTTATTTGTGCGTGATCCCCCAATACTATTGGACACTGTCTCTTTAACATCTCCACTACATATACTAAGCATCATTGTGTGTCTGCAGCACAAACATCTGGGCATGTGGCAGAGGGGGCGGAGTCCTGCCCAGACAGCACATGTGGAAGCGCTTCTACCTCGGCGTGCCTCTACACACACACACACTATACATGGGAATGTGCCAGATTGTATAGAGCGTAGAGGGGGCTTCTAGTCATGTGACCCCGCTGCATGTGCACGGGCAGAAGTAACGATCCAACGGAGGCCGAGCTAATTCGTGCAAAACATATAAAGGAAACACGGAGTATATAACCTGGGAAGAGGCGAGAGGGGATAAGACGCGCACAATGAGATGCAATAAGCCCTAGGTGTATCTCGGGCACTTATGGTTTTTATCGGACCCTCCTCTGACAGATCCACAAACTCTTATTTATTACATATCCACCACTCTATAACTCCAAATCCTCCTCTCCTTCCTAAAAGGCACCCGGGTGTTACTAGGTAGATAATATCCCTGGGTATATATTTACTGCCCCCTGTAGCTCATGAATACACGTGACTGAAGTGCAGTGTTGCAAATTAGCCTGTCCGTTACCTCTCTCAAATAGCAGGTCGCATTATGTTTGTTACTATGAGACACTGCACACTGTCTTCATGAGCTGCAGAGGGGAAACCCAAGTAGGAACAATTTATATGATTTTAGGCAGTAAGACAGAGATTATAAGCACTTGTTAATAAAATAAAAGTACATAAAAGTAAAGATACCGGGTTATTATATACCTAGTAACACCAAGAACCTGCCAGGTCCCTTTAACAAGATGAAGGAGGATAAGATGTAGTTGGGGAGCGGAAGATGCAAAGTAAATTTGCAGAATTAGTAGGCTGTCAAGACAAACCGTAAGGAAATTCACAAGTGGCTGAGATCTACATAGGGCTATCCTGGGGAAAGGAACAGGTTTTCTGACACAGACACTTTGCTTACCAAGTTACGGCTCTGTCTTACAAGGCTCGTGCTAAACTTAATCAGTATGGCTTCTGACAGAGGTGCAACTCTCAAAAGCTCGTCATTTCAATATGTTTGTCCAATAAAAAAAGCTATCACTATATACTGCAATACTCAGATTATTAATCTATAATAAATCAGTGAATCCCACTTACTTCACCGATGCACGTCTAGACACGAGCGCCGAGTCTAGGCGCCCCAAGCTCACCTGTTGCAGCTCCTTCTCCAGTTCCACCGCCCTGGTTACGATGGGTCCCCTCACGGCGTACTCGACCCGTTTGATGCAGGGGTTCATGGAATCCAATGTCAGGATCCGGTCGTGTGTCCCGTTCTCCGACATCTTGGGTGCGAGGTTCCCGTCCCGTTTTTTCACAGGGGTTCCTGACACGGACCTGCGGGGGGACACAGCATTGGAGCTGAGAGGGAGCACACGGGGGGAGGCAAAAATACACCGAAAAACCTGAGCCACGGGGGATGCCTGGCCCCTCACAGACACCCCGGACCGGAGGACACTCATGGCTACAAATGCACTAAAGCTCTATGCAGAGGTACGTCTTATATCGTAGCTAGAAGAGAAGTAAAGAAGAAGAAGGCTGAGCAGAGATTGCACAAGCGGAGCCGGCTCCGGAAGATCTGACGCTTGCAATAAAAAAAGTACAAGAGTTAGAGGGAGGAAACTGAGACAGAGAGAGGGAGGGAGAGAAGGGGAGAGAAAGGGAGAGAAAGGGAGAGAAGAGAGAGAAGAGAGAGAAGAGAGAGAAAGGAGAGAAAGGAGAGAAAGGAGAGAAAGGAGAGAAAGGAGAGAAAGGAGAGAAAGGAGAGAAAGGAGAGAAAGGAGAGAAAGGAGAGAAAGGAGAGAAAGGAGAGAAAGGAGAGAAAGGAGAGAAAGGAGAGAAAGGGAGAGTTCAACAAGCAGAGACAGCTCACAGCTCAGGGCTATATAGAAACATGTCACTTATACAATGAGCCCTGCCTGCATATACACCCACTGCCTGCACATAACCCCAGCCTGGCTCCATATACACCCACTGCCTGGCTCCATATACACCCACTGCCTGGCTCCATATACACCCACTGCCTGCACATAACCCCAGCCTGGCTCCATATACACCCACTGCCTGCACATAACCCCAGCCTGGCTCCATATACACCCACTGCCTGGCTCCATATACACCCACTGCCTGCACATAACCCCAGCCTGGCTCCATATACACCCACTGCCTGGCTCCATATACACCCACTGCCTGCACATAACCCCAGCCTGGCTCCATATACACCCACTGCCTGGCTCCATATACACCCACTGCCTGCACATAACCCCAGCCTGGCTCCATATACACCCACTGCACATTGCCCCACTCAGGAAGGTGGGGTTAGAGAGAGGAAAAACCGGTCTGTACAAATAAACTGAGCCCAGGAGCGACAAGCGGCCGCTTACCCAGACACAGCTACAATGAGACTGACCCCCTGCCTGCAGGGTACAAATGAGCAGAGACATTCCCACTACAGGGAGGGACCGGGACTCGTACCAACACTGCAAGGAGTGAGACTGTACCTTTAAGTCACTGTGCTAAGCCCTGGGACGGCGCTGCCTCTGGAGATATACAGATTTATTGTAGATATCATCACGGATACTTTACATTAATAAGGCAAGTAGAGACAAAGGTAATTATGGAGTAAAATTCCAGGGTCTATGGAAGACTTGATCACAGATACTTCTACACACAAGTCAGTACACCCCTCACATGTAAATATGTTATTATATCTTTTCATGCGACAACACTGAGGAAATGACCCTCTGCTACAAAGTAAATTGCAAGCGCGCGGCCCGGATACCAGCGCAAAGTAGCAAGCGCGCGGCCCGGATACCAGCGCAAAGTAGCAAGCGCGCGGCCCGGATAACAGCGCAAAGTAGCAAGCGCGCGGCCTGTATAACAGCGTAAACTTGCTGTCCCCTCAAAATAACTCAACACACAGCCATTAATGTCTAAACCGTTGGCAACAATAGTGAGAATGTACAAATTGGGCCCAAAGAGACAATATTTTGTGTGGCCACCATTATTTTCCAGCACTGCCTTAACCCTCATGGGCATGGAGGTCACCAGAGCTTCACAGGTTGCCACTGGAGTCCTCTTCCACTCCTCCATGATGACATCACGGCGCTGGTGGATGTTAGAGACCTTGCGCTCCCCCACCTTCCGTATGAGGACGCCCCACAGATGCACAATAGGGTTTAGGTCTGGAGACATGCTTGGCCAGTCCATCACCTTCACCTTCAGCTTCTTTAGCAAGGCAGTGGTCGTCTTGGAGCTGTGATTTGTGTGTGCGCGCCAGGTTCAGCCAGTAGAGGGAGTAACAGATTCCTCCATAACTCAGCTGGTGCAATGCAGAAAGTTACCAACAAGAGGTCCTGAAATATGTGAGCATCAGAATAAACTGAAACCGGAGCATTCGCCCTAAAAAGGACTTGGCCATCACATTGGACCTTGAACGTGGAGGGGCCATAAAACACAGAGAGAGATCGATACATTCGTGGACCATTTTACAGTATGTACTTCTGAGGAACTAAACTTGAATTTATTTTCTAAAACATGTAAATATTTTCAAGGGACCTGGAATCCTCACCTGCTCCACATCAAACACAGAAATGAACCCTGGGGCAAAAAAAATTGTAATTTAAATGTATGTTTACGGTTTGAGGAGTAAGTTTCTATATCATCCAATTAACCCTGTTACACTGTTCCAACTACCTACAACGTAGGGCTTCCTTCACTTGGTAGGTGTCGCAAGGACCAAAAATCACAAGCACCCCGCGAACGGCGAAGTCTCCTTACTGCAAACAAACATGTCAGCTTATTCTCTTGCACGCTTTAGATGCTCTGCACCATCTGAGCCTGTCCTGATAACGTGCAGGGAGGAGACTGCCCTATATTAGCCACACGCTGCAGTGTCTGAGCCTGTCCTGATAACGTGCAGGGAGGAGACTGCCTTATATTAGCCACACGCTGCAGTGTCTGAGCCTGTCCTGATAACGTGCAGGGAGGAGACTGCCTTATATTAGCCACACGCTGCAGTGTCTGAGCCTGTCCTGATAACGTGCAGGGAGGAGACTGCCTTATATTAGCCACACGCTGCAGTGTCTGAGCCTGTCCTGATAACGTGCAGGGAGGAGACTGCCTTATATTAGCCACACACTGCAGTGTCTGAGCCGGTCCTGATAACGTGCAGGGAGGAGACTGCCCTATATTAGCCACACGCTGCAATGTCTGAGCCTGTCCTGATATTGTGCAGTGCATAGGACTATAGCCTGAGATTGCAGGAGCTCACTGCCTCCATATGAGACTCATGGGGGCCCCACACCCCCCTCCTAATCTGCAGAGCACACAGCACCTCAGGGCTCTGATAAAGGGAAGGACGGAGCTTCAAGACAAAGAAAGTTTGTTTTGTGTAACTTGATCGCTCAGCGTCCGGGGGGTGCGGGCAGAGCCAACGGGAACTAATGTGCCCTGAGCGGAGCCCGCAGGCTCCCATCATGCACAGGAAACTATACAAAAAGATATGAACTTTAATAGTTAAACAGGATGGAAGGTTCCTGGGTGTTACTGGGTGTATAATATCTCTGAGTATCCATATACTGACATGGACTTTGTTTTATTAACAAAATCCTCTTAAGAAGAAAAATAAGACTGTGGAAGATGGAGAATTAGTATTTTATATAGACAGGGTAGTAGATCCATGCACTGGATTTCCAGCAGAGGCGGTCAAGACAAACCATAAGGAAATTCACAAGGGCCTGAGATCTGTGCGCCTGAGGATTAAAGGAACAGGTTTTCTGACCCATTGTAGACTTGCAGCTGTACACACACACACACACACACACACACAGAGAGAGACACACACAGAGAGAGACACACACAGAGACAGACACACACAGAGACAGACACACACACACACACACAGAGAGAGACACACACACACAGAGAGACACACACACACAGAGAGACACACACACACACAGAGACACACACACACACACAGAGACACACACACACAGAGAGACACACACACACACACAGAGACACACACACACAGAGAGACACACAGAGACAGAGACACACACACACAGAGACACACAGAGAGACACACACACAGAGACAGACACACACACACACACACACACACACACACAGAGACAGACACACACACTTTCAGCTATATGTTACAAGGCTTGTTCTAAACCTTAACCAGCATCTCAACAACAGGCAGCCGAGATGTGGCACTTTATAGGATAGGACACTACACATCCAACCCTACAGACTGTCTTCATGCGCTGCAGAGGGCAGACCCATACAAGGACTAGATTTATTTTGCTTAAAATTCAAACAAACGGAGCTTATAAGAACTTAAGAAAATAAAGTATGTCCGTAAATAGATACCCAGGAATATTATATACATAACACCCAGGAGCCTGTCAGAGCCCTTGTGTTAAGTTTTTTTTAAATAAAAATATTTTTTTTAAATAAATCCTCATCCTTTATAATCCTCATCATAATAATATCTTTTGTATTTATTTTCCACCATTATTAAATATTAGAATAATGGATAATTATTAATAAATCAGTTGTCATTAAGAGACAGTGATGTACACATACTGCTGCAAACAAAACCTTTATACATACGTCCTGTGTGTCTGAGCCTGGCCCCCCCGGCCCCTGGGCCCCCGCGCCATCCCAGAGTACAGATCACATGACATTCTACCCCATCACAAGCTCCTTCTACACATGAGCAGTGGAAATCACAGGTAAATGCACCAAATACATAAAAATATTTATGAATTCTTAATACTGGAGTCAAAATAAAGACACCTTGGGAAGGTTTATAAATGACTTTGTTTGCACTTAGTCCTTTGTGGTAACAATGTCTTAAGATCCTTCTCACAAATCACAACAGACCTTCTATGACATGTATCCGTTTAGTTGCCATCTCCTGGCCAAGAGGCTGCAGCACAAGAACCGCGACGAGAAGCGAACAAAGAAGTGGCGATTCAGGGCGTCTGAGCGGACACACACACACACACACACACACACACACACACACACTACTAATACTGTAGTAAGATGGTTCAACGTGACTTGGGTTTAAAAATAATGTGTATGTATATCGTTTATTTCTATTCTGCAATATGCTGCTGGGAATTGGTCCCTGATAGGCTAGGACATTACAGAGCACATCCAGCCTTACAGAGTCTGTGTTTGCATACGCTGCAGTGGGCATTCTTTTGGTTGATTTTAGGCGTAAAAACAGGAGCTTATAAGCACTTACTAGGTATATAATATCCCTGTTTATCCATTAACACCCTGCCATGTCCCTTTAAGTACAAGCAGTAGGACTGAGTGAAGGTGGCGTGCACCCAATTACACAGATACGTGACCCCCCCTCCCCTCCTACAGGGTCCGTGTTGTGTTTATTGTGGGTTTTATGGAATTATAAACACAACTGCGCTTTGTCCTTGTGATTTGTTTCCTTCGAGGTATTTGTGCAGAAAGAGCTCAGAGAACTGGACTGAGACCAGCACCCAGAACATATAGCTTTATGGGGCAAATATTGGGATTTTATTCTCCTATTTTATCATTTCCAATAAAAAAAACCTTTGAATAATCAGATGCCGTTATAAGGAGGCCCATTGCAGTTGAGTGTAGTGTAGTTTGGGTTTGAGTGCTCACTCCTGACCTCTAACACTTAGCAGACAACTCTCAGAAGGAACATTGACCATCTACTTGGGTTTAGGGTCCTCAGCTGGGCGCCCAAGTGAAGTTCATCAAAACGGCTCCTCCATTTTTAGCCTGTCCGTAAGGAAATTTTCCACAGTGACCATTCCATATCCAGTGGAAACTTCTCTCAACTTAATGATTAAAAACAACTCTAGTGTTCAACCCATGGCCAAATCTAGACCATGTTTAGAGAATCAAGTCCTAGCAGCCAATACCATATCACAGACTACAGAGCCCACTAGTCCCTAGCCAGACCGCAATGGCGCAACTCATTGGATCAGTCCGATGTCCCGCACTGTAGTGGACTTCATTCGGTGGCATTCAACTCTGCTCAGTGTCCCTCTCCTGGAATATTATATCTCCAGGGACATCCACCTCTATAGGACCAGTTAGCTGTCCAATGAATAGATCCCACCAGTTAGATCCTCTCCTCCGTGGGTTTCTGTGTATTAGTGCTAGGGATTCCCTGGAAGGAGGCCGCTTCATCCGGGCAAGATGGTAGTTAGTAGGTAACTGTCCAGAGCACTGAATAGTAAACGGTTTACTGCATCCTCACTAGGCCTCACACACACAGCAAGAAGTAGAGAAGTGGTTATTAGGCATCGCTATACGAGTAGAGACATTAGGCATCGCTATACGAGTAGAGACATTAGGCATCGCTATACGAGTAGAGACATTAGGCATCGCTATAGGAGTAGAGACATTAGGCATCGCTATACGAGTAGAGACATTAGGCATCGCTATACGAGTAGAGACATTAGGCATCCATGATGTTAGTATAATGTTCTTCTCCCACTCCTGAGCATCACAGCACGTAGATGCAAAAAGTTAAAATTAACTTTGCAATGGTCACTGGTCCTGTGGCAAGCCACAACACTTCACTTCAAGATTCTACTCCATCAAAGCTCTTGTCCTATTAAAGAACCTGTTGATTTATTACCCATTTCATAAACAAGAATATTCTAACAGCAGCTGCATAACAAGAGTAAATGTACTAGTTCTTACTTGTGCCATGGGACTTCACCCCCCTTTTCTAGTGGTGGAGCTCACCCCCCCACCCCTTTTCTAGTGGTGAAGCTCACCCCCCCACCCCTTTTCTAGTGGTGAAGCTCACCCCCCCCCACCCCTTTTCTAGTGGTGGAGCTCACCCCCCCACCCCTTTTCTAGTGGTGGAGCTCACCCCCCCCACCCATTTTCTAGTGGTGGAGCTCACCCCCCCCCCCCCACCCCTTTTCTAGTGGTGGAGCTCACCCCCCCCCCACCCCTTTTCTAGTGGTGGAGCTCACCCCCCCATCCCTTTTCTAGTGGTGGAGCTCACCCCCCCATCCCTTTTCTAGTGGTGGAGCTCACCCCCCACCCCATTTCTAGTGGTGGAGCTCACCCCCCCCACCCCTTTTCTAGTGGTGGAGCTCACTACAAACCACAGCAGCCTCCTTTAGTAATCTCATGCCTAACTGACTGTACAGACCTCGAACTGGGGATTATCACCTCAAAAAGACCTTTAATCAAGGTGCAGAGCCCCAGGGGACAGTCCTGTGGTGGTTGTTGCAACGTGTGTGTAAAGGTAGCTGAAGTAATGAGATATCAGGCCAAAGAATTATTCATCACAGAAATTAGAAGTACCCAAGCACAAAGGTCATGAGCTGTCTTACAGGTATTCTAAGGTGACATTTATTCATAGGATTAGTCCTTAAAGGGCCGCTGAACGCAATTTTTGTCTTCGTTGTATCTGAAAGAGGGAATTTGATAACATTGGACAATGTGTTTATTTTCTGCAAATGAAGCTCCTGGAGCAGAATAAACGGTTTTGAATGTAGAACAGTCTGTGGGCTTGTCCCTGTCAGCCAATGAGCAGCAATAAGTGTGAGACCTAGAGTCGTGTACACGGTCTGCTCACACACAGGGATTTCTTGTTAATTTCCAATAAATATAAACAAAACTTTACTTTTATTTTTATGTTAAATAAAAGCCACAATCTTTTAAAGTGCATGATAACAAAAGGTCCATTTCAAGTCCGTTTATGTTTATAGGGGGTTTATGCACCACATTGGGTGCTGAGTTTAATTAGTAACAATATATCTACTTATTTAAGAGTTGGATACACTTTGAATCCTCACAATAGCATTTAAATTTACATATTTAAAAATATATCAAGTTACATTTGGATACTATTTTTTAATAATTAATGCACTGTACCAGAAGAACCCTCTCCTGGATCGCTACCTTGACATGAGGGGGCTTGTGCACCTCAATGAAGCTGTGAGCTCTAACATACCATGTAGGGGTCCCTGAAGATGAGAAGGTCATAGCAGAGAGGTCAGACAAATCACCGGAGAAGGAACTGGCAACACACTCCTGTATATGTCCGTGCTGCATCTATGTCACCAAGAATTGGACATGACTGAAATACTGAACAACCAGAAGAATACAGAATACTGACCTACAACTTTATTTTATGTACTATAGGGTCAGTCTTATTTATTGTATGGAGCCACTTTGTTTATTCCAAATGTAACAAGTTACAGAAGAATTGAGAATACTGACCGCTCTGTCTTCTTAAAGAGCCAGTGTACGCACGGTGATTCTACGTTCTTGTACAGCTTGAATGATGCTTTCAGTTGAAATATTTCATGTTCTTTCAGTGGTGCTCAGGATAGTTGGTTGGATACAGCAACTTCTATTAATAAAGTAAACTTCTTTCATTTATATTTTCTGGCTGAAGCTTCCATTTACACAGGTATTTTTTAGTTTTTTTTTCATATTAAACCTATAGTCATACATACAGTAAATAGTATATTTGTGTTCACATTTGAACGTCCAAAACAAGTAAAAAAATTAAAATAAATTGTCTCGTGCCCAGTTCTGAGAAACACAGTAATTACACTGCATGGATCACCACAATTGGTTGGCAATGGTGGCATCTCAGTGCTGTACCCAGCAGATTTAAAGGATGGCATATAGTGACCTACGAAAGATTGAAGTCCATTTTTTTTTCAGCAGCTTGGCGGGGATAAGGAAACCTATCAGCGATTTATCCAGACCTAAAAGCCCAAGGGAGACCGTTACTGGATTGATGACATGCTTGGCCACATGGATGCCTGCAGGTTGGAGGTGATCCAGGAGAAAAAAAAGGAGCCAGTATGAGGAAGCAGTGATGGCAATGACTTGCCACAGAATGAGATTGGGCAAAAGCTTTTCTGAATCAGCAGATGGCCTCCCTGTGGCTTCAGCAGAGTGAGGAGCTAGCAGAGCAGCTTCAGGAACCGATGTGGACGGAGCTTGACTTGGAAGGTCAGTATGAGGACCTGATGCTTCCAACTCCTGAATCACTATGGCCCTCCTACTACAGGCTTGGACTGGTGGAAGGGCTCTCGGAGTCAGGAAATAGGTGGAGATGCCAAGGCTGACAGTCATGAAGAGTGTGATGCCAGATCGGGGCATGAGGCTATCAGGAGAGGGGGCATCCCCTGTGACGCTGAATCTCTTCCCCAGCATGGATCAAGGTGGGAGTTTAGATGAGAGCACTGGCCCTGAGACCCTGAGGAAGGAGCAAGTTGAGGCTCCATTCCCAAGCCCTGCAGAGTTGCCAGCAGGGCTGATAGGAATTGCTTCAGTCCAGGCAGCCCCAGAGTTACAGGATATGGGCAAGTGGTGCATGGTACCAGATAACCTGACACAGCGCACCCTAGCTGCAAAGGTGATCCCAAACCTTTCCAGCCCTTGAGGATACTCCCTCGAAGGAGCTATCCTCTCCGCTACCCTGGGTGAACCTCAACCAGGAAAGGGTCTCCATCCAGAGACCATAATCCTGCTCTGTTTTTTCCCCCCAACCTTGACAACTGACCCTACCACCGCCTCCAGGAAGAGGACATGTAATGAGACTTTTGCAGTGGCCACTTGGGTCAACATTTCTTCTCTTTTGGATGGGGACTATGGGCTGCAGTTCAAGGCTATCATGCGCTAAGGACACCTTTTCCTGTTCCTGGATCTTAGCCCACTGAGCTACCCTGAAGGACAGAGTGCTTGGCTCCAACCAGTGAACAATTGTACTGTAATCCGTTTTGTCACATTGTCTGCCAGATAAAGTTAATGTACTCTATTTGAGGTCTGGACCACTAGAGACAGCATTAGGTGTATTTGAAGGTTGGCCTGTTCACAGGTGCCAGACAATTAGACCCCATGTGGATTCAATCTCCTGTGTTTGTCTACTCCTTGTCATTGTTGTCTTGTATACACCCTCCTCTGTATCTAACCCCTATAAATATTGTTGACTTTCCAAAAAAACAACTGTTCACTTTTGGGACATATAGATATTGTGCGTCTTTTTTTGCTCCTGGTGGCTGTGATACTGACCCTATCTCCACCCTGCAAGTAACTTGTCCTGGTCACAGGAAGGTGATGGAGACTCCTGGAAGTGCTAATTGCTGATGGAGAGACCCTGACTGATACAGAAGCCAGATATCATGGTGCTGGTGCAGAGATTTCCAAGAACCCAACGGTCCTTGTGGGTAGTTAACCTGTAGTCTATAGCAGGTGGCCCTGGGCAGTAATAGACCCTACCCCTGGATCGTCACTTCATGGTTCACAGTTTGAACATTCCAGGTTCGTATGCTGAATTGTTCTTTAGAGCAGTGAAATTTCCTTCCTCTCCAGACACATCCACAGATGGGTGTCCTCTCAACATTTGCTCAACCACTCCATTAGATTTGGTGCTTATTGTAATTGCCCTCTGCTCTTACCCAGGGGCTCCTGACCTGAGGGGCTCATCTTCAAGTGCCATATTGTTATGTCTCTGGTTGTGCTTATCCATAAGGTTATCTTTGCAAAGATACTAGAGTGGGCTGCCAGTTCCTTCTTTGGTGGACCATGGTTTGTTTGACCTCTCTGCTATGAACTGCTCATCTTGGGTGACCCTACATAGTACAGCTCACGGCTTCATTGAAGTACACCACCCCCTTGAACACAACAATGTTGCGATCCAAAAGGGTGTATATATATGACCAATACACATATGCGGATATACAGGCGTGTGGTAATTGTGCGAATAACATGATTGGGGAAATAATTAGTTAAAAACCAAGTTAGACAGAGGCACCACATCATGGGGCAATTACTTTCATAGACAGTCTAAAATGTTTGCTCATCCATAACCAAGACTAGTGGTGGGTAACTAACTCCGACAGGGACGGCCAACAGTCCTTAATTTCTGGCTTTCTCTACTTGGATTTTCAGGTTACACAGTTTCTCTAAATATGGTTGATACGCCTGTGCTCATGGAGAGAGAAACTGAAAACCTGGTCTGTTGGCAGATCCACATAGGAACAGGTTGACCAACACTGCTTTATACAGCCAGCCCTGTCTGAACCTGTCCTGAGTGAGCAGTAATCACTACATTAGATAAACACCTGGCACAGATTGAGTCTGCCCTGATAATGTGCAGTACATTAGACACACAGCACTGTCTGAGCCTGCCCTGATAATGTGCAGTCAGGAGATCGCCCTACATTAGACACACAGCACTGTCTGCGCCTGCCCTGATAATGTGCAGTCAGAAGACCGCCCTACATTAGACACACAGCACTGTCTGAGCCTGCCCTGATAATGTGCAGTCAGGAGACTGCCCTACATTAGACACACAGCACTGTCTGAGCCTGCCCTGGTAATGTACAGTCAGGAGACCGCCCTACATTAGACACCGCGCACTGTCTGAGCCTGTCCTGATAATGCTCACTGAAGATCTGACACCCAGAGCCGTCATAACCAGTCCCAGTATTGTTCTGTACTCAGTTAACCTCATTATTGCCACATTTATTTGCCATGATTCTCACATCACCCTTTCCTGGCAGGCGGCCCACCCCAGCTCATTGCACCCTGTACCTGATCATCATTATTCCAGGTCATATAAAGATGCTGGGCCTTAGTTACAGTGGGACCTCTTCCAGCAAAGTGATCCAGCAGGTTAGACTTCCTAAGACAAAGCCCTTCATCAGATCCCATATAAGATTACTCTGCCCCCTCCCCCAACTTGTGACCTATGTGGAAATTAACTAATTGTGTTACTCATTAAATCAGACTCAATGGTTTCTATTTATTCCATTGCACTTATATTACGTTTTATTAGAAAGACCCCAATCTGCTCTACGTCAGGGGCCTCATTCAAATGTGATTTGGCCAATTGAATAGGGCTCTATATAAGCACAGCATATTTTTTTAACAGAAGTTTTTAGTTAGTGATCTTCTATCCAAACGCAAGGTCTTCACTAACTAAAACAACCTGCAAAAAAAATATGCTCTGTGCTTATATAGAGCCCTATTCAATTGGCCAAATCGCATTTGAATGAGGCCCCAGGACGGTACAGCAACAGGTCAGAGTTTATGGCTACTGCTACCTAATCACAAGTGGGTTTATTAGGGCTAAACAGGGAGGAATATTTTAGACAGATAAGATTTCCATTAGTCCTGCCCATTGAGCACACTGGGACAGTTCTACCACATCTCACTACAAGCAGCTTAATTGTGCTGATCAAATGCAAATTGTATAAGGCATCATTATAAGAGTGAGGAGCTCCCCCTTGTGACAGAGCAGGGTATCAGTGTGTGTGGAGCTCGCCCTAGTGACAGAGCAGGGTATCGCAGTGTGAGGAGCTCCCCCTAGTGACAGAGCAGGGTATCGGTGTGTGAGGAGCTCCCCCTAGTGACAGAGCAGGGTATCGGTGTGTGAGGAGCTCCCTCTAGTGACAGAGCAGGGTATAAGTGTGTGAGAAGCTCCCTCTAGTGACAGAGCAGTTTATCTGTGTTTGTGAGGAGCTCCCTCTAGTGACAAAGCAGGGTATAAGTGTGTGAGGAACTCCCCCTAGTGACAGTGAAGGGTATTGGTGTGTGAGGAGCTCCCTCTAGTGGCAGGGCAGGGTATCGGTGTGTGAGGAGCTCCGCCTAGTGGCAGAGCAGGATAACAGCGTGTGAGGAGCTCCCCTAGTGACAGAGCAGGGTATTGGTGTGTGAGGAGCTCCCTCTAGTGACAGAGCAGGGTATCAGTGTGTGTGGAGCTCCCCCTAGTATCAGGGCAGGGTATCAACGTGTGAGGAGCTCCCTCTAGTGACAGAGCAGGGTATCTGTGTGTAAGGAGCTCCCTCTAGTGACAGATCAGGTTATCGCAGTGTCAAGATCTCCCCCTAGTGACAGAGCAGGGTATCGGTGTGAGGAGCTCCCTCTTGTGACAAAGCAGGGTATTGATGTGTGAGGAGCTCCCCCTAGTGACAGAGCAGGGTATTGGACTGTGTGAGGAGCTCCCTCTTGTGACAGAGCAGGGTATCGGTGTGTGAGGAGCTCCCCCTAGTGACAGAGCAGGGTATTGGTGTGTGAGGAGTTCCCTCTAGTTACAGAGCAGGGTATCGCAGTGTGAGGAGCTCCCCCAGTGGCATTGCAGGGTATCGTGTGTGAGGAGCTCCCTCTAGTGACAACGCAGGGTATCGGTGTCTGAGGAGTTCCCTCTAGTGACAGAGCTGGGTATCGGTGTGTGCGGAGCTCCCTCTAGTGACAGATCAGGGTATCAGTGTTTGTGAGGGGCTCCCATAGTGGCAGTGCAGGGTATCAGTGTGTAAGGAGCTCCCCCTAGTGACAGAGCAGTGTATAGGTGTGTTAGGAGCTCCCCCTCGTGACAGAGTAGGGTATAGGTGTGTGAGGTGCTCCCTCTAGTGACAGAGCAGGGTATCGGTGTGTGAGGAGCTCCCTCTAGTGGCAGGGCAGGGTATCGGTGTGTGAGGAGCTCCGCCTAGTGGCAGAGCAGGATAACAGCGTGTGAGGAGCTCCCCTAGTGACAGAGCAGGGTATTGGTGTGTGAGGAGCTCCCTCTAGTGACAGAGCAGGGTATCAGTGTGTGTGGAGCTCCCCCTAGTATCAGGGCAGGGTATCAACGTGTGAGGAGCTCCCTCTAGTGACAGAGCAGGGTATCAGTGTGTAAGGAGCTCCCTCTAGTGACAGATCAGGTTATCGCAGTGTCAAGATCTCCCCCTAGTGACAGAGCAGGGTATCGGTGTGAGGAGCTCCCTCTTGTGACAAAGCAGGGTATTGATGTGTGAGGAGCTCCCCCTAGTGACAGAGCAGGGTATTGGACTGTGTGAGGAGCTCCCTCTTGTGACAGAGCAGGGTATCGGTGTGTGAGGAGCTCCCCCTAGTGACAGAGCAGGGTATTGGTGTGTGAGGAGTTCCCTCTAGTTACAGAGCAGGGTATCGCAGTGTGAGGAGCTCCCCCAGTGGCATTGCAGGGTATCGTGTGTGAGGAGCTCCCTCTAGTGACAACGCAGGGTATCGGTGTCTGAGGAGTTCCCTCTAGTGACAGAGCTGGGTATCGGTGTGTGCGGAGCTCCCTCTAGTGACAGATCAGGGTATCAGTGTTTGTGAGGGGCTCCCATAGTGGCAGTGCAGGGTATCAGTGTGTAAGGAGCTCCCCCTAGTGACAGAGCAGTGTATAGGTGTGTTAGGAGCTCCCCCTCGTGACAGAGTAGGGTATAGGTGTGTGAGGTGCTCCCTCTAGTGACAGAGCAGGGTATCAGTGTGTGAGGAGCTCCCACTAGTGCCGGGGCAGGGTACCAGTGTGTGAGGAGCTCCCCTAGTGGCAGAGCAAGATAACAGCGTGTGAGGAGCTCCTCCTAGTGACAGAGCAGGGTGCCGGTGTGTGAGGAGCACCCTCTAGTGGCAGAGCAGGGTATCAGTGTGTGAGGAGCTCCTCCTAGTGACAGAGCAGGGTGCCGGTGTGTGAGGAGCCCTCTCTAGTGGCAGAGCAAGGTATCAGTGTGTGACGAGCTCCCACTAGTGACAGAGCTGGGTATAGGTGTGTGAGGAGCTCCCCCTAGTGACAGAGCAGGGTATCGGTGTGTGAGGAGCTCCCTCTAGTGACAGAGCAGGGTATAAGTGTGTGAGAAGCTCCCTCTAGTGACAGAGCAGTTTATCTGTGTTTGTGAGGAGCTCCCTCTAGTGACAAAGCAGGGTATAAGTGTGTGAGGAACTCCCCCTAGTGACAGTGAAGGGTATTGGTGTGTGAGGAGCTCCCTCTAGTGGCAGGGCAGGGTATCGGTGTGTGAGGAGCTCCGCCTAGTGGCAGAGCAGGATAACAGCGTGTGAGGAGCTCCCCTAGTGACAGAGCAGGGTATTGGTGTGTGAGGAGCTCCCTCTAGTGACAGAGCAGGGTATCAGTGTGTGTGGAGCTCCCCCTAGTATCAGGGCAGGGTATCAACGTGTGAGGAGCTCCCTCTAGTGACAGAGCAGGGTATCAGTGTGTAAGGAGCTCCCTCTAGTGACAGATCAGGTTATCGCAGTGTCAAGATCTCCCCCTAGTGACAGAGCAGGGTATCGGTGTGAGGAGCTCCCTCTTGTGACAAAGCAGGGTATTGATGTGTGAGGAGCTCCCCCTAGTGACAGAGCAGGGTATTGGACTGTGTGAGGCGCTCCCTCTTGTGACAGAGCAGGGTATCGGTGTGTGAGGAGCTCCCCCTAGTGACAGAGCAGGGTATTGGTGTGTGAGGAGTTCCCTCTAGTTACAGAGCAGGGTATCGCAGTGTGAGGAGCTCCCCCAGTGGCATTGCAGGGTATCGTGTGTGAGGAGCTCCCTCTAGTGACAACGCAGGGTATCGGTGTCTGAGGAGTTCCCTCTAGTGACAGAGCTGGGTATTGGTGTGTGCGGAGCTCCCTCTAGTGACAGATCAGGGTATCAGTGTTTGTGAGGGGCTCCCATAGTGGCAGTGCAGGGTATCAGTGTGTAAGGAGCTCCCCCTAGTGACAGAGCAGTGTATAGGTGTGTTAGGAGCTCCCCCTCGTGACAGAGTAGGGTATAGGTGTGTGAGGTGCTCCCTCTAGTGACAGAGCAGGGTATCGGTGTGTGAGGAGCTCCCTCTAGTGGCAGGGCAGGGTATCGGTGTGTGAGGAGCTCCGCCTAGTGGCAGAGCAGGATAACAGCGTGTGAGGAGCTCCCCTAGTGACAGAGCAGGGTATTGGTGTGTGAGGAGCTCCCTCTAGTGACAGAGCAGGGTATCAGTGTGTGTGGAGCTCCCCCTAGTATCAGGGCAGGGTATCAACGTGTGAGGAGCTCCCTCTAGTGACAGAGCAGGGTATCAGTGTGTAAGGAGCTCCCTCTAGTGACAGATCAGGTTATCGCAGTGTCAAGATCTCCCCCTAGTGACAGAGCAGGGTATCGGTGTGAGGAGCTCCCTCTTGTGACAAAGCAGGGTATTGATGTGTGAGGAGCTCCCCCTAGTGACAGAGCAGGGTATTGGACTGTGTGAGGAGCTCCCTCTTGTGACAGAGCAGGGTATCGGTGTGTGAGGAGCTCCCCCTAGTGACAGAGCAGGGTATTGGTGTGTGAGGAGTTCCCTCTAGTTACAGAGCAGGGTATCGCAGTGTGAGGAGCTCCCCCAGTGGCATTGCAGGGTATCGTGTGTGAGGAGCTCCCTCTAGTGACAACGCAGGGTATCGGTGTCTGAGGAGTTCCCTCTAGTGACAGAGCTGGGTATCGGTGTGTGCGGAGCTCCCTCTAGTGACAGATCAGGGTATCAGTGTTTGTGAGGGGCTCCCATAGTGGAAGTGCAGGGTATCAGTGTGTAAGGAGCTCCCCCTAGTGACAGAGCAGTGTATAGGTGTGTTAGGAGCTCCCCCTCGTGACAGAGTAGGGTATAGGTGTGTGAGGTGCTCCCTCTAGTGACAGAGCAGGGTATCAGTGTGTGAGGAGCTCCCACTAGTGCCGGGGCAGGGTACCAGTGTGTGAGGAGCTCCCCTAGTGGCAGAGCAAGATAACAGCGTGTGAGGAGCTCCTCCTAGTGACAGAGCAGGGTGCCGGTGTGTGAGGAGCACCCTCTAGTGGCAGAGCAGGGTATCAGTGTGTGAGGAGCTCCTCCTAGTGACAGAGCAGGGTGCTGGTGTGTGAGGAGCCCTCTCTAGTGGCAGAGCAAGGTATCAGTGTGTGACGAGCTCCCACTAGTGACAGAGCTGGGTATAGGTGTGTGAGGAGCAGGTTATCGAAGAGCAGGGTATCGTTGTGTGAGGAGCTCCCTCTAGTGACAGAGCAGGGTATCGGTGTGTGTGTGAGGAGCTCCCTCTAGTGACAGAGCAGGGTATCAGTGTGTGAGGAGATCCCCCTAGTATCAGGGCAGGGTATCAACGTGTTAGGGGCTTCCTCTAGTGACAGAGCAGGGTATCAGTGTGTAAGGAGCTCCCTCTAGTGACAGATCAGGTTATTGCAGTGTCAAAATCTCCCCTAGTGACAAAGCAGGGTATCGGTGTGTGAGGAGCTCCCTCTAGTGACAGAGCAGGGTATCGGTATGTGAGGAGCTCCCTCTAGTCACAAAGCAGGGTATCGGTGTGAGGAGCTCCCTCTAGTGACAAAGCAGGGTATCGGTGTGTGAGGCGCTCCCTCTAGTGACAGAGCAGGGTATCGGTGTGTGAGGAGCTCCCTCTAGTGACAGAACAGGGTATTGGTGTGTGAGGAGCTCCCTCTAGTGACAGAGCAGGGTATAGGAGTGTGTGCGGAGCTCCCTCTTGTGACAGAGCAGGGTATCGGTGTGTGAGGAGCTCCCCCTAGTGACAGAGCAGGGTATCGGTGTGTGAGGAGCTCCCCCTAGTGGCAGTGCAGGGTACTGGTGTGTTAGGAGCTTCCTCTAGCGGCAGGGTATTGGTGTGTTAGGAGCTCCCCCTAGTGGCAGAGCAGAATAACAGCATGTGAGGAGCTCCCCTAGTGACAGAGCAGGGTATCAGTGTGTAAGGAGCTCCCTCTAGTGACAGATCAGGTTATCGCAGTGTCAAGATCTCCCCCTAGTGACAGAGCAGGGTATGGGTGTGAGGAGCTCCCTCTTGTGACAAAGCAGGGTATCGATGTGTGAGGAGCTCCCCCTAGTGACAGAGCAGGGTATCAGTGTGTGAGCAGCTCCCTCTAGTGACAGAGCAGGGTATTGGAGTGTGTGAGGAGCTCCCTCTTGTGACAGAGCAGGGTATCGGTGTGTGAGGAGCTCCCCCTAGTGACAGAGCAGGGGATCAGTGTGTGTGAGGAGCCCTCTAGTTACAGAGCAGGGTATCGGTGTGTGAGGAGCTCCTGCTAGTGACAGAACAGTGATGTCGGAGTGTGAGGAGCTCCCCTAGTGACAGAGCATGGTATCAGTGTGTGAGGAGCTCCCTCAAGTGACATAGCAGGGTATCAGTGTATGAGGAGCTCCCTCTAGTGACAGAGCAGCGTATCGATGTTTGAGGAGCTCCGCTAGTGACAGAGCAGGGTATCAGTGTGTGAGGAGCTCCCCCTAGTGACAGAGCAGGGTATAGGTGTGTGAGGAGCTCCCTCTAGTGACAGAGCAGGGTATCATTGTGTGAGGAGCTCCCTCTAGTGACAGAGCAGGGTATAGGAGTGTGTGCGGAGCTCCCTCTTGTGACAGAGCAGGGTATCGGTGTGTGAGGAGCTCCCCCTAGTGACAGAGCAGGGTGACAGTGTGTGAGGAGCCCCCCTAGTGACAGAGCAGGGTATCGGTGTGTGAGGAGCTCCCTCTAGTGACAGAGCAGGGTATCAGTGTGTGAGGAGATCCCCCTAGTATCAGGGCAGGGTATCAACGTGTTAGGGGCTCCCTCTAGTGACAGAGCAGGGTATCAGTGTGTAAGGAGCTCCCTCTAGTGACAGATCAGGTTATTGCAGTGTCAAAATCTCCCCTAGTGACAAAGCAGGGTATCGGTGTGTGAGGAGCTCCCTCTAGTGACAGAGCAGGGTATCGGTATGTGAGGAGCTCCCTCTAGTCACAAAGCAGGGTATCGGTGTGAGGAGCTCCCTCTAGTGACAAAGCAGGGTATCGGTGTGTGAGGCGCTCCCTCTAGTGACAGAGCAGGGTATCGGTGTGTGAGGAGCTCCCTCTAGTGACAGAGCAGGGTATCGGTGTGTGAGGAGCTCCCTCTAGTGACAGAGCAGGGTATAGGAGTGTGTGCGGAGCTCCCTCTTGTGACAGAGCAGGGTATCGGTGTGTGAGGAGCTCCCCCTAGTGACAGAGCAAGGTATCGGTGTGTGAGGAGCTCCCTCTAGTGACAGAGCAGGGTATAGGAGTGTGTGCGGAGCTCCCTCTTGTGACAGAGCAGGGTATCGGTGTGTGAGGAGCTCCCTCTAGTGACAGAGCAGGGTATAGGAGTGTGTGCGGAGCTCCCTCTTGTGACAGAGCAGGGTATCGGTGTGTGAGGTGCTCCCCCTAGTGACAGAGCAGGGTATCGGTGTGTGAGGAACTCCCCCTAGTGACAGAGCAGGGTATCAGTGTGTGAGGAGCTCCCTCTAGTGACAGAGCAGGGTATTGGTGTATCATATTCTATGCAGACGCAAAATACAAACAGATTGTTAGCTCTTCAGCCTATTGCTCGCTGCATATATCAATTAAAAATTATTCAAGTATATTAATTTATTGCATAAATAATTAATTCTTCCTTAGTAATTAATTGAATAAATCGTTAATTATCACTTCACTACATATACACAGAAAAGTACACAACAGGAGAGGCTCACAATGAGTGCCAAAGGTGCTCATTGCAAGGCATGCAATGATGGCCGAAGGCGCTCAGCGCAAGCCTTGCAATGAGCGTTGAAGGTCCTGAGGCTCGCAATGAGCGCAACGGTCCTCACAGTACAAAATGGTTTCCATTATGTCTCAAACAGCATTCCCATGGCTTCAAATTTTATTGCCCCGTCATTTTTGACAGGCAAGTCGCTAGTATTATATAAACAAGATGCAATGACAGTAACTGTATGCACACATTCCATCCATGATATATCTATACTCACACATTACACTCATGACCGTACTATATGTACAAATTAATTATTTGAGCACAACACAGAACACAGTAATATTACATACAGTATACAGGATAAGGCAGGGGCATATGCCATAAGACTGCATGAAGCATGGTGATACACTATGGCCCTATGTCTTATTCACCCTACCACCCACCTGTCTATATTGCCCATGTTGCAATGTAATTTCCCTACCCATTTTCCAATGCAGCAGTCTGTCCACTATAGTGGCTCACTGGGCCAAAATCCAGGACCAGGACCCCATAGTGTATTAGTATGTGAGGAGCTCCCCCTTGGGACCCTATAGGGAATCAGTGTGTGAGGAGCTCCCCCTAGGGACCCCATAGGGAATCAGTGTGTGAGGAGCTCCCCCAGGGATCCCTTATAGGGTTTTAGTATGTGAGGAGCTCTCCCTTGGGACCCTATAGGGAATCAGTGTGTGAGGAGCTCTCCCTTGGGACCCTATAGGGAATCAGTGTGTGAGGAGCTCCCCCTTGGAACCCCATAGGGTATTAGTATGTGAGGAGCTCTCCCTTGGGACCCTATAGGGAATCAGTGTGTGAGGAGGCCCCCCTAGGGACCCCATAGGGTATTAGTATGTGAGGAGCTCTCCCTTGGGACCCTATAGAGAATCGGTGTGTGAGGAGCTCCCCCTTGGGACCCCATAGGGTATTAGTATGTGAGGAGCTCCCCCTTGGGACCCTATAGGGAATCAGTGTGTGAAGAGCTCCCCCTTGGGACCCAATAGGGTATTAGTATGTGAGGAGCTCTCCCTTGGGACCCTATAGGGAATCAGTGTGTGAGGAGCTCCTTGAAGTGAATAAAAGGCTGTGTTTCTACAATATTTTTTTGCATTTTCAGGTGCACAAACACATTGCTCCTTCATGTGCTTTTCAATATAAATCTTGTATCCAGTACGCTCTAATTCCCCTGCTCAGATACTCTGAGCCCGATTCAATTTCAAGCCCGCAACTTAATCGGAGTAAGCTGTATGTCCGCAGGGGCCACAACTTATGGTGCTATTAAATTGGCCTGGCCCGCAAGTCCCGGCCCGATAGTGCACATAGCAAACCATGTAGCATTTGTGAGCTTGAACATGAACGCTGAAACAAGGCCTTAACTCCTGGTTAGAAACAGCCAATGAAATCGGGTATGATTGTGACTCGTGGTTCAAGCCCGTAGGACTTTGAAATCCAACCTCCATTTTTTAATTGAAGTCCTACGGGCTTCAATTATGAATTATGATCGGACCCGCATTCCAGATATGATGCAATATTGCTAAAGCCGTAAATATGATATTCTATCACATGCGCGTTCCATTATATGTATTAACACATTGATTGCCGGGATCGATATAACACGGAAATTAAGCATGAAATCAAGTATTTGTTTTGGTCGAATTGCGGGCTTAAGAATTTGTGCTATTAATTCTAAGACCTAACATCACTTTCCCTTTTAATAAATGTACAGTAGTGTGTGTATTTGTGCATTAAAGTGCTCCCGACATGTCATTAAGCTCTTTGTGAGACCTCCTCGGTACCAGTAACTTGTGGTTAGTTTTTTGCCATTTGCGGGCTTAGCAAAGTGGTTAGTGAGGGGGAATTGAAGCAATGAAAGATCAAAGGCTTGGAGGGCTTTAACTTGCAATGTTATTATATTTGTGTGTGTATTTGTGTGTGTATGTATTTTTGTGCATATTTGTGTGTGTATTTGTGTGTGTGTTGTGACCGTTTGCCCCCTAGAGGATGGTGCCAAGTAAAGAGTGTAAAGAGATCTTGACAGGAGTGACGGAGTTAAACTCCTGGAGAACTCCTAATTGGTCCAGGTGCAGCTTCACTTTAAAGCCTGGAAAGCACACATGGGGAGAGCTGCTGATTAGCCTCTGGCCTAAATTGTGTGAGCTGAGTGTAAAAGCGGCAGCCAGAGGCTCTGAGACCTTGCAAAGGACACAAGCTGCAAGGAGTCTGGAAAGTACCGGTAGCAGAAGGAGCTGTGTATGGAGTGCTACAAGTGACAGGTCCTACTTGAGACCAGAAAGCATGAGAGAGACTGAAACACAGTAAGTTTTTGGACTACAGAGGTGGAAAGTGTTTTGGAGCCTGCAGAGTAACTATAGTCTCACAGGGGGCAAGCTGCTTGCAATAAGGAGACCAGAGAGAGAGTCTCGCTGAGTTTATTATAGCCATTGAAATAAAAGGATTTTTCAGAGGAGCTGCTGCAAAGTCTGGACCACACCAGAATTTGGAGAAAAGCCTGGCGAGGGACTGAAGAAAGAAGGTACTATTTCAGGCTTTTGCATATACCCCAGGGAGAAGTCTGCAAAGTTAAGTTTTATAAACTCCATTAAAAGAGTGTATGAAAGGTCCCTGGAGGTTGGGGTACCCGGTGAGCGGGTGGGCCAGGACCCCACCCCTTCAAGCGAGTAATACAAAGGACTGTTTTACCGGAGACCCGAAAAGTGGTTTTCAGGGCTAGTGAGGGAACTAAGCTGTGAGCTAGTCCGCAAATCAGAGCCCAGCAAGTCTCTGCCATTACTCTATGGGAGTAGGGATCGCCGAAGGCGACTAGGACCCCCCCATGGTGTCCAAAATATTATGTATGAACAGGGCTGTGCAGCCAACCGTGTATGTATGTATCACTTGTAGTATGCTATCCCCCCCCCCCCCCCCCCCCCCCCCCAATTACATTTTGCCGCCATTCAGTAACTCCGCCTCTGGGTATGGGGTCACTGTTATCTACCTGCCCAGTAACTCACCCGCTCTCTGCTGCCCATCTTTTAAGCACAGTCTGCAGGAGGACTCGTGCCACTGAGTATTTTCTGGCCATCTTACAAATGGATGGCCCTGGCTCTTCCCCACCTTGGCATATCTGCTGGGCATTGTGATATCACAGGATGGTCCAGCTGTCAGGAAGGTTGGGGTCAAAAGTGACTCTGTCACCCCAACCGGAAATTGGTTTTTGTGACGAAGTGCCCTTCGCCACTTTGTCTTGGAGAGGACTGTTTGCCAGCCTCCTGCCCTGCGACTATGGCCCTGGGGCATATTGCCCTTTAAACACAGTATTCGGCCATACCAGAGTGTATGTCACTCATTCTGGCCCTTTAAAAAATGGGGGATCATTCTGTATTTGCCCTGTGTGAACCATGATACCCCAGATAACTGTGCCATGAAGCCCATTCATATAATGAAAGACTATGGGAAAGACTTTAGCTACATGGCAATTGAACTGTGTGAAGAGGATCTGAGCGCAATTCGGTAGTTTTGGGGGCTCAGATCCCAGCTATCTAGGGATATGTGAGTAAATGTGAATTGCAGTAATGCCGAGGGGTTGTCAAACTAGAGAATTGACCAACAAATACTTTTGTCCGGACATCCCCAAGCCGATCCGTTGGGATCAGACCGTGTATGCCGGCTTATGGTCACGGGGGAGGTGTGTAACGGAACCCATCACTGTTTTACCCTGTTTTATGATTATTATGGTTAAAATATGATCCTACTATTATACTGCATGTATGTTGGTTTATGCTCTGCAGAATATTGGCCCAGACTAGTGCAGACCTTGGCATGGGAGATAATCCTGTTACAGAGATTTCTCCTAAGATAAAGGAAGTCTATTGTATAAAGTGTTTTCATCATCAGACATAAGAACAAAGAAGTTGTAACGGATCTCCTGGCACCCCGACCGGGTACCTCCGTTGATAGACGCGTCCTAGTTTGCGCCGAGGCCTACAAGCACCGCACCGGACACCTCAACCACTACAGACTCCACAACCGCCGTAGTTTAGCTGGAGCCGCGCCGTCTTCCTTCCACCCTGTATGAATCTCCAGCATCCAGGACCGTGTGGGGAAGACCTCTCCTCCAGGGAGGACACATCAGGGACAAGCGTTCAGTAGTTACTGCTCAAGGGAGTATGCAAAAGCATAGCAATCCCCAGTATGATATCGCGATCCCCTCAATAACGAGATGAGACTACGTTTTGAAGGGTCAAGTAGAACTCTCTTTTAATGACAGGGAATCTCCTTTTATGCAATGGTGCCCTCTGAAGGGCTACACCCACATAATTATCACAACAGTCAATTATCTACATGGTTCAACCCCCACGTCTCCTCCCCTCAGATAACAGGTAACACAATTAAAACAGACACAATTTTAACCACATTCTGGATGTACCCCAAAAACAGGGGGTACACCTTGAAGTCCCGCACCATTCAATAGCTCTCACCCAGGGGAACAACATATAAAAAAATGGCATGAATCAGACCAGGGGTTCAAAAGTTAGTAAAAGTATGTTGTACACATAATACACAAACATTTCACATATCGCCCACACAATACACATATAGGACAATAGGTGAGTCACACCTCCCTGGCAACTTGGATACAATCAGACATTGATTCAATTACACTTCTTTGTTCTTATCAGAGAATGAAAACACTTTGGAAAATGCAAGGATCCTTTACAACTTTCTTATCTCTTGAATCTCTGTAATAGGATTATCTATTAGCCTAGGTCTGCAAAAGTCTGGCTAATATTCTGCAGAGCATAAACCAGCATACATATAGTAGGATCATATTTTAACCATAATAATCATAAAACAGGGTAAAACAGTGATGGGTTCCGTTACAGAAGTGTAATTGAATCAATGTCTGATTGTATCAAAGTTGCCAGGTAGCCTCGGGGAGGTGTGACCCACCTATTGTCCCTATATGTGTATTGTGTGGACAAATATGGGCATGTATATTGCCTGTGGGAAGAGATGTGTATAAATATTTCTGCACAACAAAATAAAGTGAGTTCACTACTTGACCCTTCAAAACGTAGCCTTGTCTCGTTATTGTAGGGGATTGCTATATCACACTGGGGCTTGCTATGCGCTGCATACTCCCTGGGAGCTTTAATCTACGGCGGTTGTGGAGCCTGTGGTAGTGTGGTGTCCGGTGCGGTGCTTGTAGGCCTCGACGCAAACTAGGACGCGTCCATCAACGGAGGTACCCGGTCGGGGTGCCAGTAGATCCGTTACAGTTTTATTTTAAAGAGAATTAAAAACTTGGTATATATTGTACTAGCAGTTCTTCTCTACAGTAAATAATTTCTGAAATCTTTAGCATGATTTTGTGGCTCCTATATGCCAATGTGCGTCTCAGAGCGCTTGGAGAGGGGTCTAACAACCAAATAACATTTGGCCACTACAGAGACAGACAAGCAGTCTAGAATCCTAATTAGCACATCAAAGCAGCTTATTCATTACTATTATCTCTTATTTGTATCGCGCCAACTTATTCCGTAACGCTGTGAGCGTGAGCCGCTCCTTTGCATAAAAATACAGTAACAACAACATGGAATTTCCCAGGATTAAGTGACTTATGAAAAAATGTATAACACAACATAGACAGTTTTTCGTGCTCTTTAAGATTACCATACAAAAACATTTATTTTGGGGTAACGGCGCAATGCGGGGTTTAGGAAAATCTTTACTTGCTTCTAAAACATGTAACAAAATAATAAAAGTACCCGCTGTGTAGACCAAGAAAATAAAGACATTTTATCTCTGTACTCAATATTAATGCTGGTACTTCTCTAATAGTATTTCATAACTGAAAGGGATAAAGAGGCTGGATTCCAAAAAAGATCTTTATTCAGTTATATTGAAAGGATGCCACTGTACACAGCCACTTGATAACATAATTAAATATAATAGTACACCCAAGTATGATGACACTGCAGCTCATTTTATTGATTTATTTGTTATTATCTGTTTTCTCTCCAGCTGAACCTTTTATGTGCCCTCATTATGGTGCCAGCCGGGCAGTGACGCAGCATTATCAGTGACGAGTGGGAACCTTATCTACTAAGGGCAGAGGACGGGAGGTGGGTGAGCCTGGGCCCCTGATAGGAGGATGGAGGAGGCACGCCCCTCACACACCCCTCACACGCCCACCAACCTTCTATACAGCAGCAGTGCCAGTCTGTCCCTCTCACATCCTCTGTGTATTATACAGTAGCAGTGCCAGTCTGTCCTCTCACACCCTCTGTGTATTATACAGTAGCAGTGCCAGTCTGTCCTCTCACACCCTCTGTGTATTATACAGTAGCAGTGCTAGTCTGTCCCTCTCACACCCTCTGTGTATTATACAGTAGCAGTGCTAGTCTGTCCCTCTCATACCCTCTGTGTATTATACAGTAGCAGTGCCAGTCTGTCCCCTCTCATACCCTCTGTGTATTATACAGTAGCAGTGCCAGTCTGTCCCTCTCACACCCTCTGTGTATTATACAGTAGCAGTGCCAGTCTGTCCCTCTCACACCCTCTGTGTATTATACAGTAGCAGTGCCAGTCTGTCCCTCTCACACCCTCTGTGTATTATACAGTAGCAGTGCCAGTCTGTCCTCTCACACCCTCTGTGTATTATACAGTAGCAGTGCCAGTCTGCCCCTCTCACACCCTCTGTGTATTATACAGTAGCAGTGCCAGTCTGTCCCTCTCACACCCTCTGTGTATTATACAGTAGCAGTGCCAGTCTGTCCTCTCATACCCTCTGTGTATTATACAGTAGCAGTGCCAGTCTGTCCTCTCACACCCTCTGTGTATTATACAGTAGCAGTGCCAGTCTGTCCCTCTCATACCCTCTGTGTATTATACAGTAGCAGTGCCAGTCTGTCCTCTCACACCCTCTGTGTATTATACAGTAGCAGTGCCAGTCTGTCCCTCTCACACCCTCTGTGTATTATACAGTAGCAGTGCCAGTCTGTCCTCTCACACACTCTGTGTATTATACAGTAGCAGTGCCAGTCTGTCCTCTCACACACTCTGTGTATTATACAGTAGCAGTGCCAGTCTGTCCCTCTCACACCCTCTGTGTATTATACAGTGGCAGTGCCAGTCTGTCCTCTCACACCCTCTGTGTATTATACAGTGCCAGTCTGTCCCTCTCACACCCTCTGTGTATTATACAGTAGCAGTGCCAGTCTGTCCTCTCACACCCTCTGTGTATTATACAGCAGCAGTGCCAGTCTGTCCCTCTCACATCCTCTGTGTATTATACAGTAGCAGTGCCAGTCTGTCCTCTCACACCCTCTGTGTATTATACAGTAGCAGTGCCAGTCTGACCCTCTCACACCCTCTGTGTATTATACAGTAGCAGTGCCAGTCTGTCCTCTCACACCCTCTGTGTATTATACAGTAGCAGTGCCAGTCTGTCCTCTCATACCCTCTGTGTATTATACAGTAGCAGTGCCAGTCTGTCCCTCTCACACCCTCTGTGTATTATACAGTGGCAGTGCCAGGGACATCTACAGCCTTATTAAATTGCGATTCAGTAAATTTAAGACTACAGGGATGCAGACAGAAAGGAACTCATGGTTACAGTACCTCTTATTACCCCACAGAATGAGTTTGGAAGAGAACTCCAAAGCAGACTGGTCTTTTTCCCAGGTACGCTTCCGATGAAAACCTTGGAATGGTTAACGACAGTTGTCCACAAATCCATAATGGAAAAGCAGCGGGCACGGGAGCGGTCCATCTTGGGAGCTGCTAACCCACCTCCCACCATTAACCCCCCCCCAGCACTGCGTCCGGGTGGTGGGAACTACCAAACCCCTGCACGGTAAATCAGGTGCCACACGTGTAACCAGGAGGGCCACATGCAGAGAGACTGTCCCAGAAACAGAAACTGCTCCACGTGGAATACTCCAACTAATTCCACCTCCCAGCAGCAGTGTGTACCCCAGGGGGCCGAAGGTGTCGTCCTTCCCCCCCAGCGGCAGTGTGTTCCCCAGGGAGCTGAAGGTGTCGTCCTTCCTCCCCTGCGGCAGTGTGTATCCCAGGGGGCAGAAGGTGTCGTCCTTCCCCCCCAGCGGCAGTGTGTACCCCAGGGAGCTGAAGGTGTCGTCCTTCCCCCCCAGCGGCAGTGTGTTCCCCAGGGAGCTGAAGGTGTCGTCCTTCCTCCCCAGCGGCAGTGTGTACCCCAGGGGGCAGAAGGTGTCGTCCTTCCCCCCCAGCAGCAGTGTGTTCCCCAGGGAGCTGAAGGTGTCGTCCTTCCCCCCCAGCGGCAGTGTGAACCACAGGGAGCTGAAGGTGTCGTCCTTCCCCCCCCAGCGGCAGTGTGTACCCTAGGGAGCTTAAGGTGTCGTCCTTCCTCCCCAGCGGCAGTGTGTACCCCAGGGAGCTGAAGGTGTCGTCCTTCCTCCCCAGCGGCAGTGTGTATCCCAGGGAGCTGAAGGTGTCGTCCTTCCTCCCCAGCGGCAGTGTGTACCCCAGGGAGCTGAAGGTGTCTTCCTTCCCCCCCAGCGGCAGTGTGAACCCCAGGGGGCAGAAGGTGTCGTCCTTCCCCCTCAGCGGCAGTGTGAACCCCAGGGGGCAGAAGGTGTCGTCCTTCCTCCCCAGCGGCAGTGTGAACCCCAGGGGGCAGAAGGTGTCGTCCTTCCTCCCCAGCGGCAGTGTGTACCCCAGGGAGCAGAAGGTGTCGACCTTCCTCCACAGCGGCAGTGGGTACCCCAGGGGGCCAAAGGTGTCATCCTTCCCCCCCAGCGGCAGTGTGAAACACAGGGGGCAGAAGGTGTCGTCCTTCCCCCCCCCCCCCCCCCCCCAGCGACAGTTTACCCTGGGGAGACACCAATCTCCCAGACGGCGCAGATGAGACCGTGGTCTCTGCGCCCACAGCCTGTCCAGATCCCCAACTACCCTCACTGGGACAACCGGAGGAGGGGGTAAGTACAAATTCCCCTCCCCAGCTAATTTCTAATGTGGCCCCAGGGTTAACAGAGGAAATGTTAACCCCCACTGACCCCCACGTTTCCCTGGCTACTGAGCCGGAATATGTCCCAAGTACCCCAGCAGAAGAGCTGACAGCGGGGCAGAGTGCAGTCGGCCTCTGCCCTCCCTTTGTCCCTTGTACAGAGCAGGAGGTCCTGCAGGTTATACCAGCAGAAGAGCTGGCATCAGGGCAGAGTGCCGCTGGCCTCTGCCCCTCAAGTCCCCTCAGCGTGTTGCACCATCACCCCAGCAAAATATCCAGGTGCCTGGTTAGACTTCCCCCCAAAGGGGAGATGTGTGACGAAGTGCCCTTCGCCACTTTGGCTTTTTAGAGGACTGTTTGCCAGCCTCCTACCCTGCGACTATGGCCCTGGTACATATTGCCCTTTGGAACCAGTGTTCGGCCATACCAGAGTGTATGTCACTCATTCTGGCCCTTTACATACAGGGGGGTCATTCTGTACTTGCCCTGTGGGAGCGGTGATACCCCAGATAGCTATGTCATGAAGCCCATTCATATAATGAAAGACTATGGGAAAGACTTTAGCTACATGGCAATTGAACTGTGTGAAGAGGATCTGAGCGCTATTCGGTAGTTTTGTGCGCTCAGATCCCAGCTATCTGGGGATATGGGAAATGTGAGTAAATGTGAATTGCAGTAATGCTGATGGGTTGTCAAACTAGAGAATTGACCAACAAATACTTGTCGGGACATCCCCAGGCCGATCCGTTGGGATCAGACCGTGTATGCCGGCTTATGGTCACGGGGGAGGTGTGTAACGGAACCCATCACTGTTTTACCCTGTTTTATGATTATTATGGTTAAAATATGATCCTACTATATGTATGTTGGTTGATGCTCTGCAGAATATTGTCCCAGACATTTGCAGCTACTTGGCATGGGAGATAATCCTGTTACAGCGACTCCGCATAAGATAAAGGAAGTCTATTGTATACAGTGTTTTCATTCTCAGATAAGAACAAAGAAGTGTAGTTGAATCAATGTCTGATTGTATCAAAGTTGCCAGGGAGGTGTGACCAGACCTATTGTTCTCTTTATGTGTATTGTGCGGCCAAATATGGGCATGTGTATTGCCTGTGGGAAGAGATGGGTATAAATATTTCTGCAATAACAAAATAAAGTCAGTATTCATTTGACTCCCAAATTGTGTGTCGTCCAATATGGGAGGTCGGGGATGGTGAGACTGTAGTGCTTCTTGGATATTTTACCGTATACCAGCGGAGATATTGGACTGCGTGTTCCAGCTCCGTTACAGAGTCAGCAGTATTTTTGATTACTGGACATTTAAGGGGCCAGTGTAAATGCTTTTATAGTTTACTATTAATAAACTTGAACCGTAACTTAGAAATGTAGCCATCTGAAGCCCCTGCCCTTCTGAGCTCCCTCAAGCTCATGTTCATTGGGTCAATGACCTTATCTATCCATCTCTGCCTCTGTGCCCCCTTCTGCGTGTGCCTTCAATCTTTCCTACCGTCAGAGTCTTCTCTAGGGAATTCTGTCTCATGATCATACTGAGCTTCATGTGAGCTTCAGCCTCATGATCATACTTTCTAGTGAACAGTTTGGCTTCCTTTTCTGCAGTATTGATTGGATCGTTTTGTAGCCCAAGGGACTCTATGGTGTCAATTCTCCGGCGCTCCGATTTCTTTATGCTCCAGCTCTCACATCCGTATGTTACTACTAGGAATACCAGAGTTCAAACTATGTGGACCTTTGTTGATAGTTTAATATCTTTTTACTAGCTTGTCCAGACTTGCCATAGTTTTCCTCCCCAGAAACAAATGTCTTTTTATTTCATGGCTACAGTCACCATCTGAAGAGATCTTGGATCCCAGTAAAATAAAATCTGTCACTGGCTCCACTTCTTCCCCGTCTATTTGCCAGGAAGTGAGATTGCCATTCGCCATGATCTTCTTCTTTTTAACATTGAGCAGCAGGCCAGCTTTTTGCCATCTCTTCTTTTACCCTCATCAGTAGGTCCTTTAGTTCCTCCCCACTTACAGCCATCAGAGTAGTATCATCTGTGTATGTGAGGTTGTTGATAATTCCTTCCAGCAATATTGATTCCGGCTTTGGGTTCCTCCAGTCCAGCCTTACGCATGATGTACTCTGGGTATAAGGTGAATAATTAAGGTGACAATATACAATCTTGTCGCACTCCTTTTCTTATCTTGAACCATTCTGTTGTCCCATGTTCCGTTTTGACCGTGGCATCTTGGTCGATATACAGACTCCTCAGGAGGAGGATGAGATGATCTGGTACTCCCTTCTCTTTAAGGACATGCCACATTTTGTTGTGATCCACACAGTCAGAGGCTTTAGAATAGTCTATGAAGCAGAAGTAAATGTGTTTCTGGCTTCTCTGCTTTCTCTATTATCCAGCGAACATTGGCAATTTGATCTCTTGGGCCTCTTCCTCTGTGGCCCGGCTTGTACATTTGGTAGTTCATGATTGTTGGAGTCGAGCTTGTAGAATCTTAAACATTACCTTGCTGGCATGTGAAATTAGTGCAACTGTTCAATAATTGGATCACTCTTTGGCACTGCCTTTTTGGGGGATTGGGATGTAGACTGACCTTTTCCAGTCTATTGGCCATTGTTGAGTTTTCCAAATGTGTTGGCATAAGGCAAGTAACACTTTCACAGCATCATCCTGTAGAATTGTGGATAGTTCAGTTGGGATTCCATCAACTCCTGCAGCCTTATTAGCAAGACATCCTAGGGCACATCTCACTTCACTCTCCAAGATGTCTGGCTCCAGCTCATAGGGCAAACTACTGAGGTCATCACTGCTGCTAAGATCCTTCCTGTATAGATCTTCAGCGTATTCCTGCCACCTCTTCTTTATCTGATATTCTTCTGTTAAGTCCCTGACATTTTTGTCTTTTATCACTCCCACTTTTGCATGAAAGATGCATTTTAGGTTCACAATTTTCTTGAAGAGGTCTCTTGTTTTACCCATTCAGTTCAATCTCTTTACATTGCTCATTGTAGAATGTCTCCTTGTCTCTTCTTGCTCCTCTGGAATTCTGCATTCAGTTGGACAAATCTTTTTTTTTTATCTCCACTACCTTTCACTTTCCTTCTTTCCTGGGCTACTTTCAAAGCCTCATCAGACAGCCAGTTTCACTAATTACTTTTCTATGTTTTTTAGGGATATTTTTTGTTGCTGCTTCCTGGATAATGTTACAAACTTCGGTCCAAAGTTCTTCAGGTATTCTATCTTCCATGTCTAGTTCTTCAGGCATTCTATCTTCCATGTCTAGTTCTTCAGGCATTCTATCTTCCATGTCTAGTTCCTTCAGGCATTCTATCTTCCATGTCTGGTTCCTTAAATCTATTCTTTACTTCCACTGCATATTCACAAGGGATATTTATTTATTTTGTATCTTCTCGTTCTAATGGTTTTCCCTCTTTTCTTCAGTTTAATTCTAAACTTAGAAATAAGAAGCTCGTGGTGTGAGTGGCGGTCAGCTCCATGTCCTGTTTTTGCTATATTAATTTATTCTATTATAGGCCCCTGCTATACACCTACCACCTCTGCACTACTAAAAGGAAGAAACATATTTCAACTGTGATAACACTGTTTTGACTGTCTTGGTAAGTCTTCAATGTTATCACAGTTGAAATATTCTTTCCTAACCTCGCAGGTCTCTTCTTCATCTGTACAGAGCTCTCCTGACATCACAGCACCTTACAGTTATAGAGCCCCCAGTTACTGCAGTGCCTTTATAAGATTATGGTGCCCACAATTACTACAGTTAATCATGCACGTACCTCTTCATGTGTCCGTCTGGCTGTCCTAGCCGTCCTGGCTCCTCTGTCCTCTGCTCGCTGTCTGTGGTCAGTATTAATATCCTGTGAAGACACGGCCAGTGTCAGTATCTGCTCCTTGTGATATTCAGGACACATCTGACCTTTCTTATGAAATCACTTTAGGACACTGTGATCCCATTCCAATAATCCAGCCAAACAACAACAACAACAACATGTCTCGCACTGTCACGCGTCTCGCACTCGCACTGTCACGCGTTTCACTCTTTTTTTTTTTCTCCTCAATCATTCTCTTCTCTCACTCACTCCCATCTCTTACTCAGTCTCTTCTCTCTCACTCATACACTCCTCCTCTTACTTGTTCTCTCTTTTCTTATGCACTCTCTTCTCTCATGCATTCTCATCTTACTCAGTCTCCTTTTTTTTTCTCACTCATACTCTCCTCTCCCAATCACTCTCCTCTCTTACTCTATTTTCACTCACTCTCTTCTCTCACTCTTCTTTCTGTCCCTCGTCTCCTCCTCTCCACGTTATCTCTCACTGTCATTATCCTCTCTCAGTTCTTCGCCCTATTTACCCTCCAACACCCGCCCAGCTCCTCCCTGCCCCTAGTAGGTGCTGAGTTTGTAGAAATCCAAAACTAGTTTGGGTGTGTCTGATCTGTACCTCTAGGACTAGCTGTGCTACATGAACACAAACAATATTCGAGACTATCTTAAGTCTGGCTCACACACTGCTTGGCCTTGACCTTCAGAGGTTACCAATAGCCTTGCAGAGACTCCAGGACTTGATGACCAGGGCCAATATGTCCCTCCTAGCTGGCTCCTCGCCTACTAGATCCTCAGCTGTCCTTTATATTCAAAGCATTCCCACCATTTGTTTAGGTTACATTTCTACAGCCCTTCCCATCTTCAGAACATAACCTCTTGTTCCTGTATAGTCTGTAACATGTATATGTTGCTTCCATTTATACTTCAGTGGAGGATCAACTCCATGGTGTCCTAGATCAGAGAATCCATCACCATCTGAATTCCTGCACCAACCTCCTGAGGGTTACCCTGTGGCCCAGCACCTTCCTCCTAATGACTAACCCAACTGCTGATGCCTAGGACCCACCTACTGAGGACTGCACTCTGACTCATATCCCCCATCCCTTGAGGGCAAGCCACTGACCACCAACATCCAGCTCCTGAGGGAAGTACCATCTGATTCTTTGCACCAACTTCCTGGGGGTCACCAATCACCTAATGATCACCCTCCAATCCTAGCTCCCACCTGCTGGGGGCTATTTCTGACTCCTAGGACTCGCCTAATAAAGGGTTCCCTTTGAACTCCAGAACTAATCACCTGAGGGCTGCTCTCTGACGCACATCACCCACTGACTACCAGCACCCACCTCCTGTTTTTGAACACTGAGCTCCAGAGTGCAACCCCGAAGGGCTGCACTCTGACTCATAGCACCCATCCCTTCAGGGCTACCCACTGACTACCAGCACCCACCTACTGAGGGTAGACCCTCCTCTCTACCTTCCAGCTTCAACCCGCTTAGAATGGATACCATGTTAGGTCCCACAAACCCACTAGTGGTGACTTGCCACACCATGGCTGCCAGTAATATTTACATTTCCCTTTCGCATTGATGACATTCCCCAATCACATCTAGACCCTCAGAGCTGGCTCCCTGCACCCTGGTGTCTGGCACCCATCTTCTGATGGCAACCTTCCAGTACACACCTTCCATAACCCTCTACAACCTACCTTCCAGCAGCCATCTCCTGAAGATTGCCCCAGCTCCATACCTTCCAGTACTCCTGAGGGCTGACACTCTCCAACCTACTATCCACCACCCACCTACTGAGGACTAGCCTTCTGTGACCCACCTTCTGAAAGCCGTCCTGTTGCCAGAACCCGACTCGCAGGAGCTACCTCAGTTTCCAGTCTGCCAGAATATTATTCCGGAGAACGATCCCTTCAACCTACCAGTAGATACCTCCCATTGATTAACCCTCTACAACCTACCTTGCAGCACCCATCACTTGAGCTTTGGCCCCTGCTCCATACTATCCAACACCCACCTACTGAGGCCTAGGCTTCTGTAACCTACCACACAGCACCCACCTCCTTGTGACTGGTCCCCAGCATCCATAAGACTAATCCCAATAAAGTACATGGACATAACATGTTATCCTGCTCATGTAACTCGTGTGTATGTAATGCAATCTGGGGGTGGGATCTCGGAGCCCCTCACCCTTCCCCTCAATCTCTAGGAAGGAATCACTGGCTATTTTCGTCTCACTAAGAACCGCGCACCGTATCTTGCTGTGTGGGCACAAGTACAGATATATTTATGGTGTAAACAGACAGATGGACTTCAGATAACACACAGGGAAACAAGTATGAACAAGAGACCCTGATAAATGCCTAAAGCTGCAATGAAGGTGAATACATGGAAGGGCCTTACAGTGGATGTGGTAGGAGTAAATACTATGGTGGAATTAGGAAACACCAAATATTAACCCAATGAGTTAAGGGAGTGAACAAGATGGGGGGGGGGTGCAGGAGTGGGCAGTGGATTTTAAGCTGTATAGACAGAGATTTGGGTAAATAGACAGAAATAGAACTGTACATAGTGAGCAAGATATGTAAATATATGAAAAGATACAGAAACACATCTATATACAGGCTGGTATATAGACATGTGTGTACACACACACACACATGTGTATATATATATATATATATATATATATATATATATATATATATATATATATATATATATATATATATATATATATATATATACACAAGCACATGGATACACTGTATATAGGCAGACAGATGAACAATACACCTACAGATATACACATATATAGAACATAAAAGAACAGCATATACACCAGACACATACAGAGGTACATAGGTATGTCCAGACAGACACGTACAGAGGTATATAGGTATATCCAGACACATACAGAGGTATATATAGTCAGACATATTCTGTTCTCCTTCTCTAACTGACCTAGTCACTGACACGCAGAGCAGGCCCAGGAGTCTCAGCTTCTCCCACTTCAGAGACAGGATCTGTAAATATTAAAGCTTTTTCTGGTCTTGCAGCCACTTCCATTCCTGGAGAGAGGGAGCGGAGGGGGGGCCCATGTGTCTGTCCCTCCATCCATCGCTGGAGCTGTATAGAGAACTGATGAGCAGGAGAAAAGAACAGGACTCACAGCCAGAGACTGCACTGCACCATTCAGAGAGAAAGAGGGGGAGAGAGGAGAGGGAGAGAAGAGACAAAGGGAGGGAGGGAGAGATGGAGGAGAGGGAGAGAAGAGATGGAGAGGAGAGAAGAGATGGATAGGAAAGACAGAGATGAGAGGGAGAAATGAAATGGTGGGAATGAGAGAGGGGGAGAGAGGAGAGGGAGAGAAGAGACAAAGGGAGGGAGGGAGAGATGGAGGAGAGGGAGAGAAGAGATGGAGAGGAGAGAAGAGATGGATAGGAAAGACAGAGATGAGAGGGAGAAATGAAATGGTGGGAATGAGAGAGGGGGAGAGAGGAGAGGGAGAGAAGAGACAAAGGGAGGGAGGGAGAGATGGAGGAGAGGGAGGGACGAGACAAGTGGAGGGAGAGATGGAGGAGAGAGAGGGAGAGAGAGATGGAGGAGAGGGAGAGAAGAGACAAAGGGAGGGAGAGAGGGAGGAGAGGGAGAGATGGAGGAGAGGGAGAGATGGAGGAGAGGGAGAGATGGAGGAGAGGGAGAGATGAGATGGAGAGGAGAGAAGAGATGGATAGGAAAGACAGAGATGAGAGGGAGAAATGAAATGGTGGGAATGAGAGAGGGGAGAGAGAGGAGGGGTAAAATGGAGGGGGAGAGAAGAGACAAAGGGAGGGAGAGAGGGAGGAGAGGGAGAGATGGAGGAGAGGGAGAGATGAGATGGAGAGGAGAGAAGAGATGGATAGGAAAGATAGAGAGACGAGAGGGAGAAATGAAAGGGTGTGTATGAGAGAGGGGGGAGAGAGAGGAAGGGGAAAATAGAGGGGGTGAGAGAGTGGAGAGTAGAGTCAGAGAGAGGAGAGGCAAAGAAGAGTTAGAGAGGAGGGGGAGAGACAGAGAAAATAAAAAAAAGGAATGGAGAGGAGATTTAGAGATAGGAGAGAGAGTGATGGAAAGAGGAGAGAGAAATGGAGAGGAGAGAGACAGATAGAGATGTATGGAGGGAAAGATGAGTGGTGGTGAGATGAGTGATGGACTAATTGTAGCGGAACCCATCACTGTTTTAAACTGTTTTATGATTATTATGGTTAAAATATGATCCTACTATATGTATGTTGGTTGATGTTCTACAGAATATATTGGCTCAGAATATTAGCCAGACTTTTGCAGACCTAGGCTAATAGACAATCCTGTTACAGAGATTCAAGAGATAAGAAAGTTGTAAAGGATCCTTGCATTTTCCAAAGTGTTTTCATTCTCTGATAAGAATGATCTAATTAATGTCTGATTGTATCCAAGTTGCCAGGGAGGTGTGACTCACCTATTGTCCGATATGTGTATTGTATGGGGGATATGTGCAATGTCTGTGTGTTATGTGTAAAAACATACTTTTACTAACTTTTGAACCCCTGGTCTGATTCATGCCATTTTTGTATATGTTGTTCCCCTGGGTGAGAGATATTGAATGGTGCGGGACTTAAAGGTGTACTACCTGTATTTGGGGACCATCCAGAATGTGGTTAAAATTGTGTCTGTTTTAATTGTGTTACCTGTTATCTGAGGGGAGGAGACGTGGGGTTTGAACCATGCAGATAATTGGCTGTTGTGATAATTATGTGGGTGTAGCCCTTCAGAGGGCACCATTGCATAAAAGGAGATCCCCTGTCATTAAAATATAGTTCCTCTTGACCCTTCAAAACGTAGCCTCGTCTCGTTATTTGAGGGGATCGCTATCATACTGGGGATTGCTATGCTTCTGCATACTCCCTTGAGCTGTAACTACTGAATGCTTGTTCCTGATGTACTATCCTTGGAGTCTGTGGTGGTTTTGGTGTCCGGTGCGGTGCTTGTAGGCCTCGACGCAAGCTAGGACGCATCCATCAACGGAGGTACCCGGTCGGGGTGCCAGTAGATCCGTTACACTAATATGGGGAGAAAGCAAAGGATGCGAGAGTGGAATGGAGAGAAGGGAGAGAAGAAACAGGGAGGGAGAGGATATGGAGAGGAGGGAAGAGACAGAGAGGAGTGTTAGAGAGAGAGAGGGGAGAGAGATGGAAAAGACAGAGAGGGTAGTGATGGAGAGATGAGAGATGTAGAGGAGGAAGAGGGGAGAGACAGAGAGTCAGAAAGGAGAGAGATCGTGGGAAACGAGAGTTTTGTGAGATGAATAATAGACTAATATGAGGGAGATGCAAGAGAGGGGAAGCAGAGGAAGGAGAGAGGGGAAGCAGAGGAGGGAGAGAGGGGAAGCAGAGGAGGGAGAGAGGGGAAGCAGAGGAGGGAGAGAGGGGAAGGGAAGGGAGAGAGGGGAAGGGATAATTGCGAAAGGAGAGAGGAATGGAAATGTGTGAGAGCAGGGAGAAGAGAAATGGGAGGTAGAAAGAGTCAGATGGGGAAGAATGAGGGAAATGAAGATAGGGATATGAGAGAGTTGGGGAGAGGAAAAGTGGAGAAGCGAGAGAGAAAGAGAGAGAGATTAATATAGGGGAGAGGGATACGGAGAGAAGAGAAAGAGAGGCAGATGACGGAATAGGAGAGAGTGGGATGGATGATGTTAGAGAGATGAAAAGAAATAAGAAAGGAGAGAGAAGGAGATGAGAGACTGTAACGGAGCTGGGACACGCAGTCCAAAATCTCCGCTGGTATACGATAAAATACCCACGAGGCACTACAGTTTCACCATTCCCGACCTCCCATATTGGACGACACACAATTTGGGAGTCAAATGAATACTGACTTTATTTTGTTATTGCAGAAATATTTATACATCTCTTCCCACAGGCAATCCACATCCCCCATATTTGGCTGCACAATACCCATAAAGAGAACAATAGGTGGGTCACACCTCCCTGGCAACTTTGATACAATCAGACACTGATTCAATTACACCTCTTTGTTCTTATCAGAGAATTAAAACACTTTGGAAAATGCAAGGATCCTTTACAACTTTCTTATCTCTTGAATCTCTGTAATAGGATTATCTATTAGCCTAGGTCTGCAAAAGTCTGGCTAATATTCTGCAGAGCATCAACCAGCATACATATTGTAGGATCATATTTTAACCAAGAATAATCATAAAACAGGGTAAAACAGTGATGGGTTCCGCTACAGAGACTATTGTAGGGAAAAGAGGAACAGTAGAGGAGAGATGTGAGAGGTGAGAGGTGAGGATAGTGGGTGGGTTGGAGAGAATCAAATAAGGCTAAAATAATGGAGTTAGGTAGGAGAGAGAAGGGACGGGGAGAATAAGGCTAATATAGGGGAGAGAGGGAGAAGTCGGAGAGAGAAGGAGAAGGAAGATAATATATAGGACAGAGGGAGAAGGTAGAGAAATATACAGGGGAAATAGGGCGAGAGATAGACTAATGATAGGGGAGAGAGGTAAAGAGGGACAAAAAGAAGTGAGAGCCTAAGGCACAGAAAGGAAGAAAGGTACTAAAACAGGAAAGAGAGGCCACGAGGAGATAAATTAGATGTCAAATTAAAGAGACGATCAGGAGAGATTATTGATGGGTTAATTCAGAGAGGTGAAAAGAGACTGCTTAATATTTCTGAAGTAGAGAATGAAGAGTCAAAAGTTCATATAGACAGTGGGATGTCATGTGAGAGGGAGAGATATGGGAGAAAAAGAGCTAAAGAAGGGAGATGGTCTATTACAGGGAAAGTGCCTAAATAGGGGCAAGAGCCAAAACCTGAGAGAGGGAGAATGAGGGACTAATACAGGAGAGAGACATACAGATGTAGTACTGAGAGAGAGAGAACTCAGGTGCTGGACAGTAAGAGACAGAGCCTTATAGAGTATAAAGTGTCTAAAAGAGAGGAACTGAAATGAGATGTCTTGTTAGTTACGTACATACCTATAAGATCAGAAGGTGATATATAGGTAACTCTGTACGGTGATACAATTTAAAAAGGCATTGAAGTTATACATTTTCTGTCATGTTTTTAAAATAGCAACTTTTAAACATAAAAAAATGTGTTTAAAATGAATGCTGCAAAGGTTAAAAAAATAGCTCCTTTGCAAACTAGTTTTGCAACAATGCCACTATGTTGTTCTAAAAAATGAGCTCTGCTGACTGGCAGCACTTGGCACAGCTAACCAGGGAGGGAGTACCTGATTATAAAGCTTCATTACTCAGGTGGTGCGGCGCCATAACATACCCTTATTAGAGGTCAGGGGGAGGTTCTACTTCTGTTACAAAGGTGCATTTTAGGATTATTTCTTAATTTTGCAGCACTTATTTTTTGATGGTAATATCCTGCTAGTCTCGGGATACAACAATGGCCCCGAAGTCAGGAACGGAATATGGCACTCAAGGTGAGATGAGTACTATAGTATCCTGCTCTGACTGATAACACATTTGTGACTTCAGTGTCTGTTACGACTCAGAGTTGAGGGGCTACGTGCACCTCACTTTTCTATGTCTCGGTCGTACCTTTTGTGTCAAATCTCAGCACCCAGCAATTCAATTCAGATTATCCATATCAATTCTTGCAGAAACATAACCCTGTTGTCCCACTAACAATCATGGCAGAAACTGTATCTCCACTTGTTACAGGTAAGATAAAAATATTACAGTGCATATAACATGATATAGTAACCCCAACATTAATTATTGTGGCCCACACTACACTACACACAAAAACCCTCATGTCACAGTCCCCACAACAAATATCATGCCAGTTTTAATAGTCTTGGATATTAGCAACCCAGTGTGCCAGAGTTCCAAATAGCTGGGTTACCTATGGGTTCAGGGGAGTTCCAAAATCAGTCATGACAATGACCCTTTAAGTACAGCCATAATCTGACCCATTTTATTAAAATAATTTGCTTCTTTAATTATCTGGTAAGAGAAGTTTATAAAAAAAATTAAAACCACTTTTACATGAAGAAATGAGGAATCCCGTAGTACAGGCTTGTGAGGAAAAAATTCGGAAAAAAGAAGAGCAGTCAGAACAACTTGTACTAATAATGTGTCAGACATGAGATCATTTCTTATTGTGCTGTTATTATATCTTAGGTATATCTTGTGATGGAGTGATCCAGGAGCAAGGACAAATTACAATATATGCTGGGTCTTTGATTATGTTGGTCTACAAATGGGCCAAGGTGATGCTTGGCAGCTTGGAATGGTTAGGGGAAAGGGTAGGAGTTTCATGTTGAGTTGGAAAGTTGGCCACAATGGTTAAGTCATTACATCACGATGCTCAGTATTTTTCATTAGCTACTTTAGTAAGTGCTGTCTCAGTAGAGTGTTGTACATGGAGGTCAGATGACAGAGGGTCGAGTACAGAGTTTGATGACAGAAAATGGATAAGATCTTTATAGTCTAGTATTTCAGCAGTAGGGAGGAAAAAAAGGAAATAAAGAAATAGGGCAGTAGTTACAGAGTGTAGATGGATCAAGGGAGGGTTTATTTAGAATTGATGTAATGTGACTGTTTAAAGGGAGCAGGAAATGTGCCACCTACAAGGAAAAGGTTGAAGAAGTGGGTTAGAGCTAGTGAGAAGGTGGAGGGAGGAAATAAGTTGTGAGGGGTTAAGTGGCCATGTTGTTAGATGAAAAGGAATGAAAACACCTCATCCTCTGTGACTTGGGTGAAGAGGCTGAGTGAGGCCATCAAAAGTGGAGAACTTGCTGTGTGGTGATTGATCTCTTGTCTAATTGAATCATTTTTTTTATTTGTTTAAGTGTTCTGCAAAGTCTTGGGTAGAGAGGGCAGAGTTGGGAGGGGGTTGTGGTGGACAGAAGTGAGAGTTTATTGTTTAGAATGGCAGCATTGTAAGATGTAACATGTGTAGTGGAGGAAGACTAGATGAATGCGTGATTTCCTCCAGTGGTGTTGAGCAGTGTGGGCGCAGTTTTGAAGATATATGTTTTGAGTGCCATGGTTGTAGCTGAACACGATGGAGAGGAGTGTCTTTAGTGAGTTGGATAGTTGATAAGGATCAGTTTAATAGAAATGTCTATAGATTTTTGGAGATTGAGTTGATGGGAGTAGTGTTCGTGTAGTGATGAGAGTGCAGGATAGGAAGTGTTGGTCATAGAGAGGCAAAGTGAATTTGGTGAATTTAAAGACAGCAGAGAGATTACAAGAAGTCCACTCTGATAAGAAGTCTGAGCTTCAGAGATGTCTATAGGGATGTTAAAGATGTCCAGGATTAATGATGGGATATTGGAAGGCATATAGAGCTTCATTCAATTGGCCGAATTTGAGATACGGAGGCCCGTAAGTGAAAATTTGCTATTCAATTGGCGTCTTTTTGCGTGCTCGGATTGAGTTACGAGCTTGAAAAAATGCCGGCCGTCCAACTCTTAACTTACACCATCCAGAAGCCTTTGACCATAAAGGTCCTTAAAGGACCGGCGATAAATAAAATCATGGGGCTCTATACAGAGCCCCGTGAGCCCCTAAATAACAATGTCACTCATGGGGGTCAATACAGACCCCCATAAGCCCTTAATTAACCCTCTCACTCATGAGGGTCAATACAGACCCCCATAAGCCCTTAATTAAACCTGTCACTCCTCCCCTCCCCACAATGTCCCGTGCTCCTCTTCTTCTGCCCTGACTGAGCCTTGGAAGAATCCGCGCTCTAAAAAAAAACACTTCCCTGACGCTAATGATCCTCCTTGAGACTTTTCCGAAAGAAAATTGACAATGGGCCTTCTGATTGGCTAAAATTTGATTGACAGCGTTTTCAGAAAATCAGAAGGCGCCAAGGTGTAAGCCAATCAGAATGGGATACACCCGCATATCCCATTCTGATTGGCAAATGCACCTGTAAATCTTTTTTAAACCAATCAAAAGGCTTTATTCCCTTCAGCCAATCACAATGGGAAACACCCCCACAGGGTGATTGGTTGAAGGCATCTGCATCTTCTGATTGGCTGTAATCTGATGGTGACAATAGCTAATCAGAAGGTACATGTGCATTCAGCCAATCACTCCGTGGGGGTGTATCCCATTGTGATTGGCTGAAGGGAATAGTGCTTTCTGATTGGCTAATGCACCTGTCAATCTTTTTTTTTAACCAATCAGACAAGTAAAGTGTGTTATTTCCTGTTTGCAGTGACGTGGTAGAGGTGAATGTGGAGTGTTTTTGCCTGGGTTATACTTGCATGTACATTTGGGCCTTGTGTGTGACTGTTTACAGGAGGGAGTTCAAAGAAAAGGGTCGAATTGTAGTGGTTTTTTTTTTTGTGTGTTTTTTTTATTATGATATCAGTGGCGACCTCACTCAATACTGCAATACTGGAACAGATGATCCAGAGCCCATACCTCTGTGAGAGGTGTGAGCATGTGGCCTCTCTGGAAGCTCAGATTGGAGAACTGGAGAGGAGAATTGCAGCACTTACTGATATTCCACTGGAAAGGGGGTTGGTGCTCACGGGGCACAGTTTAGCTGGGCCTAGCATGGAGGGTGGAGCTGGGGCTAGTGAGGATGTCCAGGGAGGTAGCTTGGTTACAGTTAGAAGGGGAATCAGGAGGTACAGGAGGAGGCAGGCCAATACTGAGTTGGCAAGCACCAACAGATTTGCCAGATTGAGTGAAACTGGGTTGTCCATTCAGGAATGGCAATGCCAGATAGAGCTGTTCCCTCTAATAGCCAGGAGAACAGTTCTACTGGAGGAGTGGGAGGGCAGAATAGGCAGAGCAACAGACAGATGTTGGTGGTAGGGGACTCTATTATTAGGAATGTAGACAGCCAGATCCCAGCAATCGAACAGTTTGCTGTCTCCCGGGTGCTCGGGTTCGGCATGTTGTGGATCGGGTACATGAATTATTGGGAGGGGCTGGAAATGAACCGGCGGTCTTGGTACATATTAGTACCAATAACAAAGTTAGGGGAAGATGGAGTGTCCTAAAGAATGATTTTAGAGAATTAGGGAATAAGCTTAAGGGAAGTACCTCCAAGGTAGTATTTTCTGAGATACTACCAGTGCCACGTGCTAGCCCAGGGAGACAGAAGCAGCTTAGGGAGGTTAATGCGTTGCTAAAGATGTGGTGCACTAAGGAGGGGTTGGGGTTTTTAGAGCACTGGGCTGAATTCTCGTTTGGGTACAATCTCTATAGCATGGATGATTGCACCTTAGTGGTGAGGGAGATTTTGTGTTAGGGCAAAGGATGGTAGAAAGGCTGGGGGAGTTTTTAAAAAAATAGGTGGGGGGAAGGGACTAGATGTAAGTAATGAGGTAGACAGTGTAGAGGGGATAAGGGATGAATTAACTACTCATGGGGGAGGAGATGGGGGAGGGTTAGTACAGTCAATACGAAGGTATTACTAAGTAACTCAAGTACAGTGGCAGGCACCTCACAACTACAAACTCATAACATAAGATGTATGCTTACTAGAGATGTCGCGAACAGTTCGCCTGCGGACTATTCGCAGCGATTTTGGCATGTTCGCATCGGACGGCGAACACATGCGCTTTTCGGTTCGCCTCCTATTCTTTATCATTGAGGAAACTTTGACCCTGCACCTCACAGTCAGCAGACACATTCCAGCCAATCAGCAGCATACACTCCATTCCAGGGCCGTCCATCTGAATGACAGCATACATTTTAGAATCATTCTGAAGCTGCATTCGTTGTGAGAGGACAGATAATATATCTGCTGGAGATTTAATAGGGAAATAGATAGCATGGCTGTATATTTAGCTTCCACTACAGACCTGAAGGACTAAATCGAATTTCAGTTGCCTGCCTGTGTCAGGCTCACAGCTTATATTGTGCTCAGTGAAATAAAACAACACTTTTTTGACTGTAATAGATTGAATAGCAATTGCCTGCCTACAGGCGTGTGTTTGAAACCTAATGCGTCTTCTCTGCCAACTTTTGCCAGTGCACAGTGATACGTCATATCTGGTGCAACCGTAGTGTACAGTGATATAAAACAACACTTTTTTGACTGTAATAGATTGAATAGCAATTGACTGCCTACATGCATGTGTGTGAAGCCTATTGCATCTACTCTTCCAACTTTTGCCAGTGCACAGTGACACTCATATCTGGTGGCACCTTAGATTGCACGAGCAGTGCCCCAAATTTGAAGTAGGAGGTCCGACCAAGCATCTTTTTCCATCTCCCTGTTCCAAAAATCAATGCCATATACACGTCCCCTAATAGTGGACGTAACAGGTATTAAACCGATAGCAATAGTACTACTTAACAGTACACCCCTTATAATAACGCAGACAGAGGCAACGCAGAGAGAGGAGTCTGAAGAAGAGGAGTCAGAGGAGGAAGGTGGCTTTGAGGAGGTGGAAGACCAAACACAGCAGGCGTCCCAGGGGGCTTGTTGTCATCTTTCGGGGACCCTTGGTGGCTGGGTGGAGGAAGAGACCTTCAATGACATCAGTGAGGACAAGGAACGGGACATGGCTAGCTTGGTATCCAACCTTGTGCAAATGGGGAGTTTGCGGTTGTGCAAAGGGACTGTTTGCGGTTGTTTGCGGTGCATTAAACGGGGAGATTGGTCTGTTACTGTGAAGCGGGTGTAACCCTTACACTACCTGATCGATACAACATAATACCCGATGTTTTAAAGCATGTTATTCCAAACAATTTAGGAATATTAGGTGATTTATGCCCTTTATGGCTTAAAACCAGACTCTGCATCAACTATGTAATTTTCCGTGGTAGTTTTGCCATGGATCCCCCTCCGGTATGCCACAGTCCAGGTGTTAGTCCCCTTGAAACAACTTTCCCATCACTATTGTGGCCAGAAAGAGTCCCTGTGGGTTTTGAAATTCGCCTGCCCATTGAAGTCTATGGCTGTTCGCCGGGTTCGCGAACATTTGATGGAAGTTCGCGTTTGCTGTTCGCGAACCTAAAATTAGATGTTCGCGACATCACTAATGCTTACTAATGCCAGAAGCTTGCCAGGAAACATGGGAGAGCTAGAATTATTGGCAATTAATGGAAAATGAGACTTAATAGGCATTACTGAGACATGGTGGGATAAATCTCATGACTGGACTGTTAATCTGGATGGTTATAAACTATTTAGGAACGATAGGGGCAATGGTAAAATGGGAGGAGGGATTTGTCTGTATGTTAAGCCTGAATTTAAGCCTTGGAACTAGTGGTAATGTTGAATGTTTGTGGGTAGAGTTAAATAGCGGAGCAGCAAATTCCAAAAGAATATTGGTTGGAGTATGCTATAAACCAAATATAATTGAAAGTGAGAAAATACAATTATTGTTACAGATTGGAAATGCAGCTAAGCATGGGCAAGTTCTAATAATGTGAGATTATTATTACCCTGAAATAAACTGGATGAATGAGACCAGCAGTACGGGCAAAGGGAGCAGGTTCTTGAGTACACTCAGGGATCATTATCTATCCCAGGTTTTACAAGAGCCTACTAAAAATGAGGCCATCTTGGATTTAGCCATCACAAATAATATTGATATGGTATCAAATGTTGAAATAGGGCAACCTTTGGGAAACAGTGATCACAATACAGTCTCATTTGATATTGAATTAAAAAACATAACTCTAAGGGGCTAACAAAAACTCTTAATTTTAAAAGGGCAGATTTAAAGATCAAGATACGGAGTAAAAAACAGGCATTTATATTATACACACAAGAGGGCACAGAGACTGCTTTATGGGAGTACAAGGAAATCAACAAAGCAGCAGAAGTGCGATTAGACTGGCTAACATAGAAAATGAAAAATTAGTTGCAAAAGAGTGTAAGACTAACCCTAAAATATTTTTTAAATATATTAATGGGAAGAAGGCCAGGAAGGAAGCTATAGGAACATTACAATGTGAAACAGGACGTCTGACAATTAGTGCCCAGGAAAAGTCACATGAGCTAAATAGGTTATTTTCTTCTGTACATACAAGGGAGGTACCAGTGGTTGAGTCACTGCACCATAACACTGCACCATAATGGGGCTACACTACCTTCACCTAATAACTGGTTAACGCAGGAAGAAATCCAAAAGAGGTTGGAAAAAATAAATGTCAATAAAGCCCCGGGTCCTGATGGAATACATCCAAGGGTACTGAGGTAACTGGGTTCTGTAATAGCCAAACCATTATATCTAATTTTTCAAGATTCACTCAACACTGGGTCACTACCAGATGACTGGAGACAAGCGGAGGTGATACATATATATATATATATATATATATATATATATATATATATATATATATATATACATAGAGATGTCGCAAATAGTTCCCGGCGAACATAGCATGTTCGCGTTCTCGGCGAACTGAGAACATATGCGATATTCGACCCGCCCCCTATACTTTATCATTGAGCAAACTTTGACCCTGCATGTCACAGTCAGCAGACACATTCCAGCCAATCAGCAGCATACACTCCCTTCCAGAGCCATCTACCTCATGGACAGCAGCCATTTTGGAATCATAACTAACTTGCAGTCTTATTGAGAGGAGGCTGAGTGTAGGTGATACTGCATCAATAGGGAAAACCATAGCTAGGCTACTGTACACAGTGTGCAATACAGTCCTGAAGGACTCTTTTGATCTCTGCTGCAAGGACACCCCTGTGTCTCTTCCCCCCCTTATCATCATCCTCCCCTCACCTTAGCACCCAACCCTAACACCCCTCACACTTATCCATAACACCCATCACCCTAACACCTAACCCTAACACCTCTCACCCTAACCCTAACACCCCTCACACTTATCCCTAACACCCCTCACACTTATCCCTAACACCCCTCACACTTATCCCTAACACCCCTCACACTTATCCCTAACACCCCTCACACTTATCCCTAACACCCCTCACCCTAACCCTAACACCCCTCACACTAACCCTAAAACCCCTCACACTTATCCCTAACACCCCTCACACTTATCCCTAACACCCCTCACCCTAACCCTAACACCCCTCACACTAACCCTAACACCCTCACACTTATCCCTAACACCCCTAACCCTAACCCTAACACCCCTCACCCTAACCCTAACACCCCTCACCCTAACACCTAACCCTAACACCGCTCACACTTATCCCTAACACCCCTTACCCTAACACCCCTCACACTTATCCCTAACACCCCTTACCCTAACACCACTCACACTTATCCCTAAGACCTAACACCCCTCACACTTATTCCTAACATGCCTCACCCTAACACCCTTCACACTTAGCCCTAACACCCCTCACCCTAACACCCCTCACACTTAGCCCTAACACCCCTCACCCTAACACCTAACCCCCTCACCCTTATCCCTAACACCCCTTACCCTAACACCCTTCACACTGAGCCCTAACACCCCTCACCCTAACACCCCTCACACTTATCCCTGTGTCTCTCCCCCCCCCCTTATCATCAAGGGAGGGGGGAGGATGATGAGGGAGGGGGGAAGAGACATAGGGGAGGATGATGAGGGAGGGGGGAAACAGAAACAGGGGAGGATGATGAGGGAGGGGGAAACAGACACAGGGGAGGATGATGAGGGAGGGGGGAAACAGACACAGGGGAGGATGATGAGGGAGGGGGTAAAGTGATACAGGGGAAGATGATGAGGGAGGTGGGAGGATGATGAGGGAGCGGGGGTGAGACACAGGGGAGGGTAATGAGGAAGGGGGCAAAGAGTCACAGGGGAGGATGATGAGGGAGGGGTAAAGAGATACAGGGGAGGGTGATGAGGAAGGGGTCAAGAGACACAGGGGAGGATGATGAGGGAGGGGGTAAAGAGATACAGGGGAGGATAATGAGGGAGGTGGGAGGATGATGAGGGAGGGGGGATGAGACACAGGGGAGGGTGATGAGGAAGGGGGCAAAGAGACACAGGGGAGGATGATGATGGAGGGGGGAAGAGACACAGGGGAGGATGATGAGGGAGGGGGGAGAGACACAGGGGAAGATGATGAGGGAGGGGGAAAAGAGACACAGGGGAGGATGATGAGGGAGGGGGGATGAAACACAGGGGAAGATGATGAGGAAGGGGGGAAAGAGACACAGGGGAGGATGATGAGGGAGGGGGGAAAGAGAGAGGGGAGGATGATGAGGGAGGGAGGAAAGAGACACAGGGGAGGATGATGAGGGGGGGGGTAAAGAGATACAGGGGAGGATGATAATGGAAGGGTAAAGAGATACAGGGGAGGGTGATGAGGAAGGGGGGAATAAGACACAGGGGAGGATGATGAGGGAGGGGGGGAAGAGACACATGGGAAGATGATGAGGGAGGGGGAAAAGAGACACAGGGGAGGATGATGAGGGAGGGGGGGAAGAGACACATGGGAAGATGATGAGGGAGGGGGAAAAGAGACACAGGGGAGGATGATGAGGGAGGGGGGAAGGAGACACAGGGGAGGATGATGATGGAGGGGGGAAGAGACACAGGGGAGGATGATGAGGGAGGGGGTAAAGAGATACAGTGGAGGATGATGAGGGAGGTGGGAGGATGATGATGGAGGGGGGAGAGACACAGGGGAGGATGATGAGGGAGGGAGTAAAGAGATACAGGGGAGGATGATGAGGGAGGTAGGGAGGATGATCAGGGTGGGGGGATGAGACACAGGGGAGGGTGATGAGGAAGGGGGGAAAGAGGCACAGGGGAGGATGATGAGGGAGGGGGGAAGAGACACAGGGGAGGATGATGAGGGAGGTGGGAGGATGATGAGGGAGGGGGGATGAGACACAGGGGAGGGTGATGAGGGAGGGGGAAAAGAGACACAGGGGAGGATGATGAGGGAGGGGGGAAAGAGACACAGGGGAGGATGATGATGGAGGGGGGAAGAGACACAGGGGAGGATGATGAGGGAGGGGGTAAAGAGATACAGGGGAGGATGATGAGGGAGGTGGGAGGATGATGATGGAGGGGGGAGAGACACAGGGGAGGATGATGAGGGAGGGAGTAAAGAGATACAGGGGAGGATGATGAGGGAGGTAGGGAGTATGATGAGGGTGGGGGGATGAGACACAGGGGAGGGTGATGAGGGAGGGGGGAAAAAGACACAGGGGAGGATGATGATGGAGGGGGGAAGAGACACAGGGGAGGATGATGAGGGAGGGGGTAAAGAGATACAGGGGAGGATGATGAGGGAGGTGGGAGGATGATGATGGAGGGGGGAGAGACACAGGGGAGGATGATGAGGGAGGGAGTAAAGAGATACAGGGGAGGATGATGAGGGAGGTAGGGAGGATGATGAGGGTGGGGGGATGAGACACAGGGGAGGGTGATGAGGAAGGGGGGAAAGAGGCACAGGGGAGGATGATGAGGGAGGGGGGAAGAGACACAGGGGAGGATGATGAGGGAGGTGGGAGGATGATGAGGGAGGGGGGATGAGACACAGGGGAGGGTGATGAGGGAGGGGGAAAAGAGACACAGGGGAGGATGATGAGGGAGGGGGGGAAAGAGACACAGGGGAGGATGATGATGGAGGGGGGAAGAGACACAGGGGAGGATGATGAGGGAGGGGGTAAAGAGATACAGGGGAGGATGATGAGGGAGGTGGGAAGAGACACAGGGGAGGATGATGAGGGAGGGGGTAAAGAGATACAGGGGAGGATGATGATGGAGGGGTAAAGAGATACAGGGGAGGGTGATGAGGAAGGGGGAATGAGACACAGGGGAGGATGATGAGGGAGGGGGGAAGAGACACAGGGGAAGATGATGAGGGAGGGGGAAAAGAGACACAGGGGAGGATGATGAGGGAGGGGGGAAAGAGACACAGGGGAGGATGATGATGGAGGGGGGAAGAGACACAGGGGAGAATGATGAGGGAGGGGTAAAGAGATACAGGGGAGGATGATGAGGGAGGTGGGAGGATGATGATGGAGGGGGAAGAGATACAGGGGAGGATGATGAGGGAGGTAGGGAGGATGATGAGGGAGGGGGGATGAGACACAGGGGAGGGTGATGAGGAAGGGGGGAAAGAGGCACAGGGGAGGATGATGAGGGAGGGGGGAAGAGACACAGGGGAGGATGATGAGGGAGGTGGGAGGATGATGAGGGAGGGGGGATGAGACACAGGGGAGGGTGATGAGGAAGGGGGCAAAGAGACACAGGGGAGGATGATGAGGAAGGGGGCAAAGAGACACAGGGGAGGATGATGATGGAGGGGGGAAGAGACACAGGGGAGGATGATGAGGGAGGGGGGAGAGACACAGGGGAAGATGATGAGGGAGGGGGAAAAGAGACACAGGGGAGGATGATGAGGGAGGGGGGAAAGAGACACAGGGGAGGATGATGATGGAGGGGGGAAGAGACACAGGGGAGGATGATGAGGGAGGGGGTAAAGAGATACAGGGGAGGATGATGATGGAGGGGTAAAGAGATACAGGGGAGGATGATGAGGGAGGGGTAAAGAGATACAGGGGAGGGTGATGAGGAAGGGGGAATGAGACACAGGGGAGGGTGATGAGGAAGGGGGGAAAGAGGCACAGGGGAGGATGATGAGGGAGGGGGTAAAGAGATACAGGGGAGGATGATGATGGAGGGGGATGTTAGGTTATTTATGCCATTTATGGATTAAAACCAGACTCTGCATCAACTATGTAATTGTCCGTCGGAGTTTTGACATGGATACCCTCCGGCATGCCACAGTCCAGGCGTTAGTCCCCTTAAAACAACTTTTCCATCATTATTGTGGCCAGAAAGAGTCCCTGTGGGTTTTAAAATCCGCCTGCCCATTGAAGTCTATGGCGGTTCGCCGGGTTCGCCGATTCGAACATTTGATGCGGTTCGCGTTTGCGGTTCGCGAACCGAAAATGTTATGTTCGCGACATCACTATATATACATACTATATTTAAGAAGGTGGCAAGAGCAAATCTGGGGAATTATAGACTTGTAAGCCTCACTTCTGTAGTGGGAAAGCTTTTAGAAGGGTTAATAAGGGTTAATATACAAGAGTATGTCTATTCAAACAGCATTATAAGTAGGAGCCAATATGGATTTATGAGGGATAGGTTGTGTCAAACAAACCTAATTAGTTTCTATGAGGAGGTTAGTAGGAACCTGGATCAAGGCAACTCAGTGGATGTAGTCTTTTTAGATTTTGCCAAAGGCTTTTGATACAGTGCCACATGGGAGACTATTGTGCAAACTAAGGGATACAGAAATTGCAGTAAATATATGCACATGGATTGAGAGCTGGCTAAAAGACAGTAAACAAAGGGTTGTTGTAAATGGAACATACTCGGATTGAACTAATGTGGTAAGTGGGGTTCCTCAGGGCTCAGTATTAGGTCCTCTCCTTTTTAACATATTTATTAACGACTTAGAAGTAGGATTGGAAAGTAGTGTCTCCATTTTTGCTGATGACCCAAAATTGTGTAAGGTAATTAAATCAGAAAATGACGTACTTTCCCTCCAAAGGGATTTGCATAAATTAGAGAAATGGGCAATTAAATGGCAGATGAGATTTAATATGAATAAATGTAAGGTTATGCATCTGGGAAGGAAAAATAACCATGCAATCTATAAACTTAATGAAGCAAATCTAGGGGTATCTGATATTGAAAGGGATTTGGGAGTGCTTGTGGACAACCACCTACTTAACAATTCTCAATGCCAAGCTGCAAAGGCAAATAAAATATTAGCATGTATTAAGAAGGGTATAGAAGCAAGGGAGGCAGATATAATTTTGCCACTATATAGATCCCTAGTACACCCTCATTTTGAAATATGGAGTACAGTTTTGGGCACCAAATCATAAAAAGGACATTTTAGAACTGGAAAAAGTACAGAGAAGGGCAAGAAAACTAATAGGGGAATGGAGGGGCTAAGTTATGAAGAAAGACTATCCAAATTAAACTTATTTACTCTAGAAAAAAGGCGTCTAAGAGGGGATATGATTCCCCTCTATAAATACATCCAGGGTCAGTATAAACATTTGTCAAGGGAACTTTTTGTGCCAAGAGGTTTTCAACTGACAAGATGACATCCTTTGAGATTAAAAGTAAAAAGATTCCACCTTAAAGAAAGAACAGTAAGGGTGGTTAATCGGTGGAATTCTCTACCAAGGGAGGTGGTGACAGCGGATTCAATAGATAACTTTAAAAAGGGATTGGATATATTGTTAATTAAAAAGGGCATTCAGGGTTATCCTGGTTAATTAGAGAGGGAGTATTGATCCAGGGAGAAATTCGATTGCCATTATCTGGGGTCAGGAAGGAATTAGTTTTTTTTTCCCTTTTGAGACAATTGGCAATGTTTCACTGGGGTATTTTGGTTTGCCTTCCTCTGGATCAATTAACAACTAGTCCGCATATTGCAGATCAGAGGACATCTTAAAAGGTTCAACTTGATGGGCTAAAAGTCTTTTTTCAACCTCCATTACTATGTAACTATGTAACAATGGGATATGGGGTGTATCCCATTCTGATTGGCTCACACTTTGGCGCCTTCTGATTGGCTGAAAACGCTGTCAATCAAATTTCAGCCAATCAGAAGGTGCCATTGCTAATTTTCTTCTGGAAAAGGCTCTAGGGGCCTCATTAGCATCGGGGAGCTTTGCGAGTGCGGAGCACCGTTTTTTTTTTTGTTTGTTTGTTTTTACAGCGCAGATTCTTCCAGGGCCCATCTGGGGCAGAGGAGGAGGAGGCGGGGACATTGCGCAAAGGTAAGTTGAATGTATATTATGTTTATGTTATTTTGTGTGTATATGTTGTAGTAATGTAATTTTTATTTTTTAACAGGGTCCGTGCCGGAGAAGAAAATAAGGACGGGGACATGCTGAAAAAGTGAGTAGAATATTTACAATATTTAGAATGTTTCTTTATTGTATGTAAATGTGTTGTACTAATTTGTTTTTGTTTTTTTTCCATAGGTTGGTGATCTGAAGGGACATCTGCAATGGTAAGTGGTCTTAATTATTTTATTTTAGGTTAGAATTTGGGTTTGTATATGGAGATAGGACTTATTGTATGTTAAATAGGGGGGATGTAGTTTAGATAGAGGGTTTGTGTGTATTTTAGATGGGATTTATTGTATTTTAGATAGTGGGGTATGTATGTTAGATAGTATTTAATATATTTTAGATAGGGGGGGTTGTATTTGATTTGAATTGTATTGTATTGTAATGTACTGTATATATTTCCTTTTCAGGTGTGTCATTTTTGTTTCTGTAGTGGGGGGGGGAGTTGTTATGTAGGTTTTTTTTATTTTCTGTAATGTACCTTTTTTTATTTTCTGTGACTTAGGTTTTTTATTAACTGTAATGTAGATTTTTTTATTTTTATATAATGTAGATTTTTTTCTGTAATGTAGCTTTTTTATTTTCGGTGAATTAAATTTTTTTATTTTATGTGACGTAGCTTTTATTTTTTGTGAGGTAGGTTTTATTATTTTCTGTAATTAGTGGGGCGTGGTTTTTTTTATTAGCGGGCAGGTAGGTAGTGTAGGTGTTAATAGGTTAGTGTAGAGGGGGATTAGTTTAGCAAAGTTTATGTTAGCAATGAGCGTCAAATGTACTCAGAGGACTAAAAGCCTTACCTTGTGTGCCAAACAGCATTACCAGCCTTACAATTTTATTGACCGTCATTTTTTGACGGGCAAGTCGCTAGTGTATATTTATATTAATTCAACTAAACAAATGGATATATATTATTGTATACATTATTATTATTGATATACTAGTCTATTAAAATTGACATTTTAGTATATGTAAGCAGAATATGAATATCAATCAATATATATATACCCATGTTAAATGGACCTGGGCAAAAAAAGAGGTTTGTTTTGAGCTTCATTTGAATGTCACTACCCAGAATCCTTATCTACAGTGGAAATACTGTATACTGAGATGTTATACGGGAAAAACTGGTATTTTGGCCAGAGACATGTAATTGTATTCAGAATGATCTCGTATTTGCTTTCTAGTTATACAGTTGAGGGTTTTTCAGTCACCTTTCTACTGAATTTAACCTATTTAGTGCTTGGGAATGATGGGGACAGAGGATGACATAAAACGAAGAGGTGGATCTTTTGGTGTTTGTTAAATATCTTTGGAAGGAAGAATAAACAGGCAGTCTGTTTTCACAAAGAAACAATGTGAGCTGCTATTTCTTGTAAGATGTCAAATCCTAATTAACCGATTTGATTTTCTATTTCCCTATGAATGATGTCCTGATCTGAATTGTTGGGTGCTGAGATAAAAATAAAGTCACAACCTGCAGATTGCTCCTGTAAGTTAAAGCAGGTTGTGACACTGTATATGTCTTTCTCCAGCTCAGACAAACTGTTCCAGGAGCAGGCTTAAATCAGGACTGCCCAGGTGCAGCTAAGCACCTGAGCAGGAAAGGTAACCCCTACAGTCCTACTAGGGAAAGAGAGCTTTGCAGATTTTGTGACTCAAATAAACTCCTTAGATAACTCTGTGACCTATTCCTGCGACACTATTACCACCCATAACTGGAATGAACTTGAAGAGGCTGACAACGCCATCTAATAACCACCTTGTGGCGCACAACCCTCTACACACCCTTTATGGCATACTGAACTTTCTCCTTGTGCCAAAACATCCCAGCCCCTGGCATCATTAGAGTGACTACAATCTGCACTCTGAAGACCTGGCATGCTAAAAAATGAAAAAAATAACCAGACATTTTAACCCAATGAAATACCAGAGAACCTTACCACCACAAATCGTCTCACAACTGCTGCAGAAAGGAACAGATGTTCAGGGAGCAGGGTGGACCTCATGTAACCAGGATTAATTTTTTTTAAGATTAGGTGGTACCTTTAGTTCACAAGATTTAAATCTGAAAAACAATTATCACATATTATAATTGTCTAACTACGAGACGTCGTCACGCTGTTCGCCAACGAGCCTCGCATAGTGAGGCGAACCGTTAAACTGGGAGCACTTAGCTGGACATTTTACGAGACATGGGACTTAGAAAAAAAAAGATACGAGCCAAAATTACGAGATTAGCGGCCAAACCAAAAACCCTAAAAACACACAAAATACACCCCCAAAAATTCCAAAAACATCTTAGACAGCATGGGGCAACAGCCAGGACGTCTGTGATTGAGGTGGAACGCGAATTTAACTCGATTTTGACGATTTACGCCACACGAAAATCGCCTAAGCGAGAAAAAAAATGGCCACCGAAAAAAAATGAAAACGAGGCTACACGACCACGGACCGAGCAAAACACTGCAAACCGCGTAGCACTTTACACATCACACTACGACCTACAACATACACTATTAGAAAAGCAGGAAAAGGCTCACCAGCCGCGTAACACATTAATAACATTACGAGTATACAATACCGCTTTACACAATATACCAACGGCTTCACCTCGCGCACGCAGCCTATTTAGATGCACACTTGGAACATTCATTACACTTTATAAGCAGGGCACCAACACTCACAATGTATATTGTATGCAGAAGCAAAATACAAACAGATTGTTAGCTCTTCAGCCTATTGCTCGCTGCATATATCAATTATAAATAATTAAAGTATATTAGTTTATTGCAGAAATAATTATTACTTAATTAATTAATTGAATAAATCATTAATTAATAACTACATATACATAGAAATATATATCTCTCTCAGAGGACCAAAAGTAGACAACATGTGAGGCTCGCAATGAGCGCCAAAGGTCCTCACAGAACAAAACGGTTTCAATTATGTCTCAAACAGCATTCCCGTGGCTTCAAATTTTATTCACCATCTTTTTTTGATGGGCAAGTTGCTAGTTACATATACACTACTGGACTTTTGAATAGTTGCGGTGGCCAAAATTACTAGCCTGATATAAATTGCATTATATGTGTCCTGTAGTAGCAAAACTATAAGGACTAAACATTATTTTACCATTTGCATCACTTTATTAAGCAATATAACTCTTAGCATCTAAAAATATGAAGCCTCAAGAATATTCTCACATTGAAATCTGTTATTTCAAACCAAATGTCTTATAACTGGGTATATCCTGACACCGAGTGACAAACATGGGAAGTGCAGGAGAACTTCAGGAAAATCCTGTACAACAATAAAAAAACGCACCCAGATCCGGCTTATTGATTGATTTTAAGAGTCAGACACAAGGGATAAAATGTGATTACCACAAAGAACTTACAGAAGTGATGCAATACACGAAACTAAGCAAGAGGAGATAAGCATAAGGAACCCGATTCAATTGAGCAATCATAAGTTACTGGAGCCCGTAATTGAGGCTGTAAGTTAGTCTGACGCCAAACAGTTTACGGGTTACGGCCTTGAAAACTCTGCGATTTTTAAACCCGGAACTTACAGCCTCCCGATGCCTTTTATCTTTCAATCTGCAAGAGTTACGATCACTAAAATTGCAAATCGCTATTCTATTGCTCCAATTCCCCAATATATGCACATTCCCTGCTTCCTTAATCAGTTTTACCTCATGGTCAGATGCTCTGATCACTACATACCAGGCTTCCTTAATCAGTTTTACCTCATGGTCAGATGCTCTGATCACTACATACCATGCTTCCTTAATCAGTTTTACCTCATGGTCAGATACTCTGATCACTACATACCAGGCTTCCTTAATCAGTTTTACCTCATGGTCAGATACTCTGATCACTACATACCAGGCTTCCTTAATCAGTTTTACCTCATGGTCAGATACTCTGATCACTACATACCAGGCTTCCTTAATCAGTTTTACCTCATGGTCAGATACTCTGATCACTACATACCCTGCTTCCTTAATCAGTTTTACCTCATGGTCAGATACTCTGATCACTACATACCTTGCTTCCTTAATCAGTTTTACCTCATGGTCAGATACTCTGATCACTACATACCAGGCTTCCTTAATAAGCTTTACCTCATGGTCAGATACTCTGATCACTACATGCCAGGCTTCCTTAATAAGTTTTACCTCATGGTCAGATACTCTGATCACTACATACCAGGCTTCCTTAATCAGTTTTACCTCATGGTCAGATACTCTGATCATTACATACCAGGCTTCCTTAATCAGTTTTACCTCATGGTCAGATGCTCTGATCACTACATACCAGGCTTCCTTAATCAGTTTTACCTCATGGTCAGATACTCTGATCACTACATACCCTGCTTCCTTAATCAGTTTTACCTCATGGTCAGATACTCTGATCACTACATACCTTCCTTCCTTAATCAGTTTTACCTCATGTTCAGATGCTCTGATCATTACATACCAGGCTTCCTTAATCAGTTTTACCTCATGGTCAGATACTCTGATCACTACATACCCTGCTTCCTTAGTCAGTTTTACCTCATGGTCACATACTCTGATCACTACATACCAGGCTTCCTTAATCAGTTTTACCTCATGGTCAGTGTAACGGAACCCATCACTGTTTTACCCTGTTTATGGTTATTTAATTCTTGGTTAAAATATGATCCTAGTAATATACTGTATGTATGTTGGTTTATGCTCTGCAGAATATTGGCCCCAGGCTGGTGCAGACCTCGGCAGGAGAGATAATCCTGTTACAGATAAGGACGTTTATTCATTCTCAAACATAAGAACAGAGACGGCTGATTTAATCATTGTCTGATTGTATCAAGGAGCCTCAGGGAGGGGTGACCACACCTATTGTTCTCTTTATGTGTATTGTGTGGCCAACTATGGGGGATGTGGATTGCCTGTGGGAAGAGATGTGTATAAATATTTCTGCACATAACAAAATAAAGTCAGTATTCATTTGACTCCCAAATTGTGTGTCGTCCAATATGGGAAGTCGGGGATGGTGAGACTGTAGTGCCTCTTGGGTATTTTTACCGTATACCAGCGGAGATATTGGACTGCGTGTTCCAGCTCCGTTACAGTCAGGTACTCAGATCACTACATACTCTGCTTCCTTAATCAGTTTTACCTCATGGTCAGATACTCTGATCACTACATACCCTGCTTCCTTAATCAGTTTTACCTCATGGTCAGATACTCTGATCACTACATACCTTGTTTCCTTTATCAGTTTTACCTCATGGGCAGATGCTCTGATCACTACATACCCTGCTTCCTTAATCAGTTTTACCTCATGGTCAGATACTCTGATCACTACATACCAGGCTTCCTTAATCAGTTTTACCTCATGGTCAGATACTCTGATCACTACATACCAGGCTTCCTTAATCAGTTTTACCTCATGGTCAGATACTCTGATCACTACATACCCTGCTTCCTTTATCAGTTTTACCTCATGGGCAGATGCTCTGATCACTACATACCTTGCTTCCTTAATCTGTTTTACCTCATGGTCAGATGCTCTGATCACTACATACCCTGCTTCCTTAATCAGTTTTACCCCATGGTCAGATGCTCTGATCACTACATACCAGGCTTCCTTAATCAGTTTTACCTCATGGTCAGATGCTCTGATCACTACATACCAGGCTTCCTTAATCAGTTTTACCTCATGGTCAGATGCTCTGATCACTACATACCAGGCTTCCTTAATCAGTTTTACCTCATGGTCAGATGCTCTGATCGCTACATACCCTGCTTCATTAATCAGTTTTACCTCATGGTCAGATACTCTGATCACTACATACCCTGCTTCATTAATCAGTTTTACCTCATGGTCAGATACTCTGATCACTACATACCAGGCTTCCTTAATCAGTTTTACCTCATGGTCAGATGCTCTGATCACTACATACCAGGCTTCCTTAATCAGTTTTACCTCATGATCAGATGCTCTGATCGCTACATACCCTGCTTCATTAATCAGTTTTACCTCATGGACAGATGCTCTGATCACTACATACCAGGCTTCCTTAATCAGTTTTACCTCATGGACAGATGCTCTGATCACTACATACCCGGCTTCCTTAATCAGTTTTACCTCATGGACAGATGCTCTGATCACTACATACCAGGCTTCCTTAATCAGTTTTACCTCATGGACAGATGCTCTGAACACTACATACCAGGCTTCCTTAATCAGTTTTACCTCATGGTCAGATACTCTGATCACTACATACCAGGCTTCCTTAATCAGTTTTACCTCATGGTCAGATACTCTGATCACTACATACCCTGCTTCCTTAATCAGTTTTACCTCATGGTCAGATTCTCTGATCACTACATACCATGTCTCCTTAATCAGTTTTACCTCATGGTCACATACTCTGATCACTACATACCAGGCTTCCTTAATCAGTTTTACCTCATGGTCAGATGCTCTGATCACTACATACCAGGCTTCCTTAATCAGTTTTACCTCATGATCAGATGCTCTGATCACTACATACCCTGCTTCCTTAATCAGTTTTACCTCATGGTCAGATACTCTGATCACTACATACCCTGCTTCCTTAATCAGTTTTACCTCATGGTCAGATACTCTGATCACTACATACCAGGCTTCCGTAATCAGTTTTACCTCATGGTCAGATACTCTGATCACTACATACCCTGCTTCCTTTATCAGTTTTACCTCATGGTCAGATACTCTGATCACTACATACCCTGCTTCCTTAATCAGTTTTACCTCATGGTCAGATACTCTGATCACTACATACCAGGCTTCCTTAATCAGTTTTACCTCATGGTCAGATACTCTGATCACTACATACCAGGCTTCCTTAATCAGTTTTACCTCATGGTCAGATGCTCTGATCACTACATACCAGGCTTCCTTAATCAGTTTTACCTCATGGTCAGATACTCTGATCACTACATACCAGGCTTCCTTAATCAGTGTTACCTCATGGTCAGATACTCTGATCACTACATACCCTGCTTCCTTAATCAGTTTTACCTCATGGTCAGATACTCTGATCACTACATACCAGGCTTCCTTAATCAGTTTTACCTCATGGTCAGATACTCTGATCAATACATACCAGGCTTCCTTAATCAGTTTTACCTCATGGTCAGATACTCTGATCACTACATACCATGCTTCCTTAATCAGTTTTACCTCATGGTCAGATACTCTGATCACTACATACCCTGCTTCCTTAATCAGTTTTACCTCATGGTCAGATACTCTGATCACTACATACCATGTCTCCTTAATCAGTTTTACCTCATGGTCAGATTCTCTGATCACTACATACCAGGCTTCCTTAATCAGTTTTACCTCATGGTCAGATACTCTGATCACTACATACCCGGCTTCCTTAATCAGTTTTACCTCATGGTCAGATACTCTGATCACTACATGCCAGGCTTCCTTAATAAGTTTTACCTCATGGTCAGATACTCTGATCACTACATACCAGGCTTCCTTAATAAGTTTTACCTCATGGTCAGATACTCTGATCACTACATACCCTGCTTCCTTAATCAGTTTTACCTCATGGTCAGATACTCTGATCACTACATACCAGGCTTCCTTAATCAGTTTTACCTCATGGTCAGATGCTCTGATCACTACATACCCTGCTTCCTTAATCAGTTTTACCCCATGGTCAGATACTCTGATCACTACATACCCTGCTTCCTTAATCAGTTTTACCTCATGGTCAGATACTCTGATCACTACATACCCTGCTTCCTTAATCAGTTTTACCTCATGGTCAGATGCTCTGATCACTACATACCAGGCTTCCTTAATCAGTTTTACCTCATGGTCAGATACTCTGATCACTACATACCAGGCTTCCTTAATCAGTTTTACCTCATGGTCAGATGCTCTGATCACTACATACCAGGCTTCCTTAATCAGTTTTACCTCATGGTCAGATGCTCTGATCACTACATACCAGGCTTCCTTAATCAGTTTTACCTCATGGTCAGATACTCTGATCACTACATACCCTGCTTCCTTAATCAGTTTTACCTCATGGTCAGATACTCTGATCACTACATACCCTGCTTCCTTAATCAGTTTTACCTCATGGTCAGATACTCTGATCACTACATACCCTGCTTCCTTAATCAGTTTTACCTCATGGTCAGATACTCTGATCACTACATACCAGGCTTCCTTAATCAGTTTTACCTCATGGTCAGATGCTCTGATCACTACATACCCTGCTTCCTTAATCAGTTTTACCTCATGGTCAGATACTCTGATCACTACATACCTTGCTTCCTTAATCAGTTTTACCTCATGGTCAGATGCTCTGATCACTACATACCTTGCTTCCTTAATCAGTTTTACCTCATGGTCAGATGCTCTGATCACTACATACCCTGCTTCCTTAATCAGTTTTACCTCATGGTCAGATACTCTGATCACTACATACCTTGCTTCCTTAATCAGTTTTACCTCATGGTCAGATGCTCTGATCACTACATACCCTGATTCCTTAATCAGTTTTACCTCATGGTCAGATACTCGGATCACTACATACCCTGCTTCCTTAATCAGTTTTACCTCATGGTCAGATGCTCTGATCACTACATACCCTGCTTCCTTAATCAGTTTTACCTCATGGTCAGATGCTCTGATCACTACATACCCTGCTTCCTTAATCAGTTTTACCTCATGGTCAGATGCTCTGATCACTACATACCCTGATTCCTTAATCAGTTTTACCTCCTGGTCAGATACTCTGATCACTACATACCTTGCTTCCTTAATCAGTTTTACCTCATGGTCAGATGCTCTGATCACTACATACCCTGATTCCTTAATCAGTTTTACCTCATGGTCAGATACTCTGATCACTACATACCCTGCTTCCTTAATCAGTTTTACCTCATGGTCAGATACTCTGATCACTACATACCAGGCTTCCTCAATCAGTTTTACCTCATGGTCAGATCCTCTGATCACTACATACCTTGCTTCCTTAATCAGTTTTACCTCATGGTCAGATACTCTGATCACTACATACCTTGCTTCCTTAATCAGTTTTACCTCATGGTCAGATACTCTGATCACTACATACCAGGCTTCCTTAATCAGTTTTACCTCATGGTCAGATGCTCTGATCACTACATACCAGGCTTCCTTAATCAGTTTTACCTCATGGTCAGATACTCTGATCACTACATACCAGGCTTCCTTAATCAGTTTTACCTCATGGTCAGATACTCTGATCACTACATACCCTGCTTCCTTAATCAGTTTTACCTCATGGTCAGATGCTCTGATCACTACATACCTTGCTTCCTTAATCAGTTTTACCTCATGGTCAGATACTCTGATCACTACATACCCTGCTTCCTTAATCAGTTTTACCTCATGGTCAGATGCTCTGATCACTACATACCTTGCTTCCTTAATCAGTTTTACCTCATGGTCAGATACTCTGATCACTACATACCCTGCTTCCTCAATCAGTTTTACCTCATGGACAGATACTCTGATCACTACATACCAGGCTTCCTTAATCAGTTTTACCTCCTGGTCAGATGCTCTGATCACTACATACCCTGCTTCCTTAATCAGTTTTACCTCATGGTCAGATGCTCTGATCACTACATACCCTGCTTCATTAATCAGTTTTACCTCATGGTCAGATACTCTGATCACTACATACCTTGCTTCCTTAATCAGTTTTACCTCATGGTCAGATCCTCTGATCACTACATACCCTGCTTCCTTAATCAGTTTTACCTCGTGGTCAGATACTCTGATCACTACATACCAGGCTTCCTTAATCAGTTTTACCTCATGGTCAGATACTCTGATCACTACATACCAGGCTTCCTCAATCAGTTTTACCTCCTGGTCAGATACTCTGATCACTACATACCCTGCTTCCTTAATCAGTTTTACCTCATGGTCAGATACTCTGATCACTACATACCAGGCTTCCTCAATCAGTTTTACCTCCTGGTCAGATACTCTGATCACTACATACCATGCTTCCTTAATCAGTTTTACCTCATGGTCAGATACTCTGATCACTACATACCAGGCTTCCTCAATCAGTTTTACCTCATGGACAGATACTCTGATCACTACATACCAGGCTTCCTTAATCAGTTTTACCTCATGGTCAGATACTCTGATCACTACATACCCTGCTTCATTAATCAGTTTTACCTCATGGTCAGATACTCTGATCACTACATACCCTGCTTCATTAATCAGTTTTACCTCATGGTCAGATACTCTGATCACTACATACCTTGCTTCCTTAATCAGTTTTACCTCATGGTCAGATACTCTGATCACTACATACCAGGCTTCCTTAATCAGTTTTACCTCATGGTCAGATACTCTGATCACTATATACCAGGCTTCCTTAATCAGTTTTACCTCATGGTCAGATAATCTGATCACTACATACCTTGCTTCCTTAATCAGTTTTACCTCATGGTCAGATCCTCTGATCACTACATACCAGGCTTCCTTTAATCAGTTTTACCTCATGGTCAGATGCTCTGATCACTACATACCTTGCTTCCTTAATCAGTTTTACCTCATGGTCAGATGCTCTGATCACTACATACCCTGCTTCCTTAATCAGTTTTACCTCATGGTCAGATGCTCTGATCTCTACATACCCTGCTTCCTTAATCAGTTTCACCTCATGGTCAGATGCTCTGATCACTACATACCATGCTTCCTTAATCAGTTTCACCTCATGGTCAGATGCTCTGATCACTACATACCAGGCTTCCTTTAATCAGTTTTACCTCATGGTCAGATACTCTGATCACTACATACCCTGCTTCCTTAATCAGTTTTACCTCATGGTCAGATACTCTGATCACTACATACCCTGCTTCATTAATCAGTTTCACCTCATGGTCAGATGCTCTGATCACTACATACCATGCTTCATTAATCAGTTTCACCTCATGGTCAGATGCTCTGATCACTACATACCAGGCTTCCTTAGTCAGTTTTACCTCCTGGTCAGATGCTCTGATCACTACATACCAGGCTTCCTTAGTCAGTTTTACCTCATGGTCAGATACTCTGATCACTACATACCAGGCTTCCTTAATCAGTTTTACCTCATGGTCAGATGCTCTGATCACTACATACCCTGCTTCCTTAATCAGTTTTACCTCATGGTCAGATGCTCTGATCACTACATACCCTGCTTCCATAATCAGTTTTACCTCATGGTCAGATGCTCTGATCACTACATACCAGGCTTCCTTAATCAGTTTTACCTCATGGTCAGATACTCTGATCACTACATACCAGGCTTCCTTAATCAGTTTTACCTCATGGTCAGATACTCTGATCACTACATACCAGGCTTCCTTAATCAGTTTTACCTCATGGTCAGATGCTCTGATCACTACATACCCTGCTTCCTTGATCAGTTTTACCTCATGGTCAGATACTCTGATCACTACATACCAGGCTTCCTTAATCAGTTTTACCTCATGGTCAGATACTCTGATCACTACATACCCTGCTTCATTAATCAGTTTCACCTCATGGTCAGATACTCTGATCACTACATACCAGGCTTCCTTAATCAGTTTTACCTCATGGTCAGATACTCTGATCACTACATACCAGGCTTCCTTAGTCAGTTTTACCTCATGGTCAGATACTCTGATCACTACATACCAGGCTTCCTTAATCAGTTTTACCTCATGGTCAGATACTCTGATCACTACATACCAGGCTTCCTTAATCAGTTTTACCTCATGGTCAGATACTCTGATCACTACATACCAGGCTTCCTTAATCAGTTTTACCTCATGGTCAGATACTCTGATCACTACATACCAGGCTTCCTTAATCAGTTTTACCTCATGGTCAGATACTCTGATCACTACATACCAGGCTTCCTTAATCAGTTTTACCTCATGGTCAGATACTCTGATCACTACATACCAGGCTTCCTTAATCAGTTTTACCTCATGGTCAGATACTCTGATCACTACATACCCTGCTTCCTTAATCAGTTTTACCTCATGGTCAGATGCTCTGATCACTACATACCCTGCTTCCTTAATCAGTTTTACCTCATGGTCAGATACTCTGATCACTACATACCCGGCTTCCTTAATCATTATTACCTCATGGTCAGATACTCTGATCACTACATACCCTGCTTCCTTAATCAGTTTTACCTCATGGTCAGATGCTCTGATCACTACATACCCTGCTTCCTTAGTCAGTTTTACCTCATGGTCAGATACTCTGATCACTACATACCATGCTTCCTTAATCAGTTTTACCTCATTGTCAGATACTCTGATCACTACATTCCCTGCTTCCTTAATAAGTTTTACCTCATGGTCAGATACTCTGATCACTACATACCCTGCTTCCTTAATCAGTTTTACCTCATGGTCAGATGCTCTGATCACTAGATACCAGGCTTCCTTAATCAGTTTTACCTCATGGTCAGATACTCTGATCACTACATACCCTGCTTCCTTAATCAGTTTTACCTCATGGTCAGATACTCTGATCACTACATACCCTGCTTCATTAATCAGTTTTACCTCATGGTCAGATACTCTGATCACTACATACCCTGCTTCCTTAATCAGTTTTACCTCATGGTCAGATTCTCTGATCACTACATACCATGTCTCCTTAATCAGTTTTACCTCATGGTCAGATGCTCTGGTCACTACATACCAGGCTTCCTTAATCAGTTTTACCTCATGGTCAGATGCTCTGATCACTACATACCAGGCTTCCTTAATCAGTTTTACCTCATGGTCAGATGCTCTGATCACTACATACCATGTCTCCTTAATCAGTTTTACCTCATGGTCAGATGCTCTGGTCACTACATACCAGGCTTCCTTAATCAGTTTTACCTCATGGTCAGATGCTCTGGTCACTACATACCAGGCTTCCTTAATCAGTTTTACCTCATGGTCAGATACTCTGATCACTACATACCAGGCTTCCTTAATCAGTTTTACCTCATGGACAGATGCTCTGATCACTACATACCCTGATTCCTTAATCAGTTTTACCTCATGGTCAGATACTCTGATCACTACATACCCTGCTTCCTTAATCAGTTTTACCTCATGGTCAGATGCTCTGATCACTACATACCCTGCTTCATTAATCAGTTTTACCTCATGGTCAGATACTCTGATCACTACATACCTTGCTTCCTTAATTAGTTTTACCTCATGGTCAGATGCTCTGATCACTACATACCAGGCTTCCTTAATCAGTTTTACCTCATGGTCAGATGCTCTGATCACTACATACCTTGCTTCCTTAATTAGTTTTACCTCATGGTCAGATGCTCTGATCACTACATACCTTGCTTCCTTAATTAGTTTTACCTCATGGTCAGATACTCTGATCACTACATACCCTGCTTCATTAATCAGTTTTACCTCATGGTCAGATACTCTGATCACTACATACCTTGCTTCCTTAATTAGTTTTACCTCATGGTCAGATGCTCTGATCACTACATACCTTGCTTCATTAATCAGTTTTACCTCATGGTCAGATGCTCTGATCACTACATACCTTGCTTCATTAATCAGTTTTACCTCATGGTCAGATGCTCTGATCACTACATACCTTGCTTCCTTAATTAGTTTTACCTCATGGTCAGATACTCTGATCACTACATACCCTGCTTCATTAATCAGTTTTACCTCATGGTCAGATGCTCTGATCACTACATACCTTGCTTCCTTAATCAGTTTTACCTCATGGTCAGATGCTCTGATCACTACATACCAGGCTTCCTTAATCAGTTTTACCTCATGGTCAGATACTCTGATCACTACATACCCTGCTTCATTAATCAGTTTTACCTCATGGTCAGATACTCTGATCACTACATACCCTGCTTCCATAATCAGTTTTACCTCATGGTCAGATGCTCTGATCACTACATACGAGGCTTCCTTAATCAGTTTTACCTCATGGTCAGATGCTCTGATCACTACATACCCTGCTTCATTAATCAGTTTTACCTCATGGTCAGATGCTCTGATCACTACATACCAGGCTTCCTTAATCAGTTTTACCTCATGGTCAGATACTCTGATCACTACATACCCTGCTTCATTAATCAGTTTTACCTCATGGTCAGATACTCTGATCACTACATACCAGGCTTCCTTTATCAGCTTTACCTCATGGTCAGATGCTCTGATCACTACATACCAGGCTTCCTTAATCAGTTTTACCTCATGGTCAGATGCTCTGATCACTACATACCCTGCTTTATTAATCAGTTTTACCTCATGGTCAGATACTCTGATCACTACATACCAGGCTTCCTTAATCAGTTTTACCTCATGGTCAGATGCTCTGATCACTACATACCCTGCTTCATTAATCAGTTTTACCTCATGGTCAGATACTCTGATCACTACATACCAGGCTTCATTAATCAGTTTTACCTCATGGTCAGATACTCTGATCACTACATACCCTGCTTCCTTAATTAGTTTTACCTCATGGTCAGATGCTCTGATCACTACATACCAGGCTTCCTTAGTCAGTTTTACCTCATGGTCAGATGCTCTGATCACTACATATCCTGCTTCCTTAATTAGTTTTACCTCATGGTCAGATGCTCTGATCACTACATACCCGGCTTCCTTAATTAGTTTTACCTCATGGTCAGATACTCTGATCACTACATACCAGGCTTCCTTAGTCAGTTTTACCTCATGGTCAGATACTCTGATCACTACATACCAGGCTTCCTTAGTCAGTTTTACCTCATGGTCAGATGCTCTGATCACTACATACCAGGCTTCCTTAGTCAGTTTTACCTCATGGTCAGATGCTCTGATCACTACATATCCTGCTTCCTTAATTAGTTTTACCTCATGGTCAGATGCTCTGATCACTACATACCCGGCTTCCTTAATTAGTTTTACCTCATGGTCAGATGCTCTGATCACTACATACCCGGCTTCCTTAATCAGTTTTACCTCATGGTCAGATACTCTGATCACTACATACCCTGCTTCCTTAATCAGTTTTACCTCATGGTCAGATGCTCTGATCTCTACATACCAGGCTTCCTTAATCAGTTTTACCTCATGGTCAGATGCTCTGATCACTACATACCATGCTTCCTTAATTAGTTTTACCTCATGGTCAGATACTCTGATCAATACATACCAGGCTTCCTTAATCAGTTTTACCTCATGGACAGATACTCTGATCACTACATATCCTGCTTCCTTAATCAGTTTTACCTCATGGTCAGATGCTCTGATCACTACATACCCGGCTTCCTTAATCAATTTTACCTCATGGTCAGATACTCTGATCACTACATACCAGGCTTCCTTAATCAGTTTTACCTCATGGTCAGATGCTCTGATCACTACATACCCTGCTTCCTTAATCAGTTTTACCTCATGGTCAGATACTCTGATCACTACATACCAGGCTTCCTTAATCAGTTTTACCTCATGGTCAGATACTCTGATCACTACATACCCTGCTTCCTTAATCAGTTTTACCTCATGGTCAGATACTCTGATCACTACATACCCGGCTTCCTTAATCAGTTTTACCTCATGGTCAGATACTCTGATCACTACATACCAGGCTTCCTTAATCAGTTTTACCTCATGGTCAGATACTCTGATCACTACATACCAGGCTTCCTTAATCAGTTTTACCTCATGGTCAGATACTCTGATCACTACATACCAGGCTTCCTTAATCAGTTTTACCTCATGGTCAGATGCTCTGATCACTACATACCAGGCTTCCTTAATCAGTTTTACCTCATGGTCAGATACTCTGATCACTACATACCCTGCTTCCTTAATCAGTTTTACCTCATGGTCAGATGCTCTGATCACTACATACCCTGCTTCCTTAATCAGTTTTACCTCATGGTCAGATACTCCGATCACTACATACCATGCTTCCTTAATCAGTTTTACCTCATGGTCAGATACTCTGATCACTACATACCCTGCTTCCTTAATCAGTTTTACCTCATGGTCAGATACTCTGATCACTACATACCCGGCTTCCTTAATCAGTTTTACCTCATGGTCAGATACTCTGATCACTACATACCCGGCTTCCTTAATCAGTTTTACCTCATGGTCAGATACTCTGATCACTACATACCAGGCTTCCTTAATCAGTTTTACCTCATGGTCAGAAACTCTGATCACTACATACCATGCTTCCTTAATCAGTTTTACCTCATGGTCAGATACTCTGATCACTACATACCATGCTTCCTTAATCAGTTTTACCTCATGGTCAGATACTCTGATCACTACATACCCTGCTTCCTTAATAAGTTTTAGCTCATGGTCAGATACTCTGATCACTACATACCAGGCTTCCTTAATCAGTTTTACCTCATGGTCAGATGCTCTGATCACTACATACCCTGCTTCCTTAATCAGTTTTACCTCATGGTCAGATACTCTGATCACTACATACCAGGCTTCCTTAATCAGTTTTACCTCATGGTCAGATGCTCTGATCACTACATACCCTGCTTCCTTAGTCAGTTTTACCTCATGGTCAGATGCTCTGATCACTACATACCCTGCTTCCTTAATCAGTTTTACCTCATGGTCAGATGCTCTGATTACTACATACCAGGCTTCCTTAATCAGTTTTACCTCACGGTCAGATACTCTGATCACTACATACCCTGCTTCCTTAATCAGTTTTACCTCATGTTCAGATACTCTGATCACTACATACCAGGCTTCCTTAATCAGTTTTACCTCATGGTCAGATACTCTGATCACTACATACCCTGCTTCCTTAATCAGTTTTACCTCATGGTCAGATACTCTGATCACTACATACCCTGCTTCCTTAATCAGTTTTACCTCATGGTCAGATACTCTGATCACTACATACCAGGCTTCCTTTAATCAGTTTTACCTCATGGTCAGATACTCTGATCACTACATACCAGGCTTCCTTAATCAGTTTTACCTCATGGTCAGATGCTCTGATCACTACATACCAGGCTTCCTTAGTCAGTTTTACCTCATGGTCAGATACTCTGATCACTACATACCCTGCTTCCTTAATCAGTTTTACCTCATGGTCAGATGCTCTGATCACTACATACCATGCTTCCTTAATCAGTTTTACCTCATGGTCAGATGCTCTGATCACTACATACCAGGCTTCCTTAGTCAGTTTTACCTCATGGTCAGATACTCTGATCACTACATACCCTGCTTCCTTAATCAGTTTTACCTCATGGTCAGATGCTCTGATCACTACATACCAGGCTTCCTTAGTCAGTTTTACCTCATGGTCAGATACTCTGATCACTACATACCCGGCTTCCTTAATCAGTTTTACCTCATGGTCAGATACTCTGATCACTACATACCCTGCTTCCTTAATCAGTTTTACCTCATGGTCAGATACTCTGATCACTACATACCAGGCTTCCTTAGTCAGTTTTACCTCATGGTCAGATACTCTGATCACTACATACCAGGCTTCCTTAATCAGTTTTACCTCATGGTCAGATACTCTGATCACTACATACCCTGCTTCCTTAATCAGTTTTACCTCATGGTCAGATACTCTGATCACTACATACCCGGCTTCCTTAATCAGTTTTACCTCATGGTCAGATGCTCTGATCACTAGATACCAGGCTTCCTTAATCAGTTTTACCTCATGTTCAGATGCTCTGATCACTACATACCCTGCTTCCTTAATCAGTTTTACCTCATGGTCAGATGCTCTGATCACTACATACCATGCTTCCTTAATCAGTTTTACCTCATGGTCAGATACTCTGATCACTACATACCCTGCTTCCTTAATCAGTTTTACCTCATGGTCAGATACTCTGATCACTACATACCCTGCTTCCTTAATCAGTTTTACCTCATGGTCAGATACTCTGATCACTACATACCTTGCTTCCTTAATCAGTTTTACCTCATGGTCAGATGCTCTGATCACTACATACCATGCTTCCTTAATCAGTTTTACCTCATGGTCAGATACTCTGATCACTACATACCCTGCTTCCTTAATCAGTTTTACCTCATGGTCAGATACTCTGATCACTACATACCAGGCTTCCTTAATCAGTTTTACCTCATGGTCAGATACTCTGATCACTACATACCAGGCTTCCTTAATCAGTTTTACCTCATGGTCAGATACTCTGATCACTACATACCCTGCTTCCTTAATCAGTTTTACCTCATGGTCAGATACTCTGATCACTACATACCATGCTTCCTTAATCAGTTTTACCTCATGGTCAGATACTCTGATCACTACATACCCTGCTTCCTTAATCAGTTTTACCTCATGGTCAGATACTCTGATCACTACATACCATGCTTCCTTAATCAGTTTTACCTCATGGTCAGATACTCTGATCACTACATACCCTGCTTCCTTAATCAGTTTTACCTCATGGTCAGATACTCTGATCACTACATACCCTGCTTCCTTAATCAGTTTTACCTCATGGTCAGATGCTCTGATCACTACATACCTTGCTTCCTTAATCAGTTTTACCTCATGGTCAGATACTCTGATCACTACATACCCTGCTTCCTTAATCAGTTTTACCTCATGGTCAGATGCTCTGATCACTACATACCTTGCTTCCTTAATCAGTTTTACCTCATGGTCAGATACTCTGATCACTACATACCCTGCTTCCTCAATCAGTTTTACCTCATGGACAGATACTCTGATCACTACATACCAGGCTTCCTTAATCAGTTTTACCTCCTGGTCAGATGCTCTGATCACTACATACCCTGCTTCCTTAATCAGTTTTACCTCATGGTCAGATGCTCTGATCACTACATACCCTGCTTCATTAATCAGTTTTACCTCATGGTCAGATACTCTGATCACTACATACCAGGCTTCCTTAATCAGTTTTACCTCATGGTCAGATGCTCTGATCACTACATACCCTGCTTCCTTAGTCAGTTTTACCTCATGGTCAGATACTCTGATCACTACATACCAGGCTTCCTTAATCAGTTTTACCTCATGGTCAGATACTCTGATCACTACATACCCTGCTTCCTTAATCAGTTTTACCTCATGGTCAGATACTCTGATCACTACATACCAGGCTTCCTTAGTCAGTTTTACCTCATTGTCAGATGCTCTGATCACTACATACCAGGCTTCCTTAGTCAGTTTTACCTCATGGTCAGATGCTCTGATCACTACATACCCTGCTTCCTTAATCAGTTTTACCTCATGGTCGGATACTCTGATCACTACATACCCTGCTTCCTTAATCAGTTTTACCTCATGGTCGGATACTCTGATCACTACATACCAGGCTTCCTTAATCAGTTTTACCTCATGGTCGGATACTCTGATCACTACATACCAGGCTTCCTTAATCAGTTTTACCTCATGGTCAGATGCTCTGATCACTACATACCCTGCTTCCTTAATCAGTTTTACCTCATGGTCAGATGCTCTGATCACTACATACCAGGCTTCCTTAATCAGTTTTACCTCATGGTCAGATACTCTGATCACTACATACCCTGCTTCCTTAATCAGTTTTACCTCATGGTCAGATACTCTGATCACTACATACCAGGCGTCCTTAGTCAGTTTTACCTCATGGTCAGATACTCTGATCACTACATACCAGGCTTCCTTAATCAGTTTTACCTCATGGTCAGATACTCTGATCACAACATACCCTGCTTCCTTAATCAGTTTTACCTCATGGTCAGATACTCTGATCACTACATACCCGGCTTCCTTAATCAGTTTTACCTCATGGTCAGATGCTCTGATCACTAGATACCAGGCTTCCTTAATCAGTTTTACCTCATGTTCAGATGCTCTGATCACTACATACCCTGCTTCCTTAATCAGTTTTACCTCATGGTCAGATGCTCTGATCACTACATACCATGCTTCCTTAATCAGTTTTACCTCATGGTCAGATACTCTGATCACTACATACCCTGCTTCCTTAATCAGTTTTACCTCATGGTCAGATACTCTGATCACTACATACCTTGCTTCCTTAATCAGTTTTACCTCATGGTCAGATACTCTGATCACTACATACCCTGCTTCCTTAATCAGTTTTACCTCATGGTCAGATACTCTGATCACTACATACCTTGCTTCCTTAATCAGTTTTACCTCATGGTCAGATACTCTGATCACTACATACCCTGCTTCCTTAATCAGTTTTACCTCATGGTCAGATACTCTGATCACTACATACCTTGCTTCCTTAATCAGTTTTACCTCATGGTCAGATGCTCTGATCACTACATACCATGCTTCCTTAATCAGTTTTACCTCATGGTCAGATACTCTGATCACTACATACCCTGCTTCCTTAATCAGTTTTACCTCATGGTCAGATACTCTGATCACTACATACCAGGCTTCCTTAATCAGTTTTACCTCATGGTCAGATACTCTGATCACTACATACCATGCTTCCTTAATCAGTTTTACCTCATGGTCAGATACTCTGATCACTACATACCCTGCTTCCTTAATCAGTTTTACCTCATGGTCAGATACTCTGATCACTACATACCATGCTTCCTTAATCAGTTTTACCTCATGGTCAGATACTCTGATCACTACATACCCTGCTTCCTTAATCAGTTTTACCTCATGGTCAGATACTCTGATCACTACATACCAGGCTTCCTTAATCAGTTTTACCTCATGGTCAGATACTCTGATCACTACATACCCTGCTTCCTTAATCAGTTTTACCTCATGGTCAGATACTCTGATCACTACATACCAGGCTTCCTTAGTCAGTTTTACCTCATTGTCAGATGCTCTGATCACTACATACCAGGCTTCCTTAGTCAGTTTTACCTCATGGTCAGATGCTCTGATCACTACATACCAGGCTTCCTTAATCAGTTTTACCTCATGGTCAGATGCTCTGATCACTACATACCCTGCTTCCTTAATCAGTTTTACCTCATGGTCAGATACTCTGATCACTACATACCCTGCTTCCTTAATCAGTTTTACCTCCTGGTCAGATGCTCTGATCACTACATACCAGGCTTCCTTAGTCAGTTTTACCTCATTGTCAGATGCTCTGATCACTACATACCAGGCTTCCTTAGTCAGTTTTACCTCATGGTCAGATACTCTGATCACTACATACCCTGCTTCCTTAATCAGTTTTACCTCATGGTCAGATACTCTGATCACTACATACCAGGCTTCCTTAATAAGTTTTACCTCATGGTCAGATACTCTGATCACTACATACCATGCTTCCTTAGTCAGTTTTACCTCATTGTCAGATGCTCTGATCACTACATACCTTGCTTCCTTAATCAGTTTTACCTCATGGTCAGATACTCTGATCACTACATACCAGGCTTCCTTAATCAGTTTTACCTCATGGTCAGATGCTCTGATCACTACATACCCTGCTTCCTTAATCAGTTTTACCTCATGGTCAGATACTCTGATCACTACATACCAGGCTTCCTTAATCAGTTTTACCTCATGGTCAGATGCTCTGATCACTACATACCAGGCTTCCTTAATCAGTTTTACCTCATGGTCAGATACTCTGATCACTACATACCAGGCTTCCTTAATCAGTTTTACCTCCTGGTCAGATGCTCTGATCACTACATACCCTGCTTCCTTAATCAGTTTTACCTCATGGTCAGATGCTCTGATCACTACATACCCTGCTTCCATAATCAGTTTTACCTCATGGTCACATACTCTGATCACTACATACCCTGCTTCCCTAATCAGTTTTACCTCATGGTCAGATACTCTGATCACTACATACCCGGCTTCCTTAATCAGTTTTACCTCATGGTCAGATACTCTGATCACTACATACCCTGCTTCCTTAATTAGTTTTACCTCATGGTCAGATCCTCTGATCACTACATACCATGCTTCCTTAATCAGTTTTACCTCCTGGTCAGATGCTCTGATCACTACATACCAGGCTTCCTTAATCAGTTTTACCTCATGGTCAGATGCTCTGATCACTACATACCAGGCTTCGTTAATCAGTTTTACCTCATGGTCAGATACTCTGATCACTACATACCAGGCTTCCTTAATCAGTTTTACCTCATGGTCAGATACTCTGATCACTACATACCAGGCTTCCTTAATCAGTTTTACCTCATGGTCAGATACTCTGATCACTACATACCAGGCTTCGTTAATCAGTTTTACCTCATGGTCAGATACTCTGATCACTACATACCAGGCTTCCTTAATTAGTTTTACCTCATGGTCAGATACTCTGATCACTACATACCATGCTTCCTTAATCAGTTTTACCTCATGGTCAGATACTCTGATCACTACATACCATGCTTCCTTAATCAGTTTTACCTCATGGTCAGATACTCTGATCACTACATACCAGGCTTCCTTAATTAGTTTTACCTCATGGTCAGATACTCTGATCACTACATACCAGGCTTCCTTAGTCAGTTTTTCCTCATGGTCAGATGCTCTGATCACTACATACCCTGCTTCCTTAATCAGTTTTACCTCATGGTCAGATACTCTGATCCCTACATACCATGCTTCCTTAATCAGTTTTACCTCATGGTCAGATACTCTGATCACTACATACCCTGCTTCCTTAGTCTGTTTTACCTCATGGTCAGATGCTCTGATCACTACATACCCTGCTTCCTTAGTCAGTTTTTCCTCATGGTCAGATGCTCTGATCACTACATACCCTGCTTCCTTAATCAGTTTTACCTCATGGTCAGATACTCTGATCACTACATACCAGGCTTCCTTAGTCAGTTTTTCCTCATGGTCAGATGCTCTGATCACTACATACCCTGCTTCCTTAATCAGTTTTACCTCATGGTCAGATACTCTGATCCCTACATACCATGCTTCCTTAATCAGTTTTACCTCATGGTCAGATACTCTGATCACTACATACCCTGCTTCCTTAGTCTGTTTTACCTCATGGTCAGATGCTCTGATCACTACATACCCTGCTTCCTTAGTCAGTTTTTCCTCATGGTCAGATGCTCTGATCACTACATACCAGGCTTCCTTCATCAGTTTTACCTCATGGTCAAATACTCTGATCACTACATACCCTGCTTCCTTAATCAGTTTTACCTCATGGTCAGATACTCTGATCACTACATACCAGGCTTCCTTCATCAGTTTTACCTCATGGTCAAATACTCTGATCACTACATACCCTGCTTCCTTAATCAGTTTTACCTCATGGTCAGATGCTCTGATCACTACATACCAAGCTTCCTTAATCAGTTTTACCTCATGGTCAGATACTCTGATCACTACATACCATGCTTCCTTAATCAGTTTTACCTCATGGTCAGATACTCTGATCACTACATACCTTGCTTCCTTAATCAGTTTTACCTCATGGTCAGATACTCTGATCACTACATACCAGGCTTCCTTAATCAGTTTTACCTCATGGTCAGATGCTCTGATCACTACATACCTTGCTTCCTTAGTCAGTTTTACCTCATGGTCAGATGCTCTGATCACTACATACCATGCTTCCTTAATCAGTTTTACCTCATGGTCAGATGCTCTGATCACTACATACCATGCTTCCTTAATCAGTTTTACCTCATGGTCAGATACTCTGATCACTACATACCAGGCTTCCTTAATCAGTTTTACCTCATGGTCAGATACTCTGATCACTACATACCAGGCTTCCTTAGTCAGTTTTACCTCATGGTCAGATGCTCTGATCACTACATACCAGGCTTCCTTAATCAGTTTTACCTCATGGTCAGATGCTCTGATCACTACATACCTTGCTTCCTTAATCAGTTTTACCTCATGGTCAGATGCTCTGATCACTACATACCCTGCTTCCTTAATCAGTTTTACCTCATGGTCAGATACTCTGATCACTACATACCAGGCTTCCTTAGTCAGTTTTACCTCATGGTCAGATGCTCTGATCACTACATACCAGGCTTCCTTAATCAGTTTTTCCTCATGGTCAGATGCTCTGATCACTACATACCCTGCTTCCTTAATCAGTTTTACCTCATGGTCAGATACTCTGATCACTACATACCAGGCTTCCTTAATCAGTTTTACCTCATGGTCAGATACTCTGATCACTACATACCAGGCTTCCTTAATCCGTTTTACCTCATGGTCAGATACTCTGATCACTACATACCTTGCTTCCTTAATCAGTTTTACCTCATGGTCAGATGCTCTGATCACTACATACCAGGCTTCCTTAATCAGTTTTACCTCATGGTCAGATGCTCTGATCACTACATACCAGGCTTCCTTCATCAGTTTTACCTCATGGTCAAATACTCTGATCACTACATACCCTGCTTCCTTAATCAGTTTTACCTCATGGTCAGATGCTCTGATCACTACATACCAAGCTTCCTTAATCAGTTTTACCTCATGGTCAGATGCTCTGATCACTACATACCAGGCTTCCTTAATCAGTTTTACCTCATGGTCAGATACTCTGATCACTACATACCAGGCTTCCTTAGTCAGTTTTACCTCATTGTCAGATGCTCTGATCACTACATACCAGGCTTCCTTAATCAGTTTTACCTCATGGTCAGATACTCTGATCACTACATACCAGGCTTCCTTAGTCAGTTTTACCTCATGGTCAGATGCTCTGATCACTACATACCAGGCTTCCTTAATCAGTTTTACCTCATGGTCAGATGCTCTGATCACTACATACCCTGCTTCCTTAATCAGTTTTACCTCATGGTCAGATGCTCTGATCACTACATACCTTGCTTCCTTAATCAGTTTTACCTCATGGTCAGATACTCTGATCACTACATACCCTGCTTCCTTAATCAGTTTTACCTCATGGTCAGATGCTCTGATCACTACATACCTTGCTTCCATAATCAGTTTTACCTCATGGTCACATACTCTGATCACTACATACCTTGCTTCCTTAATCAGTTTTACCTCATGGTCAGATACTCTGATCACTACATACCAGGCTTCCTTAATCAGTTTTACCTCATGGTCAGATACTCTGATCACTACATACCAGGCTTCCTTAATCAGTTTTACCTCATGGTCAGATACTCTGATCACTACATACCCTGCTTCCTTAATCAGTTTTACCTCATGGTCAGATACTCTGATCACTACATACCAGGCTTCCTTAATCAGTTTTACCTCATGGTCAGATACTCTGATCACTACATACCAGGCTTCCTTAATCAGTTTTACCTCATGGTCAGATGCTCTGATCACTACATACCAGGCTTCCTTAATCAGTTTTACCTCCTGGTCAGATGCTCTGATCACTACATACCCTGCTTCCTTAATCAGTTTTACCCCATGGTCAGATACTCTGATCACTACATACCCTGCTTCCTTAATCAGTTTTACCTCCTGGTCAGATGCTCTGATCACTACATACCCTGCTTCCTTAATCAGTTTTACCTCATGGTCAGATACTCTGATCACTACATACCAGGCTTCCTTAATCAGTTTTACCTCATGGTCAGATACTCTGATCACTACATACCAGGCTTCCTTAATCAGTTTTACCTCCTGGTCAGATGCTCTGATCACTACATACCCTGCTTCCTTAATCAGTTTTACCCCATGGTCAGATACTCTGATCACTACATACCCTGCTTCCTTAATCAGTTTTACCTCCTGGTCAGATGCTCTGATCACTACATACCCTGCTTCCTTAATCAGTTTTACCTCATGGTCAGATACTCTGATCACTACATACCCTGCTTCCTTAATCAGTTTTACCTCATGGTCACATACTCTGATCACTACATACCAGGCTTCCCTAATCAGTTTTACCTCATGGTCAGATACTCTGATCACTACATACCCGGCTTCCTTAATCAGTTTTACCTCATGGTCAGATACTCTGATCACTACATACCCTGCTTCCTTAGTCAGTTTTACCTCATGGTCAGATGCTCTGATCACTACATACCAGGCTTCCTTAATCAGTTTTACCTCATGGTCAGATACTCTGATCACTACATACCCGGCTTCCTTAATCAGTTTTACCTCATGGTCAGATACTCTGATCACTACATACCCTGCTTCCTTAATCAGTTTTACCTCATGGTCAGATGCTCTGATCACTACATACCAGGCTTCCTTAATCAGTTTTACCTCATGGTCAGATGCTCTGATCACTACATACCCTGCTTCCTTAGTCAGTTTTACCTCATGGTCAGATACTCTGATCACTACATACCATGCTTCCTTAGTCAGTTTTACCTCATGGTCAGATACTCTGATCACTACATACCTTGCTTCCTTAATCAGTTTTACCTCATGGTCAGATACTCTGATCACTACATACCCTGCTTCCTTAATCAGTTTTACCTCATGGTCAGATGCTCTGATCACTACATACCAGGCTTCCTTAATCAGTTTTACCTCATGGTCAGATGCTCTGATCACTACATACCATGCTTCCTTAATCAGTTTTACCTCATGGTCAGATGCTCTGATCACTACATACCTTGCTTCCTTAATCAGTTTTACCTCATGGTCAGATGCTCTGATCACTACATACCTTGCTTCCTTAATCAGTTTTACCTCATGGTCAGATACTCTGATCACTACATACCCTGCTTCCTTAATCAGTTTTACCTCATGGTCAGATACTCTGATCACTACATACCAGGCTTAATTAATAAGTTTTACCTCATGGTCAGATACTCTGATCACTACATACCAGGCTTCCTTAATCAGTTTTACCTCATGGTCAGATACTCTGATCACTACATACCAGGCTTCCTTAGTCAGTTTTACCTCATGGTCAGATCCTCTGATCACTACATACCCTGCTTCCTTAATCAGATTTACCTCATGGTCAGATACTCTGATCACTACATACCAGGCTTTCTTAATCAGTTTTACCTCATGGTCAGATACTCTGATCACTACATACCAGGCTTCCTTAATCAGTTTTACCTCATGGTCAGATACTCTGATCACTACATACCCTGCTTCCTTAATCAGTTTTACCTCATGGTCAGATTCTCTGATCACTACATACCATGTCTCCTTAATCAGTTTTACCTCATGGTCAGATGCTCTGGTCACTACATACCAGGCTTCCTTAATCAGTTTTACCTCATGGTCAGATTCTCTGATCACTACATACCAGGCTTCCTTAATCAGTTTTACCTCATGGTCAGATGCTCTGATCACTACATACCCTGCTTTCTTCATCAGTATTACCTCATGGTCAGATACTCTGATCACTACATACCCGGCTTCCTTAATCAGTTTTACCTCATGGTCAGATACTCTGATCACTACATACCAGGCTTCCTTAATCAGTTTTACCTCATGGTCAGATACTCTGATCACTACATACCATGCTTCCTTAATCAGTTTTACCTCATGGTCAGATACTCTGATCACCACATACCAGGCTTCCATAGGGTGTCTCCTATTCTTATTGGCTGAAGGCAAAATCGCATTGAGATTGAATTAGAAATGATTAATAGTTACATCAGCCAATCAGAATGGGATATAGGGGTGTATACCATTCTGAGTGGCTTACTCCTTTGTGCTTTCTGATTGGCTGAAATATGATTGACAGTGTTTTCAGTCAATCAGAAGGCGCCATTTCAAAATTCTAGGGGAGCATGCTTGAGAACCCTTATTTGCGGCGGGGTTAGTTATTTTAATTGTTTAGACCGTCTGTTTTTTTTTGGAGGGGCTTGGCCTGCAAAGACTTTGAGGAGGACTGTGGCCTCACTAGTTGGGCATTTCAGTCAGGTAAGTGTACTATTTGGAATGTATTGTTTTACATGTTGTATTGTAATCTTTCTTTTTTTTCTAGGTGTGCCAGACCTGGGGACATTGATGGAGGACCCTTTACTGGGTAGAAGATCATTGGGCAAGGTAAGTGGTCTAATGTACCATATCCTAGTTTTAATAGGAGGGGGGGTGTTTTAGGTGTTATTATAGGTTTTTACTGTATGTAATGTATGTTTTTATTTGGTGTAATGTAGTTTTTTTTTTATTTTATGTGAATTATGTTTTTTTATTTTCTGTAATGTTTTTTGTTTTTGATGTAATTAGTGCGGTGCTCAGGATTTTTATTAGGCGGTAGGTAGTGTAAGGGTTGATAGGGTAGCGGGGGGACTAATAGTGTAGAGGGGGGTTAATAGGGTAGAGGGGGTGTTAATAGGGTAGTGGGAGGAGTAATATGGAAGAGGGGGGTTAATAGCGTAGTGACTTTGTGTCAGGAGGGTCCTGGACGGCACTCATGGCACTTATAGTGTTAATTTGAAGGGTTAAGTAATGTCCCATAAGGGTCTGTATAGACCCTTATGGGACTGATGGGGTTAATTAGAGGCTCATAAAGGTCTAGATAGACCTCCATGAGTGACGGGGTTAATTTTAAGTGCCGGGGGAGTACTTATAGTGCGCCCACGGCAGGGGTTACTTTTGTAGTTAATGCAGGTCCTTTAAGGACCTTTATTGTCCTTTAAGGACCCGCGAGGCAGGAATTTGAACTTTTAAACGCAGCGGGGGACCCATGCTGCAAGGGGTAGTATATGAACACTGCTGGGGTCCCGATGGGGACCCCCAGAATAGGGGGGTTAATTTAAGGGGCCGGGGGGGGTATCCCTGTGGCAGCGGTTCGGGGTTTAACTGTCACAGGGGTCCCAATCGGGACCCTCGAAGCAGGGGCTCATGTTGGGAACCTGCGGGGGTTCCCGCAGGCTTTAATTAGCCAGGATGGCAGTCACTATTGCCATTGGCTACATCTAACCCGTTACTATGTCTTGGACTTATTGATCGTGTTCACGGCCACACATCCAACGTGTGACAGACTGTGTTGCGTTTTCGCTTCTCCAGCCCGTAGCCCTCAGCCCCTTCCAATTAAATGTAGATGTAACACAGGGGAATTTCAAGCCCACAAACCTTACGTGCTACACTTTGGACTTACGAGGTTGGAATTTAATATGGCCCTAAGTCTGTCAGCACATTGGGTTGTTACTATACATCGGTGGTGGTGGTGGGGTGTGTGTGTTACCATGCATTTACTATCCCTTGTGTGTGTGATGTTAGTCTAGTGGAGCGAGGCAAGGAGTTGCATAGAGTATGGGCAGCATGAGAAAACTGAGAGGAGGTGATAAAAGGGGAAGAAAGATGAAGATTATTAGCAAAGTAAAGCGGATGTTTGGGGGTGTATTCAGAGACGAGAGCAGAGATGTAAGCGCGTGCGTTATTGCGGAGGGCATTATAGGTTAGGGTCATGATTTTACATTTTATTCTAGAGACTACGGGCAGAGAGGAGACGCAGGCATACCAATAATAACATAGGATAGTTTGGCTGTTTCATACTTGTCTATAATACCACGAGTGGACTATTGAGTCTCAGGAACTACAGTTTGGGAACCTCTGTTGTACGTAGTTGTTGTTATTATTATTATTATTATTATTATTATCCTTTATTTGTAACACACCAACATATTCTGTAGCGCTATACATGGGTTAAGTTCAAGGCAACAAAAACAATAGCAACATAAACACAATGCAAAGGATGGCGGGCCCTGTCTTTGAGCTTAGAGTCCAGTGTCCATAGAGCTTTCCCCTAAGCGCTGCACATGATTGAAAACTCACAAAAAAGACTTAAATTCACCCCCTAAATGAAGATTAGTATTCCTGTATCTCTACCTTGTTGTGGTGAAGGGGCTGGTGTACTTCCATGAAGCTGTGAGCTATAACATGTAAGGTCACCCAAGATGGGCAGCTCATACACGAGAGGTCAGACTAATTGTGGTCCACTGGAGAAAGAACTGACAAACCACTCCAGTATCTTTACCAAGGAAACCATATTGATAAGCACAACTATAGAACTAACAATGTGGCACCAAAAAAATAGATTCTAAGGTCAGAAGGTGCCTACCACATTACTGAGGAAGAGCGGAGGGCAAGTACAAGTAGCACCAGATCTAATGAAGTGGTTGGGCCAAAGCTGAAAGGACACCCAACTGCGGATGTGTCGGAAGAGGATAGCATCGGAACCTGGAATGTTAGAACTAGAGGGTAGAGTCACATTATTATGACCACCTTTGACATCAGCAGCCAATTAAATACGGCATATTTTGTGAGCTGGTTTGGTGGGTATATAAGGTGACATGTAAGAATTCTTCAAACATATCAACCATCTCTGTCATGGGTAAAACGTGCGATTTATCCAACTTTGAAAAGGCGATGGTCACTGACTTTCGGGCCGAGGGTGGCAGTATGTCTAAAACAGCGCAGTTTGTGACCTGTTCATACCATTGCGAAAAAACGATCTAGAAACTGTGGAGCACCACGTGCCATTGATGTCAGAGGTGAAAGTCGGCTGTGAAGGTTTGTGAGGACCAACCGACATGCTACAGTTGAGCAACTCACCAACTAAACCAGCCAGGGGGCTACCAGACGCGTGTCTAAAATGACAATACAGCGAACCCTGTTGCGAATGGAGCTCCCATACATGTTGACTGCCTCCCCTGGAACACATGGGATCTTCCAGCAGGACAATACAACATGTCCAACAAAGACTTCCAAGTACTTTCCATGCCTCCAAATTCCCCAGACTTGAACCCCATCAAACACCTGTGGGACCACCTTGATCGCCATGTTTGCCATATGGATTCTCCACCACGCACTCTTCAGCAGCTGTCACAATGCACTGCAGTCTGCATAGCTCCAGATACCCTTGCCAACCTTCCAGCATCTTATTGCCTCACTACAAGGCTGTCTTGCTGCTGTCCGGGCTTCACACATCGGTTATTCAGGATATTAGCTGGTTGTCATAATATTGGGACTAAACAGTGTATGAACCAAGGCAAACTGGACGTGGTCAAACATGAGATAACAAGATGAAATATTGATATCCTGGGAATTAATGAAAACAAGTGAACTGGAATGGGGCATTGCTTATCAGGCAACCATTAGATATTCTACTGTGGTCAAAAATCCCACAGGAGAAATTGAGTAGCCCTGCAGGATAGTTAGATACTGAAAAGCCCCTTGGTCCATGCAGCCAGTGAGCAGACCTCAGTAACAGCAGGCAGAGAGGTAGAGGGGAAGGAAGAAGAGGTTCGAGAAACAAGAAGGAGAAGAAAGGGAAATGATCAGACGCAAAACTGGGAAAAAAGAACTTCCTACGTGGCTGGCCAAAATGGTGTGGGCTTCCAGTGTCAATAAGACCTTCTTTACTCCTACCTCCCCCGGTCATGCAGGACCAACCACTACGCATCCTGGCCTGACCACATGGTTCCTTCCAGCTAGCGTTGGCATGGCATGCCACGCCAGCCTCCAGTGCCCCAATTTCAGCTCCGCTCGTTATTTTCGTCACATTACTTTCATATCTATTATACTTTTTTTCTTCAAATAAAACCCTCCTTTCTATAAGAAACTAGTTGAATCTCATACTGTACTTCTTTTTTAATATTCCCTTGTATTTTAATATGATGTTGCCAATAAGGTAACCACTAATTAACTAATTGTAAATCGGCCTGGTGTAGTGATGTAGGGGCAGATTCTATACAGTCCTGTCCTGGGATAACCTTCAGATTGAATAAGATCAAACATCAAATTCTATGGGAGATAAAATGTAATATTCACGTGTTCAGATTCTGTATGTTTTGTTATGGCGCTCAGGCTGACTCGGGATAATCTCCAAGTAATCTGGTGTAATAATCACATTTAATCAAGTGTTGGGACTATATGTAGCATTGAGCCGTGATGTAGGGTCACACTCTAAAGGTGCATTGATATAATAGGGTAACTGCATCAGCCCCAGGGAGTGACCACTGTGTATAGACTATGCCCATTAACGGACCATGGCACAGCGGGGAAAAAATCTATATAAAACTTAACTGACAATAATTAAGCAGGAAAAAGTCAAACAACTAGTTCTTAATTAGAAAAATAGGAATTGTGAAGCTTCTGCAAGATTCTGGGGGGATCCATGATACATTGGGGGATGAGAGAAGCGTACATTTAAATGAAAGGGAAAGTGTTTGGTGTCAATTTTATCTTATCCAATGATAAAAAAAAAGGCTTTGCACTTTTGCCTGTTCCCTGCTCCCTATCACCCCTTCCTCCAATGATAACTGCAAACACTCTCCCCCATCATTCAGTGACGTTTGAACATATCACCACATCCTTTACAGGTGCCAGTCCACATACTGATACTATTATTCTAAAAGTCTTGATTAGATCTTGTGCAATGTGATGAGTGGGGCCATATATGGACATCCCCAAAGAACCACTAATCAAATGGTACCAAGTACACAATAAATGGATGTCCATGTCAGACAGGATATTAATACAGAGTTCAGGTGTTATAGTGATTTTGTTCTGTACGGCGTCACCGCATTATCTGGTTCTTGTTTATTTGTTGACCTGACAGCTGATTGTTGGTATCTGGTCTCTACCTCCAATGGCGTGACTCGACTCCCCCAATGGTTCTACACTTACTCCATACTACTCCTGAGTTACACTATCTGTACATTTGCTTTATTCATAATACATGTTGTGCTACTTTCCGGCATTTCTTTATATTATTTACTGGATTTTACTCATCATTTACTTTGGCAGCCATATTGGGATCTGTACAATAGCCTATAAATGCACCATTTACACCGTTACAAGAATGTTTTTGTAAGAAACTTACACTAAACTGAGATAGGAGTAAGGTTACTATTTTCTTGTCTTGTTCTGACCATGTTATATTATAAAGAGCAGCAAGGAGTCTTGGGAATGTACTGTACGTTACACATCCTCCCAAAAAAAATTCAGGAAAAGTTGGATCAAAAACATTTCTTTTTTATCTATTTCTGTGTTGCTTTACTGTTAATTTTATTACTTTAATCTAATATATTTCTCATGCAAAAATACCTTTGTAATGACCATAAATGCTTGATTGACAAGCTGGCATCTAATTCAGTTATCTCTCACTGATCTGTCAATCTGTAGGTCCCTTCAGTCAGGGCTGGATTTACCATTAGGCAGAGTAGGCAGGTGCAAAGGGGCTTTTGCACTATAAAATATGTTAAAAGAAACTTATAACAGGTTTTGTGGTTCAGACAGCTGCCATGCCCTGAGAATGTGAATAATACAAGCTCATCTCTCATTGGTTAAACTGTGCTACTCACCTAGACAAATTACTCACCTTAGATAAATATAGTAAATATTATATTTCCCCGAGCGGGCAGTAATAACCCAGTTACTCTATGATACTTTTTATGGACCTTGTGACGAAGTGCCCTTCGCCACTTTGTCTTGGAGAGGACTGTTTGCCAGCCTCCTGCCCTGCGACTATGGCCCTGGGACAGATTGCCCTTTAAACACAGTATTCGGCCATACCAGAGTGTATGTCACTCATTGTGGCCCTTTACATACAGGGGGGTCATTTGCTACTTGCCCTGTGTGAACCATGATACCACAGATAGCTATGCCATGGAGCCCATTCATATAATGAAAGACTATGGGAAAGACTTTAGCTACATGGCAATTGAACTGTGTGAATAGGATCTGAGCGCTATTCGGTAGTTTTGTGCGCTCAGATCCCAGCTATCTGGGGATATGTGAAATGTGAATAAATGTGAATTGCAGTAATGCTGATGGGTTGTTAAACTAGAGAATTGACCAACAAATACTTTTGTCCGGACATCCCCAGGCCGATCCGTTGGGATCAGACCGTGTATGCCGGCTTATGGTCACGGGGGAGGTGTGTAACGGAACCCATCACTGTTTTACCCTGTTTTATGATTATTATGGTTAAAATATGATCCTACTATTATACTGTATGTATGTTGCTTTATGCTCTGCAGAATATTGGCCCAGACTAGTGCAGACCTTGGCATGGGAGATAATCCTATTACAGAGACTCATAAGATAAGGAAGTCTATTGTATAAAGGGTTTTCATTCTCAGCCATAAGAACAAAGAAGGATGATCTAATCTATGTCTGATTGTATCAAAGTTGCCAGGTAGCTTCAGGGAGGTGTGACCCACCTATTGTCCCTCTATCTGTATTGTGTGGCCAACTATGAGGGATGTGTATTGCCTGTGAAATGTCTGTGTGTTATGGGTAAAAGATACTTTTACTAACTTTTGAACCCCTGGTCTGATTCATGCCATTTTTTAATATGTTGTTCCCCTGGGTGAGAGCTATTAAAGGTGTACCCCCTGTTTTTGGGGTACATCCAGAATGTGGTTAAAATTGTGTCTGTTTTAATTGTGTTACCTGTTATCTGAGGGGAGGAGACATGGGGGTTGAACCATGTATATAATTGGCTGTTGTGATAATTATGTGGGTGTAGCCCTTCAGAGGGCACCATTGCATAAAAGGAGATCCCCTGCCATTAAAGAGTACTACTTGACCCTTCAAAACGTAGCCTCGTCTCGTTCTTGGAGGGGATTGCTATATCACACTGGGGATTGCTATGCACTGCATACTCCCTGGGAGCTTTAAGCTACGGCGGTTGTGGAGTCTGTGGTGGTTGAGGTGTCCGGTGCGGTGCTTGTAGGCCTCGACGCAAACTAGGACGCGTCCATCAACGGAGGTACCCGGTCGGGGTGCCAGGAGATCCGTTACAGACCTATTTTCTGAGAACATGGTCAGCCATTAGTCCAACTGGACGGGTGCGTCTCCATTCAGTCGCCTTTCATCTTCTATACAGAGATTTGTCGGTATGGGGGACTTTTCATTTTAAATGATGACTGTTATACCCAAACTAGAATATTGCCCGTCAAAAAATGACGGCAATGAAATTGTAAGTGAGCTAATGGTGTTTGGTGTTTGGTAATCAAATAAATAATACATTACAAAATGAATATACTTTACCTATTTTGAAGTAATATATGCAGGAAGCATTGTGCTGAAGAGCTGGCAATCCGTTTTCATGTTGCTGCAGCATCCAATGTGTGTTTTCAGTGCTGTGGAGCTGAGGTGTAAGTGTCAGCAATGTGTGCAGTGTGTAGTGTAAATAGGCTGCGGGCGCGAGGAAAATCCGTGAGGGTAGCTGTGTATTCTCTTATGCGTCCTTGTTCTTGTACCGTACGGCTTTTTTGTGTTTAGGGTCCTGTAGCCTCATTGTAGTTTTTTTCTCTCGCTTAGGGGATTTTCGGGTGGAACTCTGGAATTTGGACTTAAATTGACTTGTGACTTTACTTATAAAGGTCATGGGTGCCCCCCTTGCTGTGGGTAAGCTTTTTATGTGTTTGTAATGTGTATTTTTTGTGTTTTCGTGTGTGCGGGTTCTGTCCGATAATGTCGTATTTTTGCGAGGTCGTAATATTTTTGTTTGTAAGTGGCGTGGCTCCTATTTGCGGATGCTAAGTTCGTAAATGTTGTGGTCGCTGGGGGAGCCTCCACCTCTGCAAATGCGGCCCCTCGCATTTGCAGTCTTAAAGTCCACAGTTGCTGGCAAGGAGCACCAGCAGCTGCGTCCCTCGCTTTGCGAGGGCCGCAGCGTTAGCAACAACTTTTGTCAACCCGCACTGTTGACAAATATGTGATATGATATATGTGATTACATGAACTAGATGTTTGTGTTACAAATAAAGGATGATAAAAAAAAATAATAGTTAGGTATTAATTATTATTCAAATCCTGTATCATCCTGTTATGTGCACGCACGGCACGGGAAGCCTCCTGTGGTGGGCGAGCTCTCTAAGCAGTAGGAGAGTTTCTTAAACCTCTTTAGACCCCTCCAGTTAATGGTGGAGACAAATGATCCTAACTAGAGGCTGATACATTTTATTTTTTAAATTAAATTTAAAATTACAACTAAATATTATTATTAAAATAAGATATATATTAATGATCAATGAATCCTTACTAACCCCCTTTTGTCCTATAAAGGTCCACTATATTACCCATACAACAAAGCTATATATAATAATTAGTCACTGATCAATACTAAAATGCTATATATATATATATATATATATATATATATATATATAATCAGTGAGGGAGCTTCCGCTGGTCCAGACGGTACAAAGCACCAGGGGCCTTGTGTGGAGGGCCCCAGCCTCATCAGCCTCCTCTCACTACGTACATTCTCTTCCTCTATGTCTCCCCAGCCTGGGTTTTCTGCAGAGGCCGGGACTTCCTGAGTGACATCACTTGTGTGCGACCTCATTCAGGAAGTCCCGGCCTCTGCAGAAGCATGCAGGCAGGAAGAGAAAGCAACTCCCTGATCAATGTAAGCAGTAAGAGGGGGCTGGTGACCATAGGCTGGGGGGGGGGCTTTGAGCATAGGCTATGGGAGGCCATTGAGCATAGGCTAAGGGGGCCATTGAGCATAAGCTGGGGGCCCTACATATATATTTTATAGATTATATATACTATATATATAAGTATCACATATATAGTTGTGGATCTTGTGACTGTCCGGAACGTTTGCGATGTTGGTAACGCAGTTGCGACCTCGCAAAGCCTTCGGCGCTCATTGCAGCCAGCGACGCAGGACTTAGAGGAGCCTCATGAAGCGAGACTCACCAAAGGCGCAGGCCTACTGTGTCTCCTCCCTCCTTATCCTTCTCCTCCCTCCTTCCCCTCATCCTCCTACTTACTCCTTCCCCGTTTCCCCTCTCTACTTACTATCAGGTGATCAGCTCCTGCTGCTCTTCTCTCCTCTGCAGCGCAGGCTTCTGGCTGTGTCAGAACCGGCATATGCTAATGATGTGACGTCACATGAGCGTCACGTCATTAGCATATGCCGGCTCCAACACTTCCAGAAGCCGGCGCTGCAGGGGAGAGGGCAGCAGGAGCTGAACGCCTGATAGGTCCACACACAACCCAAGCTGGGATCCCACTTATGTATAGTCCCAGCTTATGTATAGTCCAACCTTGGCATTGCATAAAAGCTGTGTAATGCAGTGGGCATAAGCTTAAAGGAAGCCATGTTTAAAATGGTTATGTATTGAAGCATTGTGGGCACATTTGCATGTCCCTGCTCAGCTTCCCAGAATGCAGTGTAATAACAGTTTTTCTCGGAATTCTGATCAGGGAGCAAGTTTTATTTTTTAACTTATTTTGGGCATTCAAATGTGAACACAAATATACTATTTTTATGATATATATATATATATATATATATATATATCTTACTCTTATGCTCACCATATACTAAATTGATACTACCATATACTAAATTGTATATATATATATTCAGCAGCTGCTTGTCTCCACCGCTATAAGGTCGACAGGGGAGGGGGCACAAACCTATATCAACACAATGCATTGGCTGGAGACTTGCTGCATTAAAGTGGGGTTGCTTGGTAATAAACTCAAGGTGGTCAGCAACGGAAGAGTGATTGTCTAGACTCAAAATGTGGAGACAACCAGCCCAACTGGAGACCGATACTCTAATCATTGAAAGTAAATTGAATACTAAATGTTGATCAAAACCACTAGCTTAAATCGGGCCTTTAAATCCCCCACAGCCATCTCTGCTTGGATGCCCTGGCCAGTGACTTGGAGCGCTGGCACCCTTGGGACTGTAGCACCCCAGGCAGCTTCTGATGGGTTTGGTCAGAGAAACATGAAAAACACGTACAATATAAAATAGCAAATAATTCAGTAAACTGGTTGTCAATAAAAATAGATCTTTTTAGTAGTTGCTCCAGTTTGAACAATCCATATTTAAACAGCTGCAATAAAACAAGTCCAGACAGACGGAACCAGCGGTCTGAGCCGAGCGCCGGACACCATAAAAAAGCACAAGACACCATATTTAAAAGACATTTCTGAGAGACCCCTCATAAGAACAGGAGTGTGTGGGGGGGGGTTGATCCAGTGCACAGACAGGTGAAAATAGCTTTGTATAAATCAGGGACATTTCACCCCAAAATACAACATGAACCCCAAACTATACAGCAGGGCCTACTGCCTACATAGGCACTGAAAGGTCTCCTTAAAGAGACAGGACCCTTTCTGAGCACACACACATAACCTACTACAATAAACTTACTATTTTGAGACTTTTTTAAATTTTAGATATTTGCTCTTAAAAAGTCGGGTTTTTCTCCTCATGCTCTTCACAACCTCACTGCAGCTTCATCTTCTAGATAAAACATTCCTACCTGCAGACAGACAGACGGATGGACCGACAGATAACAGTAGCCATGGTGCTTCAGAGGAAAGACCAAGGTAGGATGATAAACTAATGGAGATTAAGAGAAGCAAAATGGAGATTTTTCAAGGGCAAAAATCTTAAAAAGTGTCAAAATAAAGCAGCCATAGCAAGGCCAACAAGTACCATATTGCCTAGAGGCGTTACCAGACTGCTCATCACACGCTCGGTCACACTAAACCCCACCTGAGAGGGTCAGGCACACCATTGTGGTACTTTATATGAGATATATCTGTGTACAAGTGAATATTATGGAGTGTCTTCTGTCTGTACAAGATGCACTTCTGAGGGTAGGGGACCAGTCGCTGCTTTAAGTAGCAGAAATATATTATAATAATAACAGAATATTTGTAATATATTTATGTTTTTTCTCTCTATAGTTTAAAGGACACCAAGTTAAAGGGATGCTGTAGTGCAAAATTGTGTATTTAGGTGATTTAATATTCCTAAAAGGCAAATATTTTTTTAATTTTCTAAAAAAAATTATATTTACCCTTTATAAAGTGATAACATTTATATTTCTTATGAAATGGCTTTGGAAAGTGAGATACAATAAATAGGGGAAGTGTTCAGAAGACAACAATGATATGGCAATGGCTAAATATAATTGCATTAAATAGGTGATAAATTATAGGCTATTTTTATTTTAAAAATTTTTTATCTTAAAAACATTGTGTCCGATATTAACTCTAGCTCTATAACGCCAAGCACTGAATGTACAGGGTAACTGTTTCTTACAATGGCAGTAATATTAATCACAGTCATGTAATACTTTGCGGAATAAAAACTTAGATGGGATATTTTGTGACTTATTCCATTAAAATCACCGTCCTCCTCATCATTTTGGGGGATTTTCCCGGAGTGTTGCCGTTTCCCCCTCTTGTTGGACAGTCGGATGGACGCTATATATAATTACCCACCCACCCGAGTGAGACTGTGGAGCCATAAAGGGCAGGGCATTAAAGATAGTGATGTCATTTAAAATCTGAAATTGAATAATTAATCTTGTAATTTTTAATAAATTATTTGACAAAATTCACAATATAAATGTAAAACTTAAATGAATAGGATCCTATTGAAACACAGTGTTGGACCGAACATGTACCAAAGCTCTAAATATGTTTAAGGCCGATGAAGGCCAGCTGATGAAGGCCAGCTGATGAAGGCCAGCTGATCAAGGAGGCCAGCTGATCAAGGCCAGCTGATCAAGGCCAACTGATCAAGGTCAACTGATCAAGGTCAACTGATCAAGGTCAACTGATCAAGGTCAACTGATCAAGGCCAACTGATCAAGGCCAACTGATCAAGGCCAGCTCATGAAGACCAACTGATCAAGGCCAGCTCATGAAGACCAGCTCATGAAGGCCAACTGATCAAGGCCAGCTCATGAAGACCAACTGATCAAGGCCAGCTCATGAAGACCAACTGATCAAGGCCAGCTCATGAAGACCAACTGATCAAGGCCAGCTCATCAAGGCCAACTGATCAAGGCCAACTCATGAAGACCAACTGATCAAGGCCAGCTCATGAAGACCAACTCATCAAGGCCAACTGATCAAGGCCAACTGATCAAGGCCAACTGATCAAGGCCAACTCATGAAGACCAACTGATGGCCAGAACATTATCTTAAGGGAAGATTGGGCTCTGCTCCATACCCCTTGGCCTCATCGCCAGGAATACACATTAGGTAGACTTGTGATATGGAGGTTATTAGTAGCTTCTACCAATTATAAAATAAATGAGAGTGAATTCACTAAGGCACCAAATGACGTGTAAATTAAAGCACCACTTTGGTCAAAAATCTAAAATATCCCCTTTCGAAGAACTACACTTAAAAATGTATTTCTTTTATAGTGAATTATGGTGCTGAGGAACCTACTATTTTAGTTTCTAGTGATCTACTTCCTGAGATAGGAGGATACTTTGAATACACAGAATGTTTGTATCTACACAGTGGGAAGGTGGCATATGCAACTGCTAGAGCCTCTAATGGAATGTCATACGTTTATAAGGACACGGCCTGTTGAGCAGAAGCTGTAGGGAAGAAGAATTGCATAAAAAAGTGAAAAATGTGAAGGCTGTGATTATTATTATTTTTGCACGTTGTGTACAATATCAAGTTGTGTTATTCAAAAGATCACATAGGAAACCATCTGACCGCAGTGACCGTTACCCGGGAGAGTGCTTCTGAAAGGCATTAGATTTCAGACAAAACAAAATATGATTTTTTTTAACCTTTTTTTCTTAACTTATTCGACTTTCAGGGAAATACTGATCAAGAGTCTTGTTGACCCCAGTTCTGGCACCACATTGGGCTAATGTCTCCAGATATAGGTACAATACAGATTATCCAGCATCCTCTGTTCCAGCGCCTTGTTGGATCAACTGATTTGACGGACCAGCCGTGGTTAATCAGGCAAAGACACCCGATCCCAAGGTTGTAGTGACCATCCAGAAGCCCTCTCTAGGCCAAGGAGAATCCAAAAATTGTGCTGACGCCACAGCCACACCAGGACCAACATCCTGATGAGAATGTGTCCAGATTAAAGGAGGTGCTGGACCATCCATTGTCAGATAATCTGTGTTGTACCTATACAGATAATTGTTTAGACAAGCGGAGGGTGTGTATCGGTATAATGGTACCTTCCATAATCTGTGTATACTTTCTTTTGCATCCATGCTGTGTTTTGGACCCTGGGTGCAGTCCTGTTTCGGTCCTTTTTGTGGGTGCTCATACTGATAGGTTGGTGATTAGTTTGGTGTATTTTTATGGCACTGTAACATATTGTTTGTGTGTGTCTGAGTGAATACTGTGTTTTATTATTGTGTACATATTGTGTTGTCCATTCATTTTAACACATTGGTTGTGTCCCATACACACACACACACGCACAACTCACAGTCCAACACAGACTCATACTTGATCCAAAGACATCTACAAACTTAGCACCTTCACTCATCCCTAACTATACAAATGTGCCAATCTGTCTAGGAAGCGGGGCATCTTAAATTCTTCTCTCCTGAGATCTGAAGCCAAAGGACCACATCAGGATGTAGGTGACCCCGCCATATGATTAACCCGGCAGGACTTTACAATCATGTCTCATAACAGATAAAAGGTGGATACACTGTAAGATCTCCTGGTGGGTCTTGTTTCATCATTAAAATAGTCCCTCTTCAATGGGGTTAGGTGGGTTTTGCCCTTCAATATCACATTATAAAAAGAGTCTCTTTCATAAAGAATTTAACCACTTCACTGCCACCGTCACAATGCTGGCCCATCGGTAGCGGAAGCATTTAGAGAACAAGAAGAATCACATAACCATACAACAAGGTCTTTTCTCTGCCGGAGCAGTCTCTTCCACGGGGGCTATGAGTTTGAGTAATGGAGGTTCCCCACTGGCCGTGGTGTAATACACCGGGTCTGCTGTATGTGGTTCTGGAGTGTCCTGTGCTTGTCTTTGAGGTTCTGTTGCGGGTGGTAATGTATTAGGACGCTGGAGCTTGGCTGCTGCCCGCTGCCGTTTCAGTTCTGCCAATGTGTGGTGTGAGCGCTCATGACTCAAGTCTGGATACATCTCAGCCTGTGTGGCCAACTGGTAAGACACACTGCGGTCCAGGCGCTTGGAAAATGTGTGTTTGGGGGCAGGACCCACACTGCCGTTCCTCTGGGATAATGGTGGAGGACTTGAGGATTCCACCGCGACTGCTTCTTCCCGACTTTCAACTCCTTCACTTTCTGTGGCTTTCTCCTCTTCAGGCTCTGGTTGGGAGTTCTATGTAAGAAGAGATAAGAAAACATATAAGAACCAATTGGCCAACCACAACATCTGGTCAACCTGGGGTCTTAAGTATGTAATGAATTGGCTTTTGAAAGTGACTCAGTAATTAATTCATTGTTACTCTATAATTAATTAATATGTCTCTTAGCCTACAGATATGACCATGAGACGCATAAAAAGACTCTATAATTAAAATCACATGAAATTAAAATAAAAAATATATACTAGTGGGAATCTTTGCCCATAGTCTTTCAACCGAATGATACAATACTCAATGCAGATAGATCTCTAAACATTTACTCAATAAAGTTCTCAATGAAGTTACAAATTACTTTATGGAATAAAAAGGGTCATTTTATAATTTGTTACAGTAGAGTTTCCCATTATAAAGTTGAGTTTGAATATTTGTATATATAAATGTTTAACACATAATGATTTTACGTGTCTGCTCCTAAATGCCAGTCTGCGCTATCCGGATACATTTCTACCCATATTATAATAATAGAAGAAATAAATATAAAATCCATAATAATTGTATTATTGGACTGTTTCAGTATGTTCTAACACTTAATTATTTAGTTTTTGATGGGAAATGTTACCATCCGATACTGGGCACTGCCATAAGGACGCCATGTGCTCCCAAATATGCCAGTTGGTGGTATGAGATAATTATATTCAATGATAACTTGTTGGAGTATGCCACCAAGACGTTATATTGATGATATTCTCTTGGTTTGGCGTGGCACAAATGCCGAATTTTAATGGGTTTGTAAATATCCTAAATAGGGACTCTGTTGGCTGAGTGACTCTCATGGTCAGTAGTAATAGGATAGGGTTTCTAGATATGGACATTTTGATCAGGGATACTAACTATTTAATTACAAGGATGAATATGAGGAACACAGCAACTAACATATAATATAGAGTCTTTTTTGTATGTCTTGTGGTCATATCTGTGGCCTTAAATACATATTAGTAATTATTTAGTTGTTATGTAGCCTCTTGGTCATCTCAAACATCTGTCCTGAGAGACATCCATGGGATCCCCTCTTAAGATTAGTCCTTAAACATTGTAATTAATTCCCTATGGAATATCCAAAGCACTGTAGGATATACAGATTTTCAGCTTAACATTTTAGTTTCTTGGTAAATTCTTTCTATACATATTTTTGGGATGTAAAGGTTATACTTTTCTTCCTACACATCACCATCTCTAAACTCCACTACTCCCATCTCTGTTCCCCATACAATCCCCTATAAAGCTTTACCTTGTTCCCCATACAATCCCCTATAGAGTGATACCTTGTTCCCCATACAATCCCATATAGAGTAAAAACTTGTTCCCCATACAATCCCATATAGAGTGAAACATTGTTCCCCATACAATCCCATATAGAGTGATACCTTGTTCCCCATACAATCCCATATAGAGTAAAAACTTGTTCCCCATACAATCCCATATAGAGTGAAACATTGTTCCCCATACAATCCCATATAGAGTGATACCTTGTTCCCCATACAATCCCCTATAGAGTGATACCTTGTTCCCAAAACAATCCCCTATAGAGTGATACCTTGTTCCCCATACAATCCCCTATAGAGTGATACCTTGCTCCCCATACAATCCCCTATAGAGTGATACCTTGCTCCCCATACAATCCCCTATAGAGTGATACCGTGTTCCCCAAACAATCCCCTATAGTGTGATACCTTGTTCCCCATACAATTACCTATAGAGTGAAACCTTGTTCCCCATACAATCCCCTATAGAGTGATACCTTGTTCCCCATACAATCCCCTATAGAGTGATACCTTGTTCCCCATACAATCCCCTATAGAGTGATACCTTGTTCCCAATACAATCCCCTATAGAGTGATACCTTGTTCCCCATACAATCCTCTATAGAGTGATACCTTGTTCCCCATACAATCCTCTATAGAGTGATACCTTGTTCCCCATACAATCCCCTATAGAGTGATACCTTGTTCCCCATACAATCCCCTATAGAGTGATACCTTGTTCCCCATACAATCCCCTATAGAGTGATACCTTGTTACTCGTACAATCCCCTATAGAGTGATACCTTGTTACTCGTACAATCCCCTATAGAGTGATACCTTGTTCCCCATACAATCCCCTATAGAGTGATACCTTGTTCCCCATACAATCCCCTATAGAGTTTCCTTGTTCCCCATACAATCCCCTATAGAGTGATACCTTGTTACTCATACAATCCCCTATAGAGTGATACCTTGTTCCCCATACAATCCCCTATAGAGTGATACCTTGTTCCCCATACAATCCCCTATAAAGTGATACCTTGTTCCCCATACAATCCCCTATAGAGTGATACCTTGTTCCCCATACAATCCCCTATAGAGTGATACCTTGTTTCCCATACAATCCCCTATAAAGTGAAACCTTGTTCCCCATACAATCCCCTATAGAGTGATACCTTGTTCCCCATACAATCCCCTATAGAGTGATACCTTGTTCCCCATACAATCCCCTATAGAGTGATACCTTGTTCCCCATACAATCCCCTATAGAGTGATACCTTGTTCCCCATACAATCCCCTATAGAGTGATACCTTGTTTCCCATACAATCCCCTATAAAGTGAAACCTTGTTCCCCATACAATCCCCTATAGAGTGATACCTTGTTCCCCATACAATCCCCTATAGAGTGATACCTTGTTCCCCATACAATCCCCTATAGAGTGATACCTTCTGATCATGTTTGGACCCACACTCTCACTAGTAGTCTTGGTCATCATAACTAATATAAAACCCAACATACTCTCTACATTATAAGATTACTTCTAGATCTTTCCGATCTAAATCCAGATAATTTCTTCTTTCCCAATAACAAAATGTACTAAAGGAATCAATAAAATAAATAATCTTGTCAAGGCTCGATCTCTCATGATCTCTATATTAACAACATTTGGATTATTGATCTCACACGGAGATCCTCCAACAGAAGCCAAGGTCACCATCACAAACCAGGTATAAATCACCAATTTGTAGAATAGTGACTCAAACAGGTGACGACTCACAGGTTGTTGGGGTTGCATCTCTGCATTGGTGGTCTTGTCTTCGTCCTCATCTTGCGGGTCAGATTCGCTCTCCCGAGTCCCTCTCTGCTGCCACACCATGGCCTCCTTCTGGTGCTCTCTCCGGTACATGTTGGTGCGCTCCGTTACGCTCACCCTGCGCACAACCTTCCTGTAGATGAGACGAAACCGGTCACCCAACAGAACAATGGCAGGGCCTTCTATCTGACTGACCCCACGCAGTATCTGCCCGACTATTAAAGGAGCAACAAAGTGGGTTAAACTGTCCCAAGTCAGAATGAAGAAATAATACAGTTATTTAATAATTATTTAAAAAGTACAGTTATTTGCTTAAATTCACAATTTCATTCCGGTTCAATACTTTGTGTGATGTCTGGTATTTATATATCTGTTAATTGGATTGTTTCCATTTTGCTTTCCATTCCAGTTGAATTACGACAGCAAAATTAACAAGTCTTTAAAGGAAGATTGGTGTAAAAAATAAGTATTATATATAAATATTCACTTCTAAAAAGAAGGAACCAGAATGAGTAATATGATAATCTGTCGCCGCGCGTTGGGTTGTGATGATGTTTAGCGCCAATTCGTTTAACTTTTATTTTATTTCTCTTTAAAATTATTTTAAAAAAATCAGTCACCAAAAACGCTAAATGTTGACCAGAACCCACAAATCTGAGCACCGTCCAACTCACTCTAGGATTTGCCCAAACGCCCCAGCCCCTCACCATAAATGTCACGCCCTCATATGCAGGACCTCTTATCATGTGAGGGGGATTTAACTCAACAAAGTCTCCTTTTTGTCTCATAATCTAGTTTTGCTTGCGTCACAATTCATCTCCTTCTTACCCCTAAATGCCCACATAACACATAATTCCTTGAGAATGAAGATGTTGCTAAAAATTATATCAAATTAAAGTAGTTGGACGGTGAATAAAAAGACCAAATTTATTTAAGAACCCTGAAAATTGTAAAAATCTATATGTAAAAGGAACATGGATGTAGTTACTGTGAGGATGGGGGATAAATCCCACCCAGATTAGTAAGTACCCTATCTCTGGTGTCTAGTAGGAGGAAAGAGGCCAACGGTTTGGGCTGAGGACCTCACCCACCCAACTCATCCCAGGGGCCGCCACCTCCCAGTACATGGGAGTTCCCACTGAATGTCAGTCACATGCGTAGGCCTGAATGGGTTAATTTGTGAATATAATGTCTATCATACCCTCGGCTCCCGGCGCTGGACGTCCTTCTCTGCAGCGCCGTCTTGTGCTTGTCCTGGGACTTCTTAATCGCATCGTGTTTGTGCTTCAGCTCCAGGAGTTTGGCTCGGACCTCTTCATCACTACAAACATCTGGAGAAGAGGATGAAGAGAAGTGTGAGAGCAGACGGAGACCTGAAGGACCACTCAACTGACCAATGTATAGTACGACTTCATAATTAGAAAGATGAAAAAATCTATTGTCTTTACTTTTACCAATTATGTTTCCAATAGAAAGTAAATAGAAGAGCAAACATCAGCAGTTTAACCCTCTCTTTAAGTGTTATTATAGGACTGTCCTGTAATTACATTCAGACACACAGTGGGGGCCCAGGCCTAAGACCCCATATCCGTATTGGGGAGGTGGCGTGTCCGGTTTTGCTCACCCACAGGCGTCTCGTCCAGCTGGGACTTGGCGTTCAGGTCCGCTCCGTGTGCAGCAAGCATCTCCACAATGTGAATCTGGAAGACATGACCGGGCGTTACAGAGCAGTGACATCACAGCGAGTTATGGAGCAGTGACATCACAGGGCGTTACGGAGCAGTGACCTCACAGGGCATTACGGAGCAGAGACCTCACAGGGCGTTACGGAGCAGTGACATCACAGCGCGTTACGGAACAGTGACATCACAGCCCGTTATGGAGCAGTGACATCACAGGCCGTTACAGAGCAGTGACATCACAGCGCGTTATGGAGCAGTGACATCACAGCGCGTTATGGAGCAGTGACATCACAGCGCCGCGTCATGGAGCAATTACATCACAGGGCGTTATGGAGCAGTGACATCACAGCGCCGCATCATGGAGCAATGACATCACAGGGCGTCATGGAGCAGTGACATCAAAGTGCGTTATGGAGCAGTGACATCACAGCGCCGCGTCATGGAGCAATGACATCACAGGGTGTTATGGAGCAGTGACATCACAGCGCGTTATGGAGCAGTGACATCACAGCGCGTTATGGAGCAGTGACATCACAGGGCGTCATGGAGCAGTGACATCACAGCGCCAACTGGAACTAAACTCAAGGAATAATAATATCCCAACTTTTAATTAAGAAAATTAAAAAAAAGGTTTGTTTATGATGAATTAATATTATGAGATGGCTGAGGGTGATCCTTTATCCTGTCACTGTGAGGCTGCACAACCTCAAGAGATTAAAAATCTTGTTTTTTATACATAATTTTACAGGAGTATAAAATATAATAGTGAAGTTTGCAGTACTCACTTGTCCCCAGCAGGCGGCAGCGTGGAGCGGCTCCCAACCATCACTGTCCCGGGCACGGACCAAAGCTTTGTGCTCCAGGAGCAACTCAACCGCGGCCAGGTATCCGTTAGCCGAGGCGATGTGCAACTGTGAGATGGGGGAGCAATGGTACATATGAGACCTGTGTATTAGGAGGGGGTGAGAGGTCCGTGTCTGGTGTCTGTGTATTAGGAGGAGGTGAGAGGTCCGTGTCCTGTGTATTAGGAGGGGGTGAGAGGTCCGTGTCCTGGTGTCTGTGTATTAGGAGGGGGTGAGAGGTCCGTGTCCTGTGTCTGTGTATTAGGAGGAGGTGAGAGGTCCGTGTCCCGGTGTCTGTGTATTAGGAGGAGGTGAGAGGTCCGTTGTAGCGGAACCCATCACTGTTTTACCCTGTTTTATGATTATTCTTGGTTAAAATATGATCCTACAATATGTATGCTGGTTGATGCTCTGCAGAATATTAGCCAGACTTTTGCAGACCTAGGCTAATAGATAATCCTATTACAGAGATTCAAGAGATAAGAAAGTTGTAAAGGATCCTTGCATTTTCCAAATTGTTTTAATTCTCTGATAAGAACAAAGAGGTGTAATTGAATCAGTGTCTGATTGTATCAAAGTTGCCAGGGAGGTGTGACCCACCTATTGTTCTCTTTATGGGTATTGTGCAGCCAAATATGGGGGATGTGGATTGCCTGTGGCCAAAGAGATGTATAAATATTTCTGCAATAACCAAATAAAGTCAGTATTCATTTGACTCCCAAATTGTGTGTCGTCCAATATGGGAGGTCGGGGATGGTGAAACTGTAGTGCCTCGTGGGTATTTTATCGTATACCAGCGGAGATTTTGGACTGCGTGTTCCTGCTCCGTTACATTTGTTGGCAAGTGGTGGAATTGTTCCCACGGTCAGAAGGACAGCTACAGGAGACACCATTCCGTGGAGTACAAATTGAGGGCAACGCTAGTATCCGTACAGCGCCCCTGGCTACAGCAGGATGGAACCGGCTAGTTTTCGGACAGCGTTCCATGATGAGGATGAGAAGGAGGCCGCAGACTACAGGGAAACAGACAGAATGGAACTCTGGTATGATGCCCTGCAAGATGCCCAATGGCGGCGAGGTGAGAGTCTCCCCAGTGATGAGCAGCGGCTACAGAAGCGTGTGGCGATGCGGATGTATCTATTGGGAGAGCAGCCCCTGGATGAGTGGGTGACAAGACTAGAGACCCTGGTATGGCGAGAGATCTGGCTAGACAACGCATACCAGGCCCTCTGGTGGTATACCGTTCGACTTACCCCCTGGACGGCTGAACACGACTTACCGGAGGGGGATGATTATGATGGCCCGGGTTTATTATGGGATGCCTTGGAGGACGATATTGATCTTGGCAGCACGGAGGGGTCTAGGTTTTGGGACATCTACGACTACCGGATGGGCATGTATGTCTGGGATGATGAAGGCGAGGTGAGCAAAGACATGACCCACCTGGTAGCGAGAGAGTGGGAGCTGGAGCAGGACTACCAACACCTGCTCAGCCTTGTGCAGCCCCAACCTACTCGACAAGCAGAACCAGACTTCATTGACTGGTCCTGGGATGACCTCCAGATGGCAGGTAGAGATGGGACCGAGGTCTCTCTACCGGCCCTCCAGGGGGCAGAAGGTGTCGTCCTTCCCCCTCAGCGGCAGTGTGAACCCCAGGGGGCAGGAGGTGTCGTCCTTCCCCCCCAGCGGCAGTGTGTACCTCAGGGAGCAGAAGGTGTCGACCTTCCTCCACAGCGGCAGTGGGTACCCCAGGGAGCCGAAGGTGTCGTCCTTCCTCCCCAGCGGCAGTGTGTACCCCAGGGGGCAGAAGGTGTCATCCTTTCCCCCCAGCAGCAGTGTGTACCCCAGGGAGCAGAAGGTGTCGTCCTTTCCCCTCAGCGGCAGTGTGAACCCCAGGGGGCAGAAGGTGTCGTCCTTTCCCCCCAGCGGCAGTGTGAACCCCAGGGGGCAGAAGGTGTCGTCCTTCCCCCTCAGCGGCAGTGTGTACCCCAGGGAGCTGAAGGTGTCGTCCTTCCTTCCCAGCGGCAGTGTGTACCCCAGGGGGCCTAAGGTGTCGTCCTTCCCCCCCAGCGGCAGTGTGTACCCCAGGGAGCAGAAGGGGCCGTCCTTCCTCCCCAGCGGCATTGTGAACCCCAGGGGGCAGAAGGTGTCGTCCTTCCCCCTCAGCGGCAGTGTGTACCCCAGGGAGCAGAAGGGGCCGTCCTTCCTCCCCAGCGGCAGTGTGAACCCCAGGGGGCAGAAGGTGTCGTCCTTTCCCCCCAGCGGCAGTGTGTACCCCAGGGAGCAGAAGGTGTCGACCTTCCTCCACAGCGGCAGTGGGTACCCCAGGGAGCAGAAGGTGTCGACCTTCCTCCACAGCGGCAGTGGGTACCCCAGGGGGCCAAAGGTGTCGTCCTTCCCCCCCAGCGGCAGTGTGAAACACAGGGGGCAGAAGGTGTCATCCTTCCCCCCCAGCAACAGTTTACCCTAACCAGGGGAGACACCAATCTCCCAGACGGCGCAGATGGGACCGTGGTCTCTGCGCCCACAGCTTGTCCAGATCCCCAACTACCGTCACTGGGACAACCGGAGGAGGGGGTAAGTACAAATTCCCCTCCCCAGCTAACTTCTAATGTGGCCCCAGGGTTAACAGAGGAAATGTTAACCCCCACTGACCCCCACGTTTCCCTGGCTACTGAGCCGAAATATGTCCCAAGTACCCCAGCAGAAGAGCTGACAGCGGGGCAGAGTGCAGTCGGCCTCTGCCCTCCCTTTGTCACTTGTACAGAGCAGGATGTCCTGCAGGTGATACCAGCAGAAGAGCTGGCATCAGGGCAGAGTGCCGCTGGCCTCTGCCCCTCAAGTCCCCTCAGCGTGTTGCCCCATCACCACAGCAAAATATCCAGGTACCTGGTTAGACTTCCCCCCAAAGGGGAGATGTGTGACGAAGTGCCCTTCGCCACTTTGGCTTGGAGAGGACTGTTTGCCAGCCTCCTGCCCTGCGACTATGGCCCTGGTACATATTGCCCTTTGGAACCAGTGTTCGGCCATACCAGAGTGTATGTCACTCATTCTGGCCCTTTACATACAGGGGGGTCATTCTGTACTTGCCCTGTGTGAACCATGATACCCCAGATAACTGTGCCATGAAGCCCATTCATATAATGAAAGACTATGGGAAAGACTTTAGCTACATGGCAATTGAACTGTGTGAAGAGGATCTGAGCGCTATTCGGTGGTTTTGTGCGCTCAGATCCCAGCTATCTGGGGATATGGGAAATGTGAGTAAATGTGAATTGCAGTAATGCTGATGGGTTGTCAAACTAGAGAATTGACCAACAAATACTTTTGTCCGGACATCCCCAGGCCGATCCGTTGGGATCAGACCGTGTATGCCGGCTTATGGTCACGGGGGAGGTGTGTAGCGGAACCCATCACTGTTTTACCCTGTTTTATGATTATTCTTGGTTAAAATATGATCCTACAATATGTATGCTGGTTGATGCTCTGCAGAATATTAGCCAGACTTTTGCAGACCTAGGCTAATAGATAATCCTATTACAGAGATTCAAGAGATAAGAAAGTTGTAAAGGATCCTTGCATTTTCCAAATTGTTTTAATTCTCTGATAAGAACAAAGAGGTGTAATTGAATCAGTGTCTGATTGTATCAAAGTTGCCAGGGAGGTGTGACCCACCTATTGTTCTCTTTATGGGTATTGTGCAGCCAAATATGGGGGATGTGGATTGCCTGTGGCCAAAGAGATGTATAAATATTTCTGCAATAACCAAATAAAGTCAGTATTCATTTGACTCCCAAATTGTGTGTCGTCCAATATGGGAGGTCGGGGATGGTGAAACTGTAGTGCCTCGTGGGTATTTTATCGTATACCAGCGGAGATTTTGGACTGCGTGTTCCTGCTCCGTTACATCCGTGTCCTGTGTATTAGGAGGAGGTGAGAGGTCCGTGTCCTGGTGTCTGTGTATTAGGAGGAGGTGAGAGGTCCGTGTCCTGTGTCTGTGTATTAGGAGGAGGTCAGAGGTCCGTGTCCTGTGTCTGTGTATTAGGAGGAGGTGAGAGGTCCGTGTCCCGGTGTCTGTGTATTAGGAGGAGGTGAGAGGTCCGTGTCCTGTGTATTAGGAGGAGGTGAGAGGTCCGTGTCCTGGTGTCTGTGTATTAGGAGGAGGTGAGAGGTCAGTGTCCTGTGTATTATGAGGAGGTGAGAGGTCCGTGTCCTGGTGTCTGTGTATTAGGAGGAGGTGAGAGGTCCGTGTCCCGGTGTCTGTGTATTAGGAGGCGGTGAGAGGTCCGTGTCCTGTGTCTGTGTATTAGGAGGAGGTGAGAGGTCGGTGTCCCGGTGTCTGTGTATTAGGAGGAGGTGAGAGGTCCGTGTCCTGTGTCTGTGAATTAGGAGGAGGTGAGAGGTCCGTGTCCTGTGTCTGTGTATTAGGAGGAGGTGAGAGGTCTGTGTCCTGGTGTCTGTGTATAAGGAGGAGGTGAGAGGTCCGTGTCCTGGTGTCTGTGTATTAGGAGGAGGTGAGAGGTCCGTGTCCTGGTGTCTGTGTATTAGGAGGAGGTGAGAGGTCCGTGTCCTGTGTATTAGGAGGAGGTGAGAGGTCCGTGTCCTGGTGTCTGTGTATTAGGAGGAGGCGAGAGGTCCGTGTCCTGTGTATTAGGAGGTGGTGAGAGGTCCGTGTCCCGGTGTCTGTGTATTAGGAGGAGGCGAGAGGTCCGTGTCCTGGTGTCTGTGTATTAGGAGGAGGTGAGAGGTCCATGTGCTGGTGTCTGTGTATTAGGAGGAGGTGAGAGGTCCGTGTCCCGTGTCTGTGTATTAGGAGGAGGTGAGAGGTCCGTGTCCTGTGTCTGTGTATTAGGAGGGGGTGAGAGGTCCGTGTCCTGTGTCTGTGTATTAGGAGGAGGTGAGAGGTCCGTGTCCCGGTGTCTGTGTATTAGGAGGAGGTGAGAGGTCCGTGTCCCGTGTCTGTGTATTAGGAGGAGGTGAGAGGTCCGTGTCCTGGTGTCTGTGTATTAGGAGGAGGTGAGAGGTCCGTGTCCTGTGTCTGTATTAGGAGGAGGTGAGAGGTCCGTGTCCTGGTGTCCTGTGTATTAGGAGGAGGTGAGAGGTCTGTGTCCTGTGTCTGTATTAGGAGGAGGTGAGAGGTCTGTGTCCTGTGTCTGTATTAGGAGGAGGTGAGAGGTCCGTGTCCTGGTGTCTGTGTATTAGGAGGAGGTGAGAGGTCCGTGTTCTGGTATCTGTGTATTAGGAGGAGGTGAGAGGTCCGTGTCCTGTGTCTGTGTATTAGGAGGAGGTGAGAGGTCCGTGTCCTGTGTCTGTGTATTAGGAGGGGGTGAGAGGTCCGTGTCCTGGTGTCTGTGTATTAGGAGAAGGTGAGAGGTCCGTGTCCTGTGTCTGTGTATTAGGAGGAGGTGAGAGGTCTGTGTCCTGGTGTCTGTGTATTAGGAGGAGGTGAGAGGTCCGTGTCCTGGTGTCTGTGTATTAGGAGGAGGTGAGAGGTCCGTGTTCTGGTATCTGTGTATTAGGAGGAGGTGAGAGGTCCGTGTCCTGTGTCTGTGTATTAGGAGGAGGTGAGAGGTCCGTGTCCTGGTGTCTGTGTATTAGGAGGAGGTGAGAGGTCCGTGTCCTGGTGTCTGTGTATTAGGAGGAGGTGAGAGGTCCGTGTCCTGTGTCTGTGTATTAGGAGGGGGTGAGAGGTCCGTGTCCTGGTGTCTGTGTATTAGGAGAAGGTGAGAGGTCCGTGTCCTGTGTCTGTGTATTAGGAGGAGGTGAGAGGTCTGTGTCCTGTGTCTGTATTAGGAGGAGGTGAGAGGTCCGTGTCCTAGTGTCTGTGTATTAGGAGGAGGTGAGAGGTCCGTGTCCCGGTGTCTGTGTATTAGGAGGAGGTGAGAGGTCCGTGTCCTGTGTCTGTGTATTAGGAGGAGGTGAGAGGTCCGTGTCCTGGTGTCCTGTGTATTAGGAGGGGGTGAGAGGTCCGTGTCCTGGTGTCTGTGTATTAGGAGGAGGTGAGAGGTCCGTGTCCTGTGTCTGTGTATTAGGAGGAGGTGAGAGGTCCGTGCCCTGGTGTCTGTGTATTAGGAGGAGGTGAGAGGTCCGTGTCCTGGTGTCTGTGTATTAGGAGGAGGTGAGAGGTCCGTGTCCTGGTGTCTGTGTATTAGGAGGAGGTGAGAGGTCCGTGTCCTGGTGTCTGTGTATTAGGAGGAGGTGAGAGGTCCGTGTCCCGGTGTCTGTGTATTAGGAGGCGGTGAAAGGTCCGTGTCCTGTGTCTGTGTATTAGGAGGAGGTGAGAGGTCCGTGTCCTGGTGTCTGTGTATTAGGAGGAGGTGAGAGGTCCGTGTCCCGGTGTCTGTGTACTAGGAGGAGGTGAGAGGTCCGTGTCCCGGTGTCTGTGTATTAGGAGGAGGTGAGAGGTCCGTGTCCTGTGTATTAGGAGGAGGTGAGAGGTCCGTGTCCTGGTGTCTGTGTATTAGGAGGAGGTGAGAGGTCCGTGTCCTGTGTATTAGGAGGAGGTGAGAGGTCCGTGTCCCGGTGCCTGTGTATTAGGAGGAGGTGAGAGGTCCGTGTCCTGTGTCTGTGTATTAGGAGGAGGTGAGGGGTCCGTGTCCTGGTGCCTGTGTATTAGGAGGAGGTGAGAGGTCCGTGTCCTGTGTCTGTGTATTAGGAGGAGGTGAGAGGTCCGTGTCCTGTGTCTGTGTATTAGGAGGAGGTGAGAGGTCCGTGTCCTGGTGTCTGTGTATTAGGAGGTGAGAGGTCCGTGTCCTGGTGTCTGTGTACTAGGAGGAGGTGAGAGGTCCGTGTCCTGGTGTCTGCGTATTAGGAGGAGGTGAGAGGTCCGTGTCCTGTGTATTAGGAGGAGGTGAGAGGTCCGTGTCCCGGTGTCTGTGTATTAGGAGGAGGTGAGAGGTCCGTGTCCCGGTGTCTGTGTACTAGGAGGAGGTGAGAGGTCCGTGTCCTGGTGTCTGTGTATTAGGAGGAGGTGAGAGGTCCGTGTCCTGTGTATTAGGAGGAGGTGAGAGGTCTGTGTCCTGGTGTCTGTGTATTAGGAGGCGGTGAGAGGTCCGTGTCCTGTGTATTAGGAGGAGGTGAGAGGTCTGTGTCCTGGTGTCTGTGTATTAGGAGGCGGTGAGAGGTCCGTGTCCTGGTGTCTGTGTATTAGGAGGAGGTGAGAGGTCCGTGTCCTGTGTATTAGGAGGAGGTGAGAGGTCCGTGTCCTGTGTCCTGTGTATTAGGAGGAGGTGAGAGGTCCGTGTCCCGGTGTCTGTGTATTAGGAGGAGGTGAGAGGTCCGTGTCCTGTGTCTGTGTATTAGGAGGAGGGTGAGAGGTCCGTGCCCTGGTGTCTGGTGTTATTAGGAGGAGGTGAGAGGTCCGTGTCCTGGTGTTCTGTGTATTAGGAGGATGTGAGAGGTCCGTGTCCTGTGGTCTGTGTATTAGGAGGAGGTGAGAGGTCCGTGTCCCCGGTGTCTGTGTATTAGGAGGAGGTAGAGGGTCCGTGTCCCGGGTGGTCTGTGTATTAGGAGGAGGTGAGAGGTCCGTGTCCTGGTGTCTGTGTATTAGGAGGAGGTGAGAGGCGGTGTCCTGTGTCTGTGTATTAGGATGAGGTGAGAGGTCCGTAGTCCTGTGTCTGTGTATTAGGAGGAGGTGAGAGGTCCGTGTCCTGTGGTCTGTGTATTAGGGAGGAGGTGAGAGGTCCGTGTCCTGTGTCTGTGTATTAGGAGGGGGTGAGAGGTCCGTGTCCTGTGTCTGTGTATTAGGAGGAGGTGAGAGGTCGGTGTCCTGTGTCTGTGTATTAGGAGGAGGTGAGAGGTCGGTGTCCTGTGTCTGTGTATTAGGAGGAGGTGAGAGGTCCGTGTCCTGGTGTCTGTGTATTAGGAGGAGGTGAGAGGTCGTGTCCTGTGTCTGTGTATTAGGAGGAGGTGAGAGGTCCGTGTCCTGTGTCTGTGTATTAGGAGGAGGTGAGAGGTCCGTGTCCTGTGTCTGTGTATTAGGAGGAGGTGAGAGGTCCGTGTCCTGTGTCTGTGTATTAGGAGGGGGTGAGAGGTCCGTGTCCTGTGTCTGTGTATTAGGAGGAGGTGAGAGGTCGGTGTCCTGTGTCTGTGTATTAGGAGGAGGTGAGAGGTCGGTGTCCCGTGTCTGTGTATTAGGAGGAGGTGAGAGGTCCGTGTCCTGGTGTCTGTGTATTAGGAGGAGGTGAGAGGTCCGTGTCCTGTGTCTGTATTAGGAGGAGGTGAGAGGTCCGTGTCCTGGTGTCCTGTGTATTAGGAGGAGGTGAGAGGTCCGTGTCCTGTGTCTGTATTAGGAGGAGGTGAGAGGTCCGTGTCCTGGTGTCTGTGTATTAGGAGGGGGTGAGAGGTCCGTGTCCTGGTGTCCTGTGTATTAGGAGGAGGTGAGAGGTCCGTGTCCTGTGTCTGTGTATTAGGAGGAGGTGAGAGGTCCGTGTCCTGTGTCTGTGTATTAGGAGGAGGTGAGAGGTCCGTGTCCTGTGTCTGTGTATTAGGAGGAGGTGAGAGGTCCGTGTCCTGTGTCTGTGTATTAGGAGGAGGTGAGAGGTCCGTGTCCTGGTGTCCTGTGTATTAGGAGGGGGTGAGAGGTCCGTGTCCTGGTGTCTGTGTATTAGGAGGAGGTGAGAGGTCCGTGTCCTGTGTCTGTGTATTAGGAGGAGGTGAGAGGTCCGTGCCCTGGTGTCTGTGTATTAGGAGGAGGTGAGAGGTCCGTGTCCTGGTGTCTGTGTATTAGGAGGAGGTGAGAGGTCCGTGTCCTGGTGTCTGTGTATTAGGAGGAGGTGAGAGGTCCGTGTCCTGGTGTCTGTGTATTAGGAGGAGGTGAGAGGTCCGTGTCCCGGTGTCTGTGTACTAGGAGGAGGTGAGAGGTCCGTGTCCCGGTGTCTGTGTATTAGGAGGAGGTGAGAGGTCCGTGTCCTGTGTCTGTGTATTAGGAGGAGGTGAGAGGTCCGTGTCCTGGTGTCTGTGTATTAGGAGGAGGTGAGAGGTCCGTGTCCTGGTGTCTGTGTATTAGGAGGAGGTGAGAGGTCCGTGTCCCGGTGTCTGTGTATTAGGAGGAGGTGAGAGGTCCGTGTCCTGGTGTCTGTGTATTAGGAGGAGGTGAGAGGTCCGTGTCCTGGTGTCTGTGTATTAGGAGGAGGTGAGAGGTCCGTGTCCTGTGTATTAGGAGGAGGTGAGAGGTCCGTGTCCCTGGTGCCTGTGTATTAGGAGGAGGTGAGAGGTCCGTGTCCTGTGTCTGTGTATTAGGAGGAGGTGAGGGGTCCGTGTCCTGGTGCCTGTGTATTAGGAGGAGGTGAGAGGTCCGTGTCCTGTGTCTGTGTATTAGGAGGAGGTGAGAGGTCCGTGTCCTGTGTCTGTGTATTAGGAGGAGGTGAGAGGTCCGTGTCCTGGTGTCTGTGTATTAGGAGGAGGTGAGAGGTCCGTGTCCTGGTGTCTGTGTACTAGGAGGAGGTGAGAGGTCCGTGTCCTGGTGTCTGCGTATTAGGAGGAGGTGAGAGGTCCGTGTCCTGTGTATTAGGAGGAGGTGAGAGGTCCGTGTCCGGTGTCTGTGTATTAGGAGGAGGTGAGAGGTCCGTGTCCCGGTGTCTGTGTACTAGGAGGAGGTGAGAGGTCCGTGTCCTGGTGTCTGTGTATTAGGAGGAGGTGAGAGGTCCGTGTCCTGTGTATTAGGAGGAGGTGAGAGGTCTGTGTCCTGGTGTCTGTGTATTAGGAGGAGGTGAGAGGTCCGTGTCCTGGTGTCTGTGTATTAGGAGGAGGTGAGAGGTCCGTGTCCTGTGTATTAGGAGGAGGTGAGAGGTCCGTGTCCTGTGTCTGTGTATTAGGAGGTGAGAGGTCCGTGTCCTGGTGTCTGTGTATTAGGAGGAGGTGAGAGGTCCGTGTCCTGGTGTCTGTGTATTAGGAGGAGGTGAGAGGTCCGTGTCCGTTGTCTGTGTATTAGGAGGAGGTGAGAGGTCCGTGTCCTGGTGTCTGTGTATTAGGAGGAGGTGAGAGGTCCGTGTCCCGTTGTCTGTGTATTAGGAGGAGGTGAGAGGTCCGTGTCCTGTGTCTTTGTATTAGGAGGAGGTGAGAGGTCCGTGTCCTGGTGTCTGTGTATTAGGAGGAGGTGAGAGGTCCGTGTCCTGTGTATTAGGAGGAGGTGAGAGGTCCGTGTCCTGTGTCTGTGTATTAGGAGGAGGTGAGAGGTCCGTGTCCTGTGTAATTAGGAGGTGAGAGGTCCGTGTCCTGTGTCTGTGTATTAGGAGGAGGTGAGAGGTCCGTGTCCTGTGTCTGTGTATTAGGAGGAGGTGAGATGTCCGTGTCCTGTGTCTGTGTATTAGGAGGAGGTGAGAGGTCGGTGTCCTGTGTCTGTGTATTAGGAGGAGGTGATAGGTCCGTGTCCTGGTGTCTGTGTATTAGGAGGAGGTGAGAGGTCCGTGTCCTGTGTCTGTGTATTAGGAGGAGGTGAGAGGTCCGTGTCCCGTTGTCTGTGTATTAGGAGGAGGCGAGAGGTCCGTGTCCTGTGTCTGTGTATTAGGAGGAGGTGAGAGGTCCGTGTCCTGGTGTCTGTGTATTAGGAGGAGGTGAGAGGTCCGTGTCCCGGTGTCTGTGTATTAGGAGGAGGTGAGAGGTCCGTGTCCTGTGTCTTTGTATTAGGAGGAGGTGAGAGGTCCGTGTCCTGGTGTCTGTGTATTAGGAGGAGGTGAGAGGTCCGTGTCCTGTGTATTAGGAGGAGGTGAGAGGTCCGTGTCCTGTGTCTGTGTATTAGGAGGAGGTGAGAGGTCCGTGTCCTGTGTCTGTGTATTAGGAGGAGGTGAGAGGTCCGTGTCCTGGTGTCGGTGTATTAGGAGGGGGTGAGAGGTCCGTGTCCTGGTGTCTGTGTATTAGGAGGAGGTGAGAGGTCGGTGTCCTGTGTCTGTGTATTAGGAGGAGGTGAGAGGTCCGTGTCCTGGTGTCTGTGTATTAGGAGGAGGTGAGAGGTCCGTGTCCTGTGTCTGTGTATTAGGAGGGGGTGAGAGGTCCGTGTCCTGGTGTCTGTGTATTAGGAGGAGGTGAGAGGTCGGTGTCCTGTGTCTGTGTATTAGGAGGAGGTGAGAGGTCCGTGTCCTGTGTCCTGTGTATTAGGAGGAGGTGAGAGGTCCGTGTCCTGGTGTCTGTGTATTAGGAGGGGGTGAGAGGTCCGTGTCCTGGTGTCTGTGTATTAGGAGGAGGTGAGAGGTCGGTGTCCTGTGTCTGTGTATTAGGAGGAGGTGAGAGGTCCGTGTCCCGGTGTCTGTGTATTAGGAGGAGTGAGAGGTCCGTGTCCTGTGTCTGTGTATTAGGAGGAGGTGAGAGGTCCGTGTCCTGTGTCTGTGTATTAGGAGGAGGTGAGAGGTCCGTGTCCTGGTGTCTGTGTATTAGGAGGAGGTGAGAGGTCAGTGTCCTGTGTCTGTGTATTAGGAGGAGGTGAGAGGTCCGTGTGCTGTGTCTGTGTATTAGGAGGAGGTGAGAGGTCCGTGTCCTGTGTCTGTGTATTAGGAGGAGGTGAGAGGTCCGTGTCCTGTGCCTGTGTATTAGGAGGAGGTGAGAGGTCCGTGTCCTGTGTCTGTGTATTAGGAGGAGGTGAGAGGTCCGTGTCCCGGTGTCTGTGTATTAGGAGGAGGTGAGAGGTCCGTGTCCCGGTGTCTGTGTATTAGGAGGAGGTGAGAGGTCCGTGTCCTGGTGTCTGTGTATTAGGAGGAGGTGAGAGGTCCGTGTCCTGTGTATTAGGAGGAGGTGAGAGGTCAGTGTCCTGGTGTCTGTGTATTAGGAGGAGGTGAGAGGTCCGTGTCCTGTGTCTGTGTATTAGGAGGAGGTGAGAGGTCCGTGTCCCGGTGTCTGTGTATTAGGAGGAGGTGAGAGGTCCGTGTCCTGGTGTCTGTGTATTAGGAGGAGGTGAGAGGTCCGTGTCCTGGTGTCTGTGTATTAGGAGGAGGTGAGAGGTCCGTGTCCTGTGTCTGTGTATTAGGAGGAGGTGAGAGGTCCGTGTCCCGGTGTCTGTGTATTAGGAGGAGGTGAGAGGTCCGTGTCCCGGTGTCTGTGTATTAGGAGGAGGTGAGAGGTCCGTGTCCCGGTGTCTGTGTATTAGGAGGAGGTGAGAGGTCCGTGTCCCGGTGTCTGTGTATTAGGAGGAGGTGAGAGGTCCGTGTCCTGGTGTCTGTGTATTAGGAGGAGGTGAGAGGTCCGTGTCCTGTGTCTGTGTATTAGGAGGAGGTGAGAGGTCCGTGTCTGGTGTCTGTGTATTAGGAGGAGGTGAGAGGTCCGTGTCCTGTGTATTAGGAGGAGGTGAGAGGTCCGTGTCCTGTGTATTAGGAGGAGGTGAGAGGTCCGTGTCCTGTGTCTGTGTATTAGGAGGAGGTGAGAGGTCCGTGTCTGGTGTCTGTGTATTAGGAGGAGGTGAGAGGTCCGTGTCCTGTGTATTAGGAGGAGGTGAGAGGTCCGTGTCCTGGTGTCTGTGTATTAGGAGGAGGTGAGAGGTCCGTGTCCTGTGTCTGTGTATTAGGAGGAGGTGAGAGGTCCGTGTCCTGGTGTCTGTGTATTAGGAGGGGGTGAGAGGTCCGTGTCCTGTGTCTGTGTATTAGGAGGAGGTGAGAGGTCCGTGTCCTGGTGTCTGTGTATTAGGAGGAGGTGAGAGGTCCGTGTCTAGTGTCTGTGTATTATGAGGAGGTGAGAGGTCCGTGTCCTGGTGTCCGTGTATTAGGAGGAGGTGAGAGGTCCGTGTCCTGGTGTCTGTGTATTAGGAGGAGGTGAGAGGTCCGTGTCTAGTGTCTGTGTATTAGGAGGAGGTGAGAGGTCCGTGTCCTGTGTCTGTGTATTAGGAGGAAGTGAGAGGTCCGTGTCCTGGTGTCTGTGTATTAGGAGGAGGTGAGAGGTCCGTGTCCTGGTGTCTGTGTATTAGGAGGAGGTGAGAGGTCCGTGTCCTGGTGTCCGTGTATTAGGAGGAGGTGAGAGGTCCGTGTCCTGGTGTCTGTGTATTAGGAGGAGGTGAGAGGTCCGTGTCCTGGTGTCTGTGTATTAGGAGGAGGTGAGAGGTCCGTGTCCGTTGCACAATAAGTAACATAATAGAGGAAGAAAAGAGACTGAAAGTGAAAACAGAATAAAGAGTCACAAGGAAGGAGCGAGAACAAGACACTGCTGTATTATTCATGGGACAGAGCCGGGCTCAACTGGGGCAAGAATGTGGAACAGGAGAGAGGGGGGAGAGAGGAGAGAGAGGGGGGAGAGGGGAGAGAGAGGGGGGGCAGAGAGAGAGAGAGAGGAGGGAGAAAGGAGAGGGGGGAGAGAGTGGGGAGGAAGGGGGAGAGAGGAGAGAGGGGGCAGAGAGAGAGAGGGGGGAGAGAGAGAGAGAAAAAGAGAGGGGGAAAGAAAGAGGGGGGAGAGAGAGAAAAAGAGGGGGAGAGAGAAAAAGAGACGGGGGAGAGGGAGAGAGAAAAAGAGAGCGGGAAAGAGAGAGGGGGAGAGAGGTAAAGAGAGAGGGGAGAGAGAGAGAAAAAGAGAGGGGGAGAGAGATAGAGAAAAAGAGATGGGGAGAGAAAGAGAAAAAGAGGAGGGGGGAGAGAGAAAAAGAGGGGGGAGAGAAAGGGGGGATAAGGAGGGAGGGAGATAAGGGAGATAGAGGGGGATAGAGGAGAGAGAGGGGTAGCAAGAGTGAGGGAGAGGGAGAGATACACACACACACACACACACAGAGGGAGAGAGAGAGACAAACACAGAGACATAGACACAGAGAGAGAGAGAAAGAAAAAGAGAGAAGCGAGGAGAGAGGGGGGCCTATAGAGAGGGATTGAGAGCAGGAGATAGCAAAGAGGAGAACAAGAAGACAGTGGGAGAGATAGAGGACAGCAGGAGAGTGAGAGGAGAGCGGCATATGGAGTGAGGGAAGATAGAGGAGAGAAGGAGAAAGAGTGAGAGGAGAGCGGCATATGGAGTGAGGGAAGATAGAGGAGAGAAGGAGAAAGAGTGAGAGGAGAGCGGCATATGGAGTGAGGGAAGATAGAGGAGAGAAGGAGAAAGAGTGAGAGGAGAGCGGCATATGGAGTGAGGGAAGATAGAGGAGAGAAGGAGAAAGAGTGAGAGGAGAGCGGCATATGGAGTGAGGGAAGATAGAGGAGAGAAGGAGAAAGAGTGAGAGGAGAGCAGCATATGGAGTGAGGGAAGATAGAGGAGAGAAGGAGAAAGAGTGAGAGGAGAGCGGCATATGGAGTGAGGGAAGATAGAGGAGATAGATAGAGATGATCTACAGAGAGGAGATGAGAGCTGACTGACACCCTGACTGACAGAGCACGGAGATAAATGGTAGAAGGAGAAATGGATAGGTGAGCCAGAGAGAGGTTGTGGATATAAGTAACCCCCGAGTAGACCTCGTATCACCACAACTAAGTAATCAACATCCCATAGTGTTTGAGTGAGGCTCAAAGAGTTCAACTAGACAGTTTCCAGACGGGCTCTAGGACAGATGAAGATTGAATGTACTCTCTCCAGCAGCACTAGGTTCATGCCCCCCATCTCCTCCAGAGAGGATGTCTCCAGAAAGTGGAGCTGTGCTGCAGGCAAAGGAGCTTCAGACAGAGAGCAGGGAAGGGAAGTGGAGCAGCTATGTGATGGGGTCTAGGGGAGGTAAGAAGTTATGGGAAGGGGTCTAGGGGGGGTAAGAAGTTATGGGAAGGGGTCTAGGGGAGGTAAGAAGCTATGGGAAGGGGTCTAGAGGAGCTAAGAAGCTATGGGAAGGGGTCTAGGGGAGGTAGGAAGCTATGGGAAGGGGTCTAGAGGAGCTAAGAAGCTATGGGACGGGGTCTAGAGGAGCTAAGAAGCTATGGGATGGGGTCTAGGGGAGGTAGGAAGCTATGGGAAGGGGTCTAGAGGAGGTAAGAAGCTATGGGAATGGGACTAGGGAAGGTAAGAAGCTATGGGAAGGGTCTAGGGAAGGTAGGAAGCCATGGAAATGGGACTAGGGGAGGTAAGAAGCTATGGGAAGGGTTCTAAGGGAGGTAGGAAGCTATGGAAATGGGACTAGGGGAGTTAAGAAGCTATGGGAAGGGATCTAAGGGAGGTAGAAAGCCAATGGAAGGTGTATAGGGGGGGTAAGAAGCTATGGAAAGGGATCTTGTGGATGGAAGCTGATATGAAAAAGGGTTTTTGGGAGGGTCACTGAGTGAGTTGGTACAAGGGGGGGCAGTGCAAACATGAAGCTGGCACTGATTGATTGAGTTTGCACTGAGGGCCCACTCCATACTCCTGAAGGGGGGCCCTCCGTCCACTCTCTCGGCCACTGCTGGTCAGTAAGTCTCCCTTACTTTGTGCAGGTTGGCAGTGATGGTACCACCTCCTTACCAGACTGGTGCCGTTCACATCCTGGGCGTTCACCTCTCCGTCCGATTTCACCAGATTCCTGATATCTTCCAACATCCGAAGCTCTGTAGCTGCCCGAGACTCCTCAATCTTTTCCTGGGTTATTCCTGGGACAGGAAGGGGCAGATGCAGGCATTAGGGGCAGTATTGAAGTACCAGTAAATCCTACCCACATCGCAACTTCCCTTCACATAAAGTAGCAATAAAACAGACAGACGATCTAATACATCCATAATGGAACACACAGAGGTATACTGTACACAAACTAGGTACTGGGAGAGAGGAGGGGTACTCTGGTACTCAATAGAACCAGTGTTGGCATCTGGACCTTATCTACCGATCCTCAGGGATAAGAAGAGTCTAACACTTTAGTGTCACATATACTAGACCTCAAGGGTGGTCCCCATGAGCATTACAAGGTAACCAGCTGGCCCCCCATAAGCAATAGAAGGTAACCAGCCAGAACTCATGAGTTTAAGAAGGTAACGGGTCAATTCCATGAGCATTAAATGGTAATCAGGTGGTCCCCATGGGCATTAGAAGGTAACCAGCCGGCCCCTGTGCGCTTTAGAGGTATCCAGATGGTCCCCATAACCATTAACAGGTAACAAGCAAGTCCCCATGAGCATTCGAACATAACCATATGGTCCCTTATGAGGGTAATCAGTTGGTCCCTTGACCAAAAAGGTTGAGACACACTGGTAGACCGTACACACCAGTAGAGAGACCGAGACCAGGTCTTCCATCCACACTCACCTTGCTCAGCCATGGCGGTCTCGATGTGGTCCAGCGTGACATCATCCTCACATAGGTCATAGGGCATGTTCCCATCGGAGTTAACTGCCAGGAGGTTGGCACCTCTGAGGAAGAGTGAAGGGAAACATCAAGAAGAAACCACAGAGAAATAAAAAAAATTAAAAAAAGTCATTTTTATAAATTAAAAAAATAAAAACAATATTTACATTTTAACTTTTTTATGTCACTCTTCCTTACTACAGGGTTCCATGTTTTATTATAATCTGATTCTTCTCAGCTTTCCATCAGTCCTAAGTACTGACTGATTTTGTGCAGATGGATGCATTCAATATCCCGCACCTCAGAAAGTTGATCAACAGAAACCAAAACCATAGCAGAATAATCATATATGAAAGGTAATAAATGAGAAACTGTATTATTATGGGTGATCCACTTACTGTTTGATGAGCAGTTCCACCAGGTGCAGATGTCCACAGGTGGCCGCCGCATGGAGTGGGGTCCATAACTCGCTGTCACAGGCATTCACATCGGCCCCGGCGTCCAGCAGCAGCTGCACAACCCCCTCATAGTCATCGATGCAGCACTGTGGGGGGAGCAGACATGGTGGGGTCACATAAACATCCTCCCTGGGCCAGGGGTCCCAAATATAGTAGGAGAGTAAAAGACCAAAAAAGCGGAAGGACCAGACAAGCTGATGTGATACCCGTCTACATCATTACTGAATGAATGGCTTCCGTTTGCACATGGCCTCTGAAATATCAACATAGCCCATGGACTGCCACCTCAGAAGCCCTGTGCAAAAGGAGGTCACCCACCTTCAATAATTAGGTAATTAGATACTAATAAGAAGACCAGTGTGGGGGGGTATCCAGGGTGTGTGACTGAAAAAACGCAGTAAATAATGTTTTTTTAATTGTGCTAACTTATTGCAAATATTTGTATTTGTGTATTACTGGGTTACAATAATTAGGATCTCGGCTGTGTCCTCGATTTAAAGTCTGGAAGAAATGTCCAGTAGTCAAGAAAAATAATGTAATACAAAGAAATATCAAAGATATATCAATAATATATATAATTATTAGGAACTAATGGTACAGACATGGGTGGCGGGGAGGAACTAAACTAACTACAGGGATATGGAAGCTTCCTGGGTGTTATTAGGTGTATAATATGCCCGGGTATTTATTTACGGACATGTACTTTGTTTTATAAGGAAGTGCTTATAAGATCTGTATTTACTGCCTAAAACCACACAAACAGTCCCTGTATGGGTCTGCAGTGTCTAAAGGTATCCAAACAGCGGCAATATTTTGCAACATGCTACTTGAGAGAGGTCACCGACAGGCTAATTTGAAACACTGCACTTGACAGGCTGTGTATTCATGAGCCGCATGATAGATAATACAGGGACTATTTATTTGATTTTAACAGTGAACACAGAGCTTATAAGGACTTCTTAATAAAATTAAATGTATAAACATAAATAGATACCCAGGGTATTATAGTAACACCCAGGAACCTGCCGTACAAATGTAAGGTATTAATTGCCACAAACATTTTCCTTTTACAGCATTGGCACCTTGTATACAGATAAGATCTCAGTTCTGTTGATAGATTACCACTTTGAAGGGACACTTAACAATAAGACTAAATAGCAGAGCAGCTCCCAGCAATATTACCCTCCCCCTCAAACTACAGACAAGATGAAAGTGGACATGACACAGGAGCCAGAACACCTCAAAGAAATCCCCTGTCCAGCACTGACCATTATCCCTGGTCAGTAGTTTGTGTCTCACCTGGTGCAAGGCCGTGAGCCCGTCCTCATTGTACAGGTTAGGGCTGAATCCGTCCTGTAGTAACTGGCGCACTGGAAGAGAGAGACGCTCATCAGTTTAATAATTCTACATAAAGAGAGCGCAGCTCATATCTAATACATTATTATTATTATATACACATTATGTATACATACACACACACACATATATATATAATGTGTATAATTGGTTTATAATAATAAACATCCAAGATTCCTTCCTATTGGCCAATACAGACATGCTCCGTCTCAACACTAGGACTGCTAATGAACTAAGATAAGAGACAGGGCTAGGTTGGTGAATCTTTAAAATATCCGCCTAAAAATGACAACATTTTAGATCAATTATTTACACTAATTCTGAGTTTTTATTTGAAATAAACAAACAATAGTAAATACCCTTATTTATAAGAATGTTTTTATTCTAATCCTGTGCTTTTTAGCCAAATAGATCGGTCAGCTTTGATGGGTCAGTCTGTGCTTGTTCCAGGTGACCTTATAAATAGTTTGGATACTTTGTTGCATTTTTGGGATTCTCTGGTTTATCTGTAGAATATTCCAGATCCTGTTGGATTAGTAATGGGGGGGGGGGGATCCTCTCCCCCAGACCCAATACAGACATACACAGAGCAGAACTTGACCTCTTAATGTCCTGCTTGACCTTCACAGTTTGCATTTTTGGCTTATCAATATAATGATAACATTTACCATCCTGTGCCGAGAGCCGCGGACGTTCCCAGCAGAATATGTTTATATATACGCCAAGAAAAGGAGACCCAGATCTGTCATGGCGAATGCACGTCGCTGTAGGGAATTGCTTTATTTTACGCCACTGGAATCTGCAAATGTATCAGATGGTGATAGGCGACGACCCAACGCTTGGGGTCAAGGTATAATATATACTAATACTCCAGGTGGACACTGCACCAGGATAGTAATACTACACAATACTATAAGGATAGTCATCCCATATTATAATTGTCAAACTACGAGACGTCGTCATGCTTTACGTGGTGCATATGACATAGGTGATGAGCGCCAAAGGCGCTCATTGCCTGTGAGGCAAGCCGTTAAGACACTAAAACTCGCTGCACTTAGGCGATGAGTGCGGAAGGTGCGGGACTTAGCCAGCGGGACTAAAACACGCGGGACTTAGCCAGAAAGGAGCGG